>CM032448.1:110379737-110576800 GCA_019049505.1 Pachyrhynchus sulphureomaculatus | reverse complement strand
ATGTATTTTTTTCCTTGTATTTTTTGCCTTTTTCCCTGTTTTTTTTTTTATATCTGTTTTAGTAAGAACTGCACAAGGAATATGTTTCTAAAAAAAAAATTCTCAGTTTCTTTCTTCCTTTCAATCAGCAAAATTCATTTTTATTCTACAGAGTAGGATTTTTTCTTGGAAGAAGGACTTTAAATATTTCAAAAACTCGCGAGCATCATACCAGCAATATGGCGACAGGTCATGTGATCATTACAAACTCGAACCACTTGAGATCAAAGATGCCGAGTCGAACTGTCTCTACTGTGTTTTATGTTTACTGTGGTATATATGTATATATATATATATATATATATATATATATATATATATATATATATATATATATATATATATATATATATGTATATATATATATATATATATAGTAGAGAAATATCCATCTTTCTCTATTACATAAAAGTTATATCGGTATATCACACTCCATCTTTACCGCCAAAAATTGATAATTTTTTGTTAATTTACTGGTTTACGGGATTAGCAGAGAGTACCAAGGACAGCCATTTTGGCCGTTTTGTATTTTTTCCTTTAATTATAATGTTATGTAGTTAACAATAGTATAATGGGGAATATCCCTCCGTGCAAATGACTGCTTGTTTTGTTATAGAAAAACCACTTTGTTAAGTCAATCATTTTTCTTTTTTCTTATGCTATCTTTCTTTTCTGTTTTTTCAACCATATGAATGTACTTAAAGAAGTAATTTTTCACTTAACAGTATAAAGAAAAAAGAAAATTTTGTTTTTCCAGATGTCCTGAAGAAGAAATAAATATAATTTCGAAAGCTCGACTAACAAAAAAGGTTGTTTCACTACCCAAGGCCATAAATATTTAAATATAGACTGCAGCCCCACTAAATTGAGAATATATATATATATATATATATATATATATATATATATATATATATATATATATATATATATAATATATATATATATATATATATATGTATATTTACTTTATTTCTTACGATTGTTTTTGTTGACTTTTTTAGCCATCCATTTTAATTGAAGCCGAATACAAACTAAAATTGATTTAATTTTCTACCTCCGATATTTCCTCTTCACATTTAATCGACTTCCCAATATTGACACTATGTCGAACTGGCAAACCGTAAATAAGGACCAAAGGAAGTCTTAAGTTAAATCGAATTCTCTCACCCTTCGGGCTTGAAGTGAGGCACTGAATAATTTAAGTTTTTTGTAAGGAAATGTTGTTCTTTTTATTTTTATTACTGCAGATGTAACGTGTTTAAAGGTATAATCCAAATTTTAAGAGATGGTAAGACGGCAAAGTAGAAGAGAATTTTAAGGTAGAGTAACTAGGAAAATTATCGTCTTTATTCAGGCAAATGGGCTAAGATTTTAACGGTATTTCTGTGTTGATATAGTAAGCGTTAGTTTTCTATCGGACAGCTAAGTTTCAGTTAAGTTATTCAATAGGTAAATCGTGGTAAAAGGCTTAGTACTATTTTTTGTGTTTACATATAAAAAGTTAATCTATCTATTTTATTATATATTCCACTGTGAACGGAATTTATATATTATCAATAATATTAATAATAATAAAAGATATATTACCGTCAAAATACAACAGAGTGTACATAGGTTCGTCTTGTCAGATAAATGAAATAAAATAAAATAAGATGAAAACAAGTAAAAATGAGCAGCAGTACAGTATATACTTGCACAGAAATACATACATAAATACATACAAAGTAATGTACAAAAGTCAAAGTTAAATTAAACAAACCCAGGCAAGCAATTCAATCAGACTACTGCAGGTGTTCCAGGCTTGTCAAATATGATTAAAAACAAAAAGAATAAAACCGATATGTTTCACAATCAGAACTCCCTTTCTCCGACATCAGCTCTTGTAGAAATCACTTACTCAGTAAAAGGCATTGCCCAGTAAAAAAAGACTTGACCCCAGAAACAAATCTCGTGCCACGCATAGCTCGCAGTCCTGCAGGCAATCCATTGTATAGGCTGTTGCAACTGTAGAGGGGAGAGTTTTCAAAGAAAGTTGATTTGTGACTGAGTATAACCAGTAAACTGTTACTCCTTGTGTTATACATATTTGTAGATTCCAGCACCCTCAAAAAAGTGTCTATTTTTGTTTACAAAAGTTAAAGAACGCAATCTGTACAGACATGGGAAGGTTAGAATTCGATTATTTATGAATATATCTTTACAACTGGCACGACAATCGTGATTAAAAATTAGACGAATTATTTTCTTCTGGCTCACAAAAATACGCTTACATTTTTCACCAGAGAGGCCCCAGGACACAACATTGTTACACAGATGACTGAAAGCCAACGCATAATACACAACCAAGAGTCCCTCACGGTTGAGAGTACTTTTTAAGCTCAAAATTGCAAAGTGCGCTGAATTTAATTTTGAGCATATATGGTCTATATGATCCCTAAAAGAAAACTGAGCATATACAAAAGTGTCCAAGAACTTAGCCCTCTCCACAATTTACCCCAAGTGAATCGTCAAATCCAGCCGCTAGAGATTTTCTATTGAATATATTCATATAGATTGTTTTTTCAATATTTAATATTAGTCCATTTCTTCTACACCACACCTCCATATCACTGCACACACCTGTAACAGCACCAAACAGACGATGCACAGTTTCAGATGCTGTCACATTTTTTTTTTTTTTTTTTTTTTTTTTTTTTTATGGGTCTAGCACACGTGCTACAGGGAAATCCCTAAAGCGCTACAGGAGCGACACGTGTGCGGAGAAAGCGATTCACGTTGTTCTTGAATCGCTGTAGATTGTACTCGATGGGAAACACAGTCCTGGGCAAACTATTCCAAAGGTATGATGTTCTCCATATAAAAAACTGCCTGAAAAAACGTTGTACGAGGAGTAACAAGCTGAACCTCATACGAATGTGAAGTATTAGCGCGACGTGTACTCCTAACATGCACCACTCTGGGAGGAATTAAGCGGGCCACATCCTTCGAACACTTTCCATGAAAGTACTTGTAGAATAGGCTCAAGTCGCCAACCGTTCTTCGATGTTCCAGCGAATCAAGGCCGTCGGTCAGTTCCGGGTGTCCAATCAGACGAACAGCTCTTCTCTGGATAGAATCCAACAAATGCAGTGTATGTTTGGAAGCGGAGCTCCAAACATGGGAGCAGTATTCCATAGTTGGTCGAATTTGAGCTTTGTAAAGAATTAACAGTTGTTGTGGAGTGTAAAGCTTTCTGGTTCGAAACAATATTCCCAACTTTTGAGAAGCTCTCCTTGCTATGCCTGCAACATGTTCATGCCAGGACATATTTGCTCCCAAATTAACGCCTAACAGATTGAGTGACGATGTTAGAGGGATGGAGTGCCCCGACATAACTATGTCGGGTTCTGCAACGTTAACTTTTTTAGAAAAAACTGCCGCCTGGGTTTTTGTAGCGTTAAATTCCACTTGGTTACTGTCACCCCAAGATAGAATTTCTTCCAGGTCTTTGTTAAGTTGAATGACTTCCTGCTGTCTGCGGATATTCGTCTGAGTAGTCGATGTCCGAGCATTCAAAGTGAATGAAGAGATAAGTGTACTGTCATCTGCAAAGCTGTAGATTGGATTCTTGGTCTTTTCCAGCAGATCATTAATATAAATAAGGAAGAGAGTAGGAGATAGTATGGAACCTTGGGGCACACCGGCGTTGATAGTGAAGGTGTTAGAAAGAAATCCGTCGACTGCCACTCGTAAAAAACGCTCTCTGAGGAAACATGAGAGCCACAAACAGAACTTTTCAGACATACCATAAGAACGTAACTTAGCCAACAGCCCATCGTGCCAAACACGGTCAAATGCCTTGGATATGTCAAGAGCAACCGCTCGAGAATCTCCAAAGTGTTCAATTGCGTTGTTCCAAACATGTGTTACATAAGTCAGAAGATCTCCTGTTGATCTATTTTTACGAAAGCCATATTGGTGATCACTAATAATGTTGAATCCTTCAAGATATTTTAGAAGATGCTGATTGATAGCCTTTTCCATGACTTTCGATATTATTGAGAGTAGTGCGATTGGTCGGTAGTTATTTGGCAAGGTCTTCTTGCCTTTTTTAGGTATCGGCTGAACTGTGGCACATTTCCAGCAGGAAGGAAATATTCCCTTTCTGTAGGATAGGTTGAAAAGTCTACAGAAAACTGGTGTTAGTTCCCTTGCACAGTTCTTGAGAACTGTGGCAGGTATTCCGTCAGCGCCAGAAGCCTTTTTGGTGTCTAGCTTCATCAAAATACGTTTTATGATACGCTGTCTGAAGACAATATCGGGCATCCTTGACTGCACTATGGGAATAGTAGGTGGTGTTTTTCCTTGAAAATCGACAGTAGAATGTGAAGCAAAGAGTTCAGCCAACAAGTTCGCTTTCTCAACAGGTGTCGTTGCAATAGCATTGGTAGTGTCATCCGCATACATAGTTACATGACTGTATTTACATATAAGATAAATAACGGAGGACCCAAAACAGGGTGGGACACGGAGATCCACCGCTCTCCTATCCGAAATTGCACCATCATATTTAACCACCATTTCTCTTTCGGTCATATATGACTCAATCCATTCTAGCAGACTACCTCGAACACCAATATTGTACAATTGTTTCATCAAAGATATTTTGTTGACTATGTCAAAGGCTATAGAAAGATCGAAAAACAACGTAACCACATATTTACCTTCATCAACACTGCGATAGACCTGATTTAGATAGTAGAAAGAGACAAATTCAGTTGATCTATTAGGAAAAAAAACCATGTTGTGGCGGGTGTAGTATATGGTACTTGGCAATAAAGGTTATTACTCGGTCATACTCGATAATTTTCGAAATAGAACTAAGTATAGATACTTGCCTATAATTTCCCACATCACTGTGCTCACCTTTTTTACAAAAAGGGATAAACGTTAGCAGTTTTAAGAACTTTGAGAAACATTCCCTCATCAAAAATGTAAGCGGTTGAGCAGTTCTATTCTTAATGCTTTTTATTATTTTAGTATTTAGATCATTGGATCCTGCCGATTGCTTGTTTTTTAATTTAGAGGTAGTTTGAGGTACCTCTTTCTTGGTTACAGCTTCCATAACCATAGTATTAGATGTTATTGGTAAAAGATTGCACTCATCTATATTATTTGGACCATAGTTATTGCGCAGCTTCTTAGCAGAGACTGCACTAAAGAAATTTACAAATGCAAATAAGTTCTGAATCTATTGGCAGCGAAATAGGACTCTTTTTGATATTTTTATTTAAAGTATTTTTAACTATTAACCAGATGCTTTTAGATTTATTATCAGAAATAGTTATTTTGTTCATAAAATAAAGCCCTTTTGTAATCTTTATTTTAGTTCTATACGTTTTCTTAAAATTGCGGTATTCTATCAGCGTTTTACTGTCCTTATTCTTGCGCTGTAACTAATATAAGTGATCTAGTTTTTCCTTTAGGCGTGCCAGGTCTTTATTATACCACCCCTCTGAAGGGTTTGGCGATTTTAATTGTTTCCTCTTATATGGACAACATAAACGTTAATGGCGTCAATAAAAATATTCCACGAAATATCACAATCACCAGACAAGCTTAGGTCAGTCTCCCAGTTGCTCAGTTTAATCATATAGATAAAGTTTATTATATTTTGTTCCGAGAGGTCGCGATATAGTTTACTACCTTCAGATTGTTCTATAGGTTTCCTTTTTCCTGGTATACTAACAACAAACTTGTGCGAGAAATGATCGCTCACATGAGGGTTAAAAACAAAACACTGATACAAAGTCCTGTCAATGTTCGTGACTACATAGTCAATCACTAATACACTTGTGTATCCGTTACAATTTGTATACACCCTAGTGTTTGTAGTATGTGTAGTCTATAGTGTTAGTTTGTTATTTGAGTTAAAAATTAGAGACTCGAAGCTACTTAAAAAATGTCCGATAAGAGATGAAATATTGAAAAACTCTTTGGAAGATCTTCATACAATTTGTTATTGAACTGGAGATAATTTTGTTCAATACATACGAGTATATTGGGAGCATTTTTTAACCCTCTTTTGACATTAACATCGGTGTTTGAAGTATCAATAATGTTATTTATAATTTGTGATAGTTCTTCGATGGGTATGAACGTGAAGAGGCTTTTAACGTCAAATGGGAATAATTTAGAATTAATTGCCAATACAAGTCTATTAGTATGCATGGCATGGCAGATATATTGGGCCAATACCAATAGACCTTGTCCGTCGGTATAATTAATGTCAGGTAAGGTCAGAATTTATGCCATTTATTTTAAAATACACAACTGAAATACTAAGTTCGGAACATGGAGTGTTCTTCTCTTGTGTGTCGATTTTAGCTCGACTAATGAGCCAAGATATGGCGAAAATTACACTATGTGTTACTGAAAAAAAAAAATAGAGATTTCACAGAAGTTTAATTAATAACAACTTGAAAAAATGGAAATAGCTCAGCTAAATATATTCACTTTTATTTATTTAACGCCCTTTTGGACACTCAGTATACTGTAAAGTACTTTTATTTCCTACATTCGATAATTCTTATACATATATATATATATATATATATATATATATATATATATATATATATATATATATATATATATATATATATATATTCATACAGGATGCGTCACTAAAATCCGAACAAATTTCAATTCAAATTGCCCTCCATATTATGTTTCTGACAGATATTTTTTGTTGGCTTCCGCGAAGGCTTAAGGTTTCTAGTAAACAGGCACAATCTCAAAATGGCCGTGATGTTGAAACTAAGTGTGGAGTATAATCAAAGAACCGAGATGATCGAAGGCCTTCGCGCTGAGCGCTTAGCAACCAAATAAATTGGTTCTTTGAATGCTCGAGGTCATCCTTTAGAATATATACCAGGTGTACAAGTATGAAATGCGGTTTTTTTTGTCTCAAAAAACATGTTAAATTCGGAAGAATGATAAAAAGTGTTTTATTCAAAGTATGCTCCATCGCTCGTCATACATTTTTCCCATCTTTCGGGCAATTTATGAATACCACGCCAGTAAAAATCTTCCCCTTTTGCTGCGAACCATTCATCGAGCCATTTTTTCACATCTTCGTACGAACCAAAGCGCAGCTCAGCAAGTGCGTGACCCATCGATGCAAACAAGTGGTAATCGGAAGGAGCCAAGTCTGGTGAGTAAGCCGCATGGGGTAGAACTTCCCAGCTGAGTGCTTCCAACGTGTCGCGAACTGATTTTGCCGTATGTGAAGGAGCATTGTCAAGAAGAAAAATGCCTTGCCTCTTTCGGTATTCTGGCCTTTTTTCAAGCAGCGAACGGTTCAAATCGGTCAATTGTTGTTGGTAACGTTTAGTGTTAACCGTTTCCCCAGGTTTTAACAGCTCATAATAGACCACGCCCCTCTGGTCCCACCAAACACAGAGCATCGTCTTTCTGCCAAAGCGATTCGGTCTTGCGGTCGATGTGGATGATGCGCCTGGGTCTACCCATGTTTTTTTGCGCTTGGAATTCTCAAAATAAATCCACTTTTCATCTCCTGTAACTATACGATGCAAAAAACGACTTCCTTTTGTACTCAGCGCGCTTTTTCACTTGCCTGTCGTTCAACTCATGTGGTACCCATCTACCGGTCTTCTGAATCTTTCCCATCTCTCGTAGCCGATTGGAAACAGCTTGTTGCCCAATTGCTTTTGTGTTTGCCAATCATCTTCGTCCAACAATGCTTGCAATTCCACATCTTCGTATTTTTTTCGCGGTTTTTCCACGTTCCTTGTCTGTAACATCGAAGTCACCACTTTTGAAACGCCGAAACCATCGTTCACACGTATCTTGCGATGGAGCATGTTCACCATAAGCTTCTCGAAGTAATCGGTATGATTCAACAGCAGCAATGAAAACAAAAAATTAATGCTGTCCGCGAATGTTCTTTGTTCGGTATAAATTTCGACACATTGAACACAACAACCCAACACTATGCACACACTTTTCCAATTTATCACTCGTATGCGTCTGACACTTGTTAATGATACAACAAAATGGCGCAATGTCAAATCTTTATAGCATAAACTGCATTGGTGCACCATTTGTTGTCTGAAATTCTCATTTCATACTTGTACACCTGGTATAAGAGAGAGGGCCAAAAAGTAAGGGTAATTGTGTTGCGGTTAGGTTGTTACTTGTAGTACACGGTTCGCCAACTAGTATGATGTAATATATATATATATATATATATATATATATATATATATATATATATATATATATATATATATATATAATTATCAGAAAAGATTTTGAATGTTTGTGGCAAAACAGCTTCACCAAACAGACATTAATTATGTATTGTTACAATGTCACGCTCTAAAACTTGAAATTAACGTAAATTTATGAAGTTGAGTTCTTCGCAACAAAAATAGGCCGCAATATACCGAAATAATCAACTATGGCAATATAAACACGACAATTCAATCAGTATCGTATTCCAGCTTACCCATGGGCAATTTAACCGTGTCGTCCGTTATTCGTTCAGTTATCTTTATCGATTTTGCAGTACAAAGAGAGAGAGTAGTTTTGATTTATTATTAATTCTAGTAAGATGTACTTGTGAGGGATCTGTCTAATCACAATGAATTTGAACTGTTCAACTTGAAACGATGCTCTCTTTTTGTACTTGGAAAACATTTTCTTTATTAGAGTTTGAAGGTCCTCTAATATTTTCTGAACGTTTTGAGAACGGCTAATTTTTCATTTTTTAGGTAAAAAACTTTTGCAACTCGGTCCGTTATCTATTTTAAATATAGATTACGTACATATATACAGGACATGCTGCATCACTGCATTGTCTTCTACACCTTTACGATTCTCTGATTGTGATATTGGTGACTTGCCTTTTTGCTTTTTCCCAATCTACACAGTCAATGTTCATTCACTTTCTTTTATCACTTTGCGCAAGCCAATTTTTTCTCGATTTCTTATATGAGGCGCGTGTTTTAAGTAAGTACCACTTTGAAATATGGCCGCTGTACCTTCCACGCATGCGCGCATAATACCTGCATCTCTTGGGTAGCCACAGGTACCATTATGGAAGCATTTCTCCGAGTTTACGTTTATTCGTTCATGTTTAAAATGCCTCAGATCATTGAACATCCGGCAGATTGTAAGTTGATGAAAAATTTGAGAAAACAGACTCTTTACCATTTTATCATTATCAAATCTACCATTTATTCCTTCATTTAAAGTAGCACCTTGGCTGTGAGCACCACGACGACGCCACAATAGCCCTGCTCCAGTGATTAGCAAACCAAGCGGCAGCTTTCGATGAGAATAGAATACCGAAACTGATTTTACGATCCGACCAGTGCCTTAATATAGGAGGAAATTATGTTGAAAAGTAGATTAGGGGCCGGGCGTTAAAGTAAAAAGAAAATTGGTAAAAACTGGCCTCGTGTTTTTAATATCAAAACGGCACTTACCTTAGAAACGAGCCTTGTAAACCTACAATTAGACCACAAATCTATTAAAACCGGAAAAAAATTGGAAAATCTGGAACTACTTACCTCTTACTTGGCACCTTCTATCATAATCGGCTATTGCCATTCTATTGAAGTAAAATTTTTTAAAAATTCTCAAAATTTATTCTTGTTTTATTATTAGTTTACCCAGCGTAGCATCATAAAATATTCTTACACAGATAGGTAAACGAATACGTAGCTAGGTAGGTCCAATAATTTTCCACGTTCAAAGATCTGTGGTTAGACCAAGCAACGTCTTGGAATATAAAAGTTACCTAGGTCGAAAACAGTGAACAAATCCTCTTGAAAGTAAAAGAAACAATGACAGTCCTTATAGAGTACAGCCGCCAAGAGGAGCTGCTGGATATTTAGTTTCGTTAAGAATACTCTTCTGGGTACTGAAGTCGATAGGGTCAAAACAGTATTGATCCTTTTAATTTCAAAATTTAAACAATTATTTTTACATCTTGAAGAAATTTTATTAAACCAAATATGTGTGATTTTGTTTGATAACCTTCTATTTTTCTGGCAGTACTATAAGCCCGTTACCATAGAACTTCTGTGGTTTCTGCGCAAGAAATTGTGACAAGTGGTTTTAATAGGCCTCTTTAAAAGTAATTTAACACCATTCAGGGAGTTCTGTAGAGAGCGAAACAAATAGTAACCTGATGGTGAAAGGTATGGGCTATATAGTGGATGCATAAAACCTCCCAGTCAAGCTCTCTCAATTTTTACCTCCTCAAAAGTGGGTGTGGTCTGGCGCTGTCATGGTGGAAAACAACACCCTTTCTGACTAGTTCCGGCCGACTTTTGTTAATCGCTGACAGTAGAGTACAGAATTAATGATTTGTCCAGGCTCTTCTCTTCCAATTTCACCAAACATACAGCATCATCGTTTTTGGCGTCAATCCAGGCTTTGTCATCGTTTGTGGAACTTCATCTTTCTTCGACCAAAAACCTTTTTTATACATTATTGCCGTACGTAATCTACTTTTTATCTCCCGTGATCAATCGCTTGAGAAATGACTCGATTTCGTTAAGTGTCTGTAGAGATTCGCAGATGGAAATTCTATGGGGTAATTGTTTTAGCGTCACATCATGCAGCACCTACCCAACGAGTTTCGTTTAGTAGCCAGCTTTCTCCAAAATAGTTTAAAGCTGTTTAGTGGTGGATGTTTACTTCTTTGACGATATCATAGCTACTGACATGCTTATTCTGCTCAGGTTTAACCAAAATTCTATCAACTTTTTTTATTATTGTTCGACAAACACGAGGAGCATTTTTCACATTAAAATCTCCAGAACAAAAGTGACTGAACCACCTGTTGGCTGTTGCTTTTGGTAACGTATCTTGATCATAAACAGCACAAACTTTTCCATAGACCTGCGCAGCATTGGTGCCTTTATCTAATTAAGATTATAAAATGTAGCGAACTTTTGCAGAAATTTCAAGAGGCTCGTAATTGAGTCTCAATAAACGAATTCTAACAATTATTGCAGGTCTACCACTCTCAAATATTAGCTTTTAACTGATGCTAAGTCTAGTTAAATGTGACTTACATTTCCTGAGATATATGACGCTATAGCTATCTAACGAGAAAAACGCCCAAAACTTTTTCAACAACCCAATATATCTGTTAGCTTTTAAAATAAGAAGTGAAAATTAATCGGATGAAAATGTAGAGATCAAAGTAGACGATAATCCAAAGGGACCAAGTTCGGAGAATACCCAAACATGATATGTTTTTTCTCTGGAATGAGGTTATGAAAGCTCAATCGGGGGTTCTTCGGAATACACCCGAGCTTCTGAAGATGATGAGGAATAGCTTCCTCGATCACTTTGAGTGCACTTGCAAGTTCCAGTTGAGTTTTACCAGGATCGGCGTTCCAAATTCTCGTCTACTTTGTATGATTCATTATCCTGAAGATTAAAATTTCTCTTTTGAAACTTCTGGAACCACCCAAAGTCTAACAATCCATTTCTATTGCTTTGGCCGCACTTTAGGTTAACTTCTCGAAAACAAGACAGTAAATCAAATAATAGTTTTCGAACAAAACTGTGTCTACAACTGATTTTTCCGATTATAATCATATGGAATTAAATATTATACCTCCTCTTAAAGCTAAAAATGGCCGTTACGATTATAAGACCAGCTAAAAAATTCCTTGAATAGGTTCTATTAGTGACAAAATATGACTTAGAAATCAATTTTCCATTTAATTACAAGTATAATCTCATCCTTTGACGGAATTTATAAACACCACTGTTAAGACCAAAGGTATGAATTATATCCGACCTAGATAACTAGAACTCGGGAATATAAATTCTCTATATATTCGTGTTAAAGAAGATCGTTTTTAGTGTTCCGTACGGAACATTTATAATATCACTTTGGTGTCTGTCTGCCTGTCTGTCTGTGTGTCACACCCGATTTTCTCCGAAACTATTTGTCATAAAAAGTTGAAATTTGGTAATAATATAGGAATTGATGGCCTCATCAAAGCCGTGTAGTTTTGAAAGTCAAATTTTGACTTAAGGAGTAGTTTTGGGGGGTGAAATCGGAAGTGAAAAAAAAACTTTTTTTAGTAGGTCATTGAGTGTGGTATCAAATAAAAGCTTGTAAAAACACGAGTAAAAAATATATATATAATGTAATATTTGCGCACACTTTTCTTTGTATTATTTTTAAAAAATCGCGAAAAATCACCTTATCTCGAAAAGTACTGATCAAAAAATTTTGAAACAATTCTGGAATATTCTTCAGGGGGTGTAAATTGAACGAAAATTATCACCTTTAATAATTTATCTGGTATATAAAAAAACCAAAATTTTAAGGTCACCAATTTTCAGTAAAAATTGGAAACAAACTTTGTTGAAAACTCATTTGGAGTGTGTTTTGTGAAGTTACTGATCATTTTATACCACCGTAACAACATTTTTTATTTTAAAAGAAATCAACGTACGGAACACTAATTGTGCAAGTTCAACTTTCACTTGACCGGTTATTTTTTCTTGATTTTGTATTAGATAGCAACAATTTTCTCGGATATATTTTTAATAGATTATAAAATATAATACAAAACAATCTATTGCACTGGCTGTATGGCAAACCTTCCCAAGCTGAAAAAAAAAAACGTTTCCTTATATTCCAATTCATCAAACATTCTTCAAATTATACATTAATTTTAAGATTGTTTATAATATTTTTAGTGTTTCGTACGAAAAACTTATAAGATCACTTCGGTGTCTGTCCGTATGTCTGTCACATCCGATTTTCTTCGAAACCATTTGACACAGAAAGTTGAAATTTGATACTAATATAGAAATTGATGGCCCCATCAGAGCTGTGTAGTTTTGAAAATTAAATTGTGACTTAAAGGGTTAGTTTTGGGAGGTGAAATCCGAAGTGAATAAAAATTACCAGGTGATCGAGTGGGGTGTCAAACGAAGGCTTGTGAAAACACGAGTTCAAAAATATATATAACGTAATACTTGCGCACACTTTTCCTGGTATTATTTTTAAAAAATTGTCAAAAATCGCTATCCCCTCCCTTATCTCAAAAAGTGATGATCAAAAAGTTTTAAAAAATTGTTAGAATATTCTCCACAG
Source organism: Pachyrhynchus sulphureomaculatus (assembly GCA_019049505.1). Lineage (NCBI taxonomy): Eukaryota > Metazoa > Arthropoda > Insecta > Coleoptera > Curculionidae > Pachyrhynchus > Pachyrhynchus sulphureomaculatus. The sequence goes on along the minus strand of CM032448.1, from coordinate 110,563,614 downwards.
GGTGTAAATTGAACTACAATTATCACGAATATATTATCTTTAATAATTTATCTGGTATAAAAAAAAAATTCAAGGTCATCAGGTTTCAGCAAAGATCAGAAACAAACTTTGTGAAAAGTCATTTGGGGTATGTTTTGTGAAGTCATTGATCATTTTATACCTACGTAATAAAATTTTTTATTTAAAAAGCAATCAACGTACGGAACACTCATTGCGCAAGTTCGACTTGCATTGACCAGTTGTTTTCAGAATACGGGATGCTAACATCCTTCTTAAAAATATACCGTGTAAATTAGCATTTTGGAGAAATCTTCGAAACATAGCGGATTAAATTACGGTTAAAAATAAAACAAGATTTAAAAAAAAATAACCGATCAACCGCAAATTGAACTTGCGCAATTAGTGTTCCGTACGTTGATTGCTTTTAAAATAAAAAATGTTGTAACGGAAGTATAAAATGATCAGTGACTTCACAAAACACACCCCAAATGAGTTTTCAACAAAGTTTATTTCCAATCTGTACTGAAAATTGATGACCTTGAAATTTTTGTTTTTTTTAAATACCTGATAAATTATTAAAGATAATTTACTCGTGATAATTTTCGTTCAATCTACACCCCGTGGAAAATATTCTAGAGTTTTTTCAAAATTTTTTGATAAGTACTTTTCGAGAAAAGTGCGCGCAAGTATTACATTATATATATATTTTTTACTCGTGTTTTGACAAGCTTTCATTTGACACCTCACTCGATTACCTAGTAAAAAAAATTTTTTTTCACTTCCGATTTCACCCCCCAAAATTAACCCGTTAAGTAAAAATTTAGCTTTCAGAACTACAGGGCTCTGATGAGGCCATCAATTCCTATATTATTACCAAATTTCAACTTTCTATGACAAATAGTTTCGGAGAAAATCGGGTGTGACAGACGGACAGACAGACACCGAAGTGATCTTATAAGTGTTCCGTACGGAACACTAAAAATTAAAATCATTTATAACAGATAAAGATTATTATATTGTCAATAAATATCTAAATCATACGTGATGATTTTTTGAGTTAACTGTTTATTCGAATTATTTGTTTATGTTGTGTACTCATATGTTGTACATATAATTTATTTGTTATTAGTTGTAGTGTATGTCCATTTTTCAATAAAACAAGTAAAAAAAAACAGTACACGATTTAAAAGTATAAGAACATCGCTTGACCCCAGTATATTTTCACGAGCATCAATATCCACTTAGGTTAAAATTAATTAGGTTATTAATTCACATTGCCTTAATAGCTCTCATTGCCTATAGAACCAGCTGCAGATAATTTACGATCAGATTATAATAAATTCTCGATCTATCGCATAATATCTCCAAATTAAATAAGTGCGGTGGGCTAAACCTGATTTATGAAGCGTTATTTTAACTTAAATTAATTATTGGCCTTTTAATTGATGGGCTAATTAATTGATCCACCTAAAAGCGAATAAAATAAAATACGAGTTTTTTAATGTAATGAAAGACTGATTTTATCAAATTTCCACTTTATTTAGTTTCACTGAAAATGTATAACTTCTTCTGATACAAAATGATATTTGAATATTAGTGTTGTTACATTTATACAAATACCCTAAGGTAGATAGGTAATAAATTAATACTATATGCTAATGAATATTGCTGGGAAATCCATTCTGAATATTAATTGTACAAATTGAGTAAAGGGGAGTTACCATGGGCCAGACAGTCATCTTTTTATTCGTTTAAGATGATGTCTGAATTTTTAATTCTATTTATTTCTAAATTTTCTAATAGGTTTAATTTTACGCCTTTATTTTGTATGTGTAGAATTTTAAATTTATCGTCAAAAAGATGATTTGATTCTGTTAAATGATTACTGTACGCTGAGTCAGTTTTGTTTTTTAAATAGCTTCTTTTATGTTCTGAAATCCGAGTTTCGAATGAGTGACCTGTCTGACCTATGTAACTTTTATGACAAGAACCACAATTCAGCTGATACACTCCAGATTTTTTTGATCTATTTTGTTTTCCCTTTGCGTTTTTAATGATTTTTCCTAACGAGTTGTTTGTTCTAAAAGCTATTTTGATATTATATTTGTTTAAGTGGTTTTTAATTTTCTCTGACGTGTTATCAAAATAGGTTAACACATTATATTTTTTCCCTGTGTTTTATTTCTTGGGGTATACTAAAGAAATAGCTTTATTTTTTAATTTTTTGTTTAGAATTGAGTCTATGGTGCCAGGAGAATATCCGTTGTTAACAGCAATTTGTTAAATTAGATTTAATTCTTTATTAAAATCATCTACAGATAAGGGCACACTTACAAGTCTATGCAACATACTGTGGTAAGCTGTCAATTTGTGTTTTAGGGGGTGAGCTGATTTTATGTTTATTGTAGTATCTGTATGTGAGGGTTTGTGAAAAATAGAGAATTTGTGTTTATTGTAATGTCTGGTTATGGTTAAGTCAAAAAATTAATTTTATTGTCGACTTCTAGTTCCATAGTGAATTTAATATTTTTATGTATTGAGCTTATATAGTTAAAAACATTGCCAAGTTGACGCTTTGTACCATTGATACCGATATGTAGACGACATCTTTGGTTGTTTTAATGGTACAGAGCGTGAACTTGATAATATTTTTAACTATATAAACTCAATACATAAAAATATTAAATTCACTATGGAACTAGAAGTCGACAATAAAATTAATTTTCTTGACTTAACGATAACAGACATTACAACAAACACAAATTCTCACATACAGATACTACAATAAACATAAAATCAGGTCACCCCCTACAACACAAATTGGCAGCTTACCACAGTATGTTGCATAGACTTGTAAGTGTCCCCTTATCTGTAGATGATTTTAATAAAGAATTAAATCTAATAAAACAAATTGCTGTTAACAACGGATATTCTCCTGACACCATAGACTCAATTCTAAACAAAAAATTAAAAAATAAAGCTATTTCTTTAGTATACCCCAAGAAAGAAAACACAGGGAAAAATATAATGTTTTAACCTATTTTGGAAAACGTCAGAGAAAATTAAAAACCACTTAAATAAATATAATATCAACATAGCTTTTAGAACAAACAACTCGTTAGGAAAATTCATTAAAAACGCAAAGGGAAAACCAGATAGATCAAAAAAAATCTGGAGTGTATCAGTTGAATTGTGGTTTCTTGTCATAAAAGTTACATAGGTCAGACAGGTCGCTCATTTGAAACTCGGATTTCAGAACATAAAAGAAGCTATTTAAAAAAAACAAAACTGACTCAGCGTACAATAATCATTTAACAGAATCAAATTATCTTTTTGACGAAAAATTTAAAATTCTACACATACAAAACAAAGGCGTAAAATTAAACCTATTAGAAAATTTAAAAATAAATGAAATTAAAAGTTCAGACAACATCTTAAACGAACAAAAAGATATCTGACTGGCCCATGGTAACTCCCCTTTACTCAATTTGTACAATTAATTTTCAGAATGGATTTCCCAGCAATATTCATTAGCATATAGTATTAATTTTATTACCTATCTACTTTAGGGTATTTGTATAAATGTAACAACACTAATATTCAAATATCATTTTGTTTCAGAAGAAGCTATAGTATAGCGAAACGCGTCATACAGTTTCAGTGAAACTAAATAAAGTGGAAATTTGACAAAAATCAGTCTTCCATTACATTCGTTATGAATTTTCATCAAGTAACAGCCACAACAATTCAAAGTTTACGAGTTTTTTTTTTATGTTGTTGTCTTACTTGTGTTGTCAGTTGAAATAAAACTGTTGAAGTCAGCAAAATTCTTAAAAAATTTAATAGTTCGGTAGACTAAATTCCTTCACTTACAGACCTTGGTGCAAACGATTACCTATAGAGTTTTATTTTTTTAGTTAGCACTAGAAAAGGAAAAGCAAAATGGCATCTCAATAAATAATATAAAATGCAGACCATATTTCCTGCATCACACTCAAAGACCTTCAGTCAATTCTAAATAAACTAATTAAATTTGACGACAGCTAGTGGACAACATGCCAATAATCCTTTCAAGATCAACAGATAAGTTCTTAAACGAGTTGCAAATATCTCGATTCTTCTCCTCACAAGTGATGTGACTGTGATAAAAAAGTAAATAGCAGAAAGGAGAAAAAAAGCTGTTTTAAACCAAAGAATCTTCTCCTTTATAGAAATCTATCACTGGATATCCGATTACGAGTAATTGAATAGTATATATCATCCATGAATTGAAATACGCTCTCAACTATTCTGTTCTGTGCAACATCTTTCCACTCTATCCTTGCCCTGTATTTTTTTCTCTTATGCATTCCATTCCACGGCTTTTTTGTCTATGTTGGCATATCTATCCTTGCTACATATCCTCCCCATCTCCATTTTCCTTTCAGTATTACATTTTTAATATGTTTCGTTTATTTTCTAAGCCGTTTCATAAATGTCTTGTCTTGTAACTTGATATTTAGGAGTGCCTTTTCTTATGGAATTGGGTAGTTTATATCTTAGTCATTACTTTGTTTTATCTACTATGTGGTGTTTAATCTTGATTACTTAAAGCAAGCAAAAGCTTTAAACTGTGAACACCTTGATGTATTACATTGACTGCTCATATATCAAATGATAAAGGAAAATCTTATAAAACAACGTAAGATGTCATATTTAGGACAAGCTTATTTCTTTATTCACTTTAAACGCTCGTACATCGGGTACTCGTGCAAATATCGGCAGGAAGTCGTTCAATTTCATAAAGATCTGGAAGAAACTCTATCTTGGGGTGGAAGTAATCAAGTAGAATTTGACGCTGCGAGAACTTAGGCCGTAGTTTTTTTTTTAAGTTAACGTTGCTGAACCGGACAGTTATCTCTGGATTTTTGTTTTATGGGTCTAGCACACGTGCTGTAGGGAAATCCCTAAAGCTCTACAGGAGCAACACGTGTGCGGAAAAAGCGATTCACGTTGGTCTTGAATCGCTGTAAATTGTACTCGGTAGGAAACACAGTCATGGGCAAATTATTTCAAAGAGATGATGTTCTCCATATAAAAGACTGCTTGAAAAGGGTTGTACGAGCAGTAACAAACTGAACATCATATGGATGTGAAGTATTAGCGCGAAGTGTATTTCTAGCATGCTTCGCTCTAGGAGGAACAGCCAAAATAACATCGGAATTCTCCTTGGCGCGGTCAGATGGGTGGTCGGATCGAAAACAAACGTCTAATCAAGGGAAAGTCTGAAAATATTTCGTGAGTTCTTCCCATTTAGCAGATTTGTAGGGCCAAATCTTGCGCGGTTTAGGCATCCTTCTGTCGCTGATTGGTAGAATACTCGAAGTCGAAAGCAGTTTATGGTCGGAAGAACCTAACGGAGGATTTACGGTGACAGTGTAAATTTTCGGACTGGTAGTTAAAAACAGATCAAGAAGAATGCCGAACTCACCGTCTCGATCAGGGACCCGCGTTTGTTCGTCATTGAGCTGAGTGAAGCCACAACTGATTGAGAATGATGCAGCTTCACGACCTTGTTCATCGGTAGTATTAGAATACTTAAGTCAGTTGATGTTGTGGACATTAAAGTAGCCCAGGATGGCAATTTCGGTATTTAAAGAGTTAATTTGTAAATGATCGATGGTGCCTGCAAGAGAAACGAAAAGTGTTCTGAAGTTAGTGTCACTTGGTGGTCGATAGAGGGTGCAAATGAACCTTGTGGTTGGTCGAGTAATTATTTTGAACCCCATAACATCAAAGTTTCGGGGCTCCAGAGCCTCCTCTCGTTCGCAAGAGAGGTCGCTTCTAACAAAAAACAGATTGTAAAATTAAGCCTAAATCGGGAATAGAAGTCGTACCCAGGATAGAGCTAGTTGACTGGGCTGGTCGATGAACTGACCTTGGTTTTGCAGAGAGCGAGTACATGAAGTTTATTTGACTGCAGGTGCTGGTGCACTGAATTTATGTTCGAATTTAAACCTTCTATGTTGCAAAGATCTATTTTAAGATTACGATCTCTGCATGTCGACGTCTCTTAACCAGCCCCCACCCAGAGATCCAAACGGGAGGCTATTTTACCTCCGGAATTTTTTGTATCCAGGTACCTCATCATGCTATTTTGTCCCACTATTTCGTTCTTCTAGCATTGTTGCTCAATTTGATGGGTTTTAATTTGAGATCAAATATGTCTTGGCATGAATAGCAAAGAGAATTTCTCGAAAGTTAGGAATATTATTTTGAACCAGAAAGCTTTGGATTCTACAGCAACAGTTAAGTCTGTATATAGCTGAAATTCGACCAACGATGATATACTGGTCTCATGTTTGGAGCTCTCCTCCCAAACCTACACTGCAGTTGTTAGATTCTAGTCACTAGAGAACTTTTCACCTTCGATTTGATATCCTGAACTCACCAGCAACGTTGATTCCTTAGAACAGGGGTGCTCGCGAGTGCTTTTTGAGTCGATCTCGAGAAAAAGATTTCGATATAGAACTATTCACAGATTTTGTTTTAGGTAACTAAAACAAATGTTTTATCGTAATAACCCCTGCTAGCGGCAAAAGGCGGCTTTATCAAAGGAACGGGCGGTACTTGTCAAAGAAAAGCCGCGTTTTTGATTCCCGCCGATTTTTCTAGAAACTTCGGGCGGCGTGTTTGATGGGAACATTCGAGACTTCGTTCGCGCCGATATAAATGTTGCACCTGCAGGAATAGGAGTCAGTCTGAGTTGTAACTTGAAGGCGATATATCGATACAAAGTTTTAATAATAAATAGTACAAAATGAGTGCGGCGAAGAAAAGTAAAAACTTATCATTTTAATAACGATTGGGAGGAAGAATTTTTCTTTTGTATGGTAAAGGATAAGTGCATTTGTCTCATTTGCAGTGCGTCAGTTGCAATACCCAAGCGTGGGAACTTAGAGAGGCATCATAAAACGGTTCATAAAAAACTATGAAAACAATTTTCCGTCACAGAGTGAATTAAGAAAACGAAAAGTACGTGATTTGATAACTTGTTTGTAAAAAGAACAAACCATGTTCACAAGACCAGCCAAACAATCAAAAGCTGCAACGATCGCGTCATTTAAAATATTTCATATATTGGCGAAACACAAGAAACCATTTGATGATGGATTGGTTGTGAAGGAAGCATTTATTGAAGCGGGTGAGACTTTATTTGGAGATTTTAGAAATAAAACAGAGATTATGTCTGCTATTAGAGAACTTCAGTTATCTCGCCCGACTGTCACAAGGCGTGTTGAAGTCATGAGTCAGGACATGGAAGATAAACTAAAAACATGATATCATGGAATGTACATACTTTTCTTTACAGTTCAACGAATCCACCGATATGACAGACACTGCCCAGCTGTGTATTTTTATTCGAATGGTATTCAATGACATGTCGGCTAAGAAGGAGTTTTTGACAATGATTCCTCTGAAAGGAAAGACCCGTGGCGAAGATATATATGACGTTTTCTTCAATTTTGTAACAAACTACAAGCTACCAATATATAAACTAGTGTGTATTACAACCGATGGAGCACCAGCAATGACTGGAAACAAGAACGGTTTTGTGGCATTGTGTCGAGCTAATGATGATTTTCCTTCATTTTTCTCCTTCCATTGCATTATACATCAACAAGTTTTGTGTTCAAAATTTCTAAACATGGAGGAGATTATGGGCATTGCAATAAAAAATTGTGAATTCTATCCGTGCACGTAGCTTGCGACGACGGCTCTTTAACTTGTAGTTGGAAGATAGTGAGTCAGCTGAACACACTGATTTAGTTCACACGGACGTCAGGTGGTTGAGTCGCGGAAAATTCCTAGAAAGGTTTCAAGAATTATTGCCCGAAATAACAGCTTTTCTGGACGAAAGAGGTGATGACACTCAGACGCTGAAAAACGGAAAATGGCTGACTGAATTAGCATTTTTGACAGACATCACAATGCATTTAAACACCATTAATTTGGAGCTTCAAGGTAAAGGAAAAACTATTATTGAGATGATTAGCGCAATAAACGCATTCAAAAGTAAATTGCAACTTATGATAGATCAACTGAAAATAAAGGATCTGAAAAATTTTCCGTCTTTGAAAGCAAGGATTCCTCAGTTGAATTATGATATTTACAAGGCAGAATTATCAAATATTTTGGGCAATTCGAAATACGTTTTTATAATTTCAGTAAATTGGCAAATATCACATCATTTATGAGTTATCCTTTTTCGTGTAAAAACATTGAGGAATTAGCTACTGAAATAGGAAGTCAGTTTAACATGGACTCATGTTCTGTTGAAAATGAGTTAGTGCAGATTATATCAGATATATATCTCAAAGCCACAGCATCTGATACAAAATTCTGGTGTTTTATATCTGAAGATAAATATCCGAATCTAAGGCAAATCGCCCTTCAACTGACGGCAATGTTTGGGTCAACTTACTTGTGCGAGTATGCATTTTCTGAATGAAGGTAATTAAGTCAAAATATCGCAATCGACTAACTGACGAACATAAGTCATCATGCTTGCGATTAGCACTCGGTAATTACGTACCATCTTATGAAAAGTATGCTGAGGACATGCAGTGCCACGCTTCAACATCCAAAGTTACTCTTTAGTTAAGTTTAGACACTAGAACTCGTGAGTTTTTTCATTGACATTTTAGAGCAGATCTACACTTACCTTGACTAAAAAAATGCATATTGTGCGGAAAACTAATATCTATGCCACGATACACCCTACCTAGACGACAATCCTGCATCACACTTACTTGCAGCCTCTCAAAGTCGATCGATCATAGTCTAACAATATTGAGGTAGATCGCCAGCAGTTCAAGTTTGAGCACCCCTGCCTTAGAATATCGAAGAACGCTTGGCGACTTGTGTATATACTGCAAGTATTTACATGAAAAGTGCTCGATGAATGTAGCCCGCTTAATTCCTCCCAAAGCGCTGGATGCTAGGAACATACTTCGCGCTAATACTTCAGATCCGTATGAAGTTCAGCTTGTCACCCCTCGTATAAGTCTTCTCAAGCAGCATATAAAACCTCATCCTTTTGGTATGATTTGTACAAGTCTGTGTTTCCCACCACGTACAATTTTCAGCGAGTCAAGACTAACGCGAATCGCTTTTTCTGCATGTGTTTCGCTCCTGTAGCCGTTTAGAGATTTCCCTGCAGCACGTATACTATGCCCATAAAAAAATTTAGAATTATGGAGTCCACATAGGGCTGTAAAAAGATACGGTATAAAATAAAATATGGCCAGTGTCCATTATTTATAAAATGACACTTTTATATTCATATTTAAGATTTTTTTGCAATTACCCTTTATAAGCCGATATCTTTTTTACTCAAAAATAGAAAATTCCAAGTCAGCATGCAGAGTTTCCTCCTTTCTTTTTTAAAACATTTGCATGTACATACATACATCCGTGCACCCTCATTTGCTTAAACCTTTAAACCATAACCCGAATTATTTTTTAATTCAAACCCTTGCGTAACCCCAAATGTAAATCCGTAAACATGTATTATTCCGGGTTTGCCACTGTGAGTGCTTAAATCCAAGACAGAACATAGAGATTAATGGAAAATATAGGTGTACGGGTATGTAATAACGGACTGGCAGAAAAATTATATGTAAATATGTGTGTAAAAGATAAAAAAGAAATTGTATGTACTAATAGAAAAGTTGTGTTTATTTAGGTCACTGTAAAGACAATCTCCTACAAGTCATTTCTTTAAACTCAAACACGTCTGGTTAGGATGATTAATTTTGCTCAAAAGAAAGAATATTTGTCAAAAAATCTAGATTTTTTTTTCTTTATGTTTGAGGGTCCCTAGATCATGAAAAACATTATTTCCGCCGGTCCGTTGTCTATCGGTATGTTCACCTGTTAAAGGGTTATACCATAGTAGTGGCGCTAAAATGTGTAACTAGAATTTTTTCTGGCTAATAAATTACTAAACAGAAAACGGTTTTAAACACCTATTAATAACACAGACCAACCATCAAAAAACTTTTTTAATAATTTTACCTGATTCCTATGTTTTTTGGTGTGCTGAGTTCGAAAATAATAATAAAAAAGTCGTATCACCCACCAATTTTTCACATTTTAATATTCAAGATGTGAAAGTTTTCTCATTCGAATGTTATTAGGTTTGCAATAAAATCAGAATTTTATAAGGTTGACAGTAGAATCAAATGTTATTAGGTTGGCAGTTTCGATAATTGTCACAGGTGTTTGTTTTCTTCCAGTTAATACTCGTATAACCTCGCATTGCAGTGTTTAACTCATGTGCTTTAATTCACACTTAAAGTATGGCTAATCATGGTTGTAAAAACTCTCCCAACACTTTTAGTTATATATGTAGTGAATTTGTAGTTAAAAAACATCAAAAAAACATTACTGACTTTGTAAAAAAAGTATACTTTGCATATTTTGGTGTAGAAATCGGTAATCAAGAAAAATGTTAGGCTCCTCACAAAGTATGTTATGTTTGTGTCGACGATCTTAGGAAATTGTATAAGAAAGAAAAGAAAGCTTTTAGATTTACAGTACCTATGGTATGGAGAGAGCAAGAAAATCATTCCAATGATTGTTATTTTTTCAGCGTTGATGTTTCTGGATATAAACTCCAAAAATAAGAAAGTAATTGTCTATTCTAACTTTACTTCAGCTAATCGGCCGGTAGGACATGGACTGGGACTTCCTGTCCCTGAACCTACTCAGTGTATTGATGACGTTTTACAGTCCAGTCCCGAATTTAATGAAAGTCGACCGGATGATGATGAGTTTCAATGTTCTCTCTAAAAATTTAAAACCACAGTTGTTTACACAAGCTGAGTTAAATGATTTAGTGAGAGATTTGGGTTTGACTAAGGGAAAAGCAGAATTGCTTGGTTCTAGGCTAAAAAAACAACATTTATTGGAATCTGGAACATCTATTTACCATTATAGAACAAGAGATCAACAGTTTAGTTAGTTTTTTAAGCAGAAAGAAGATTTGGTTTACTGCCATGGTAGTTCTAATCAACGAATTTAGCATTAAGTAAAAGAAGGAAGATTAGGGGCTTTTTATAGCCTCATCAAAAACTAGTTTAAAAGTTGTTCTGTTACACAACGGGGTCAACAAAAGGGATTTACAAAGTTTCCATGTTTTATATGTGAGCGGGACAGCAGAGCAAGCGATTAAAACATTGGTCATAAAACAATGGCCCATAAAAAAACTTTAATACCTGGCGAGAAAAACATTTGCATAAAATTTTAGTATACCCAATAAAGATTCTTCTACCACCACTAAACAACAAGTTAGGCTTAATGAAACAATTTGCCTTGTCTAAAGATGGTGAATGTTTTAAATATTTGTGTAAAAGATTTTCTCATTTTTTAGAAGCCAAACTGAAAGAAGAGGTATTTGTTGGGCCTGAAATTCGTAAAATGATGTTCGATTCCAACTTTGAAGCAAGGATGAATACTTGGATATCATTTAAAGAAGTTGTGACTAAGTTTTTGGGCAATGTGAAAGACTCTAACTATGAACTTATTGTAGCTAATATGATAGACAAATTCAAAAATCTGGGTTGTCTGATGAGCCTTAAAGTTCACTTCTTGCACAACCATCTTGACTTTTTTCCTAAAAACTTAGGCGATGTGAGTGAAGAGCAGGGAGAACGGTTCCATCCGGATATAAAGAAGATGGAGAAACGGTACCAGGGACGGTGGAATATCAACATGATGGGTGATTGGTCACTTCACAGAGAACAACAAAATGCATCACATCGGAGAAAAAGCTATACAAGAGACTTTACAGAGAAAAGGGAAACTAAATACAGAAAAATAAGCACCTAAAATATTCGCATTGAAGTGAAATATGTTATCATGAGTAAAAGTTATAGCCTAGTCAAATAAAAGTACGGTTTAAATTTTATTTTTTATATATAAAAAATTTTTCCTATTTTGAAATTTAATCGATGTCATATTGTGAGAGAATTGTAGGCAATACAAAAACACTGATACGAAATACGGTTTCAGCACCTAAAAATACGTAACACTTAAATGTATTGGTTTAAAAAGTTTTTACAAATATGTCTTGTTGGGCTATGTAATTTATTTAAGACTAGCCGGGCCCGTGGCTGCGCTCGCGTGGACTTGATTCACTACTATCGTCACTGCTTATTCCTTATGATACCCAACGTAATAAAATATCTCCCATTATTTCCCCTTATCTCTCAATATTTCTCCTTATCTCCCATTATTTCTACATAATTTCCATTCTCTAGGCTTATCTCTGCTCATCTTACATTATTTCTCCTTATCTTCCATTATTTCACCTTATCTCCCATTATCTACGCTTATCTCGACTTATCTAAGCTTATCTAGAGTTATCTCGCAATATTTCTCCTTATCTCCCATTATTTCTCCTTATCTCCTATTATCTCGCATAACCCCCATTATTTAGAGTTATCTCTACTTATCTCCCATTATTTCTCCTTATTTATACTAACTTCCTTATTTATACTAATCTTCCATTATCCAGGCTTATCTCGACTTATCTCCCATTATTTCTCCTTATCTCTTATTATCTCATCTTATCTCCCATTATCTAGACATATATTGAATTATATAGAACATATGTATAAATTTATAATAACACGTAAATCGGATAAGTGGTTCTCAAGTGATAAGCACACTATCGGACAGGCAGACAGACAGGCAGAGAGACAGGCAGACAGACAGAGAGACGTTGCATTTTATATATATTCTAGATAGAAGATTATAGATAACCTGGCCAGAGGACAAATGTATGAATAAAATAAAACACGTAAATCGGATCGAGTGATAAGCGCACTAACGGACAGACAGACAGAGAGACGTTGCATTCTATGTATATATATATATATATATATATATATATATATATATATATATATATATACATATATATATATATATATATATATATATATATATATATATATATATATATATATAGATTATATTCTTTGCTACATGATATTGTTCCATATTTAATGCTTTAGGCAGTGTATTGTAAGAGAACGCGCTAGCAGCAAACTTTTCTCTGACTTGATTCACTATTATCATCACTGCTTATTCCTTATGTCACCTTATGTCATCTAACGTAATAAAATATATCCTATAACCTGGCCAGAGAACATATGTATGTTTAAAAAAAAGCACGTAAATCGGATAAGTGATTCTCCAGTGATAAGCGCACTAACGGACAGACAGTCAGACAGAGAGAGATACGTTGCATTTTATATATATTATAGATGTATTAAAATATGTATCTATAATCTGGACAGAGAACATATGTATGATTTTAAAAAATCACGCAAATCGGATAAGTGGTTCTGGAGGGATAAGCGCACTCACGGACGGACAGACAGAGAGACGTTGCATTTTATATGTATTATAGATATTCTTTGCTACATGATATTGTTCCATATTTAGTTTAGTATGTTTAAAAAAAAGCACGTAAATCGGATAAGTGATTCTCCAGTGATAAGCGCACTAACGGACAGACCGACAGACAGAGAGAGATACGTTGCATTTTATATATATTATAGATGTATTAAAATATATATCTATAATCTGGACAGAGAACATATGTATGATTTTAAAAAATCACGTAAATCGGATAAGTGGTTCTCGAGGGATAAGCGCACTCACGAACAGACAGACAGAGAGACGTTGCATTTTATATATATTATAGATATAGATTATTAGTATTACTATATAACCTGGCCAAAGAATATATGTATGAATTTAAAAAAAGACACGTAAATCGGATAAGTATTTCTCCAGTGATAAGCGCACTAACGGGCGGACAGACAGACAGACATACAGAGAGACGTTGCATTTTATATATATTATAGATTACAAAAAAATATTTTTTTTTCTGCTTTTGTTACAATATAGGCGCTACTATCAATTGATCAACCATGTCTTTTTTTTTTAAATTTCTTCGTGGCTAGCAGCATCAGTGTCGTGAACCTTCTCATCATCATCATCATCATCATCATCAGCTTATACTGTCCACTACTGGACGAAAGCGTCCTTCAAGTCTTGCCACTTTTTCTGTTCAGGGCCGCTAAGGTAGCCGTATTACATTTTACTTTTAAATTCTGATAGTAAATCAATGTCTAGTTCTCGTAGGTCTTGCACGTGTAGGATATAACAATAACTCGAATTTGAACTTTACAAACCAAATCAAATTAACTAATTTGTTTAATTACTCATTTCCTTAATTTCTGGAACTAATCTATATAGTAATTCCTAATTCCTCCTACTTATGGCAAAGGTAGTGCCATATTTGTGGAAACCGTTGTCATGGTAATACTCTCTACAGTCACGGTGGCCATAGTAACGAACCCGCTTAAAAGGTGCCACATAATGAGAGAATTTTTCTCTCCAGCAATTCCACCAACATGAAAACAAATCAAACAAAGATGCCTGGATGCGAGAAGTATAATAATATATAACTGTGATCTTTTCAGCCATCAGATAAAGGTTTAGATAGATAGATAGATAGATAGGTGTATGGATATACACCGTCTGTCCGAAAAGTTACTGGACTGCCTTAATAAAAAAATTGAAAAATTAAAAGGGGACATTTTATTACTTCAGATGTACTATCTAGGGCTAGTCCCCTCCGACCTCAGTACAACCTTCAGAACGTTCATACAACCATGTGAAACTGTTAGAAAAATCTTCTTTTCAGGTCATGTTTAACTCGTGCGTCACATTGTCTTTAATCGTCATCCACGTAGAGCTTGAACTTTGGCAATAAAAAAATGTCACTTGGGGCTAAATTAGGGCAATAAGGAGGGTGGTGGAGTACAGACACTTGTTCTCGCTTCAAAAACTGCACCACAATTTCAGCCGTGTAAATGGGAGCGTGGTCATGGAGCACGAAAAAATTCTTTGTGTTTCATCGTTCCGGTCGAGCCCGCTGAATTTTCTTGCTTCATGACACCCACGTTATACCTGGCGTCTACTTTAGTGCCCTCCGCAACGAATTCTTGGTGGAGAATTCTTCAAGCATCAAAAAATGCGATGAGCAGTGTCTTGGTTTTTTCTTTTATCAGTTGCACTTTCTTCGGTCTCGGTAAACCACTACCGGGCCATTCCACGCTTTGCCATTTTGTGGTAGGCTCATATTGGTAATATCAGGACTGATCGCCCATGATTATTTTCTCTAGAAAAAAATCGTCCGCATTTTTAATTTCGATGAAATTTCGACTCTCGTCCACCAACTGCTGTTTTTGTTCAGTTGTCCGGCTGTGGAGAAGAAACTTCACACACACTCTTGTTCAAAACATTCCCGACAATGTCTTGAACACTTGATTTAGAGATGTCAATTTTTTCTGCCACGGATTTGTATGAAAGATGACGGTAGGTTTGCAGAAAATGCCAAAATTTTCACAACGTTTTTGTCGGCCGAACTGGTGCTCGGATCTTGAATCATCCTCGAGTAACTCCCGTTTTTCCTTAAAGCGTTTTAACTACTCAAACCCTTGTGAACGCGATAAATAGATCATCACCGTAAGCTATTTTCAAAGATTCAAATGTCCTTGCCCAGTTTCACATAAAATTTGATCACTGTTCGTCGTTCCATCACATTTCTGTGACACAACGATTACTACACATACACGTCTACTACTCTGATTACAACTGGCTGATTGAATGTAAATGTGTTGCTTACAGATGTGACTTCAAGCTTTTACTGTTCTTTACGAGATGGCGCTTCCTAAAGGCAGGAGAAAAAATGAGTCCAGCAACTTTTTGGACAAAGGGTGTAAGAGGAATCAGAAGTACATAAACAAATAGAGTAAGTAAAGTAAGAGAGTAAAGTTCAGATATGGTAATTAAGAATAATGATTGAACCAAAATATTCCTGAATTGTATAAAACTGAACTTAACCATTTATATACTCAAAAAGCGTCCTTTTAAACTCCTAAAAATTACTGATGCGTTTTAACCTGAACTAACCTGAACTTAATCATTTATATACTCAAAAAGCGTCCTTTTAAACTGCTCAAAATTACTGATGCGTTTTAGGTCAGAGACTAAACTCTTACATAAAGAGGTGACAATATAGTTACAGCTGTTTTTTTGTTAATATATGTAAGTGTTTTGAATGATTATAATCTAACACAAGTCTCGTTAAATTGTCGCACTTTTTCTTTTAAAAACGCCATATACTTTAAATATTCCTCGCCAAAACTATGTAATTATTATATTTAATAGGATTATAACAACTCTATTTTGACATATAAAAAAACCCCACTAATATTTGACTGTTGCTCCCAAAAAATTATGCCATACCATAACAATGATAAGAATATGATACATTCCGCGGCCGCTATACTAAAAAGTCGGTGTCGTTTGTGAAGAAGTTGGTAAAATCGTTTTAACGAGAAAAAATTTTCAACGACTTGATAAAACATGGCTTGGTAGGCAAGTCACTCCGAACGTAGAAAAACAAATCGTGTCTTCGTGTGTTCACGGGACCCGAATTGACGCAGCATCAAGCAGCGGCAAAATTAAGAAAATCGGATATGAGTGTATCTCATGAAACACACCCGACAACATCTGCGTACTCATGATGTCAAATTCCAAAGCACGTTGAAGAAACCTGTGCTGAACGAAAATCACGTCGCGAAGCGACTCGCTTGAGCTCACGATAAGATACTAGATGGCCCTCACAATCGCCGGACGCTAACCCTATTAAAAACGTTTGGTCCCTTGTAAAGAGAAAGAGAAAGACTCTGAGGACTCTGATCGAGTTTCAAAAAATTTGCAGATCATTGCCTCGCGAGTATGCAGAAAATCTCGTCGATAGTATGCCTCAAAGATTCCAGAGGATTGATGCAGGAGGCGATTGGACAACTCACTAAGGTAACTGCGTCGTTGTTAGTACACCAAAGAATACAATGATGGCAAAAAATTTTCTCGAAACACATTTTTTGAAAAATAAGGGCGGTCACGTTCTTACTTAAATGACTGTAACATTGTTACTTACAACACAAAACGGTCAAAATTGTTACACTCAAAATTTGTATCGATGTGCAATCATAAAAATTATCATACATTTCTAATATTATTCTCGCTGTGTGTCGGAAATGCCTTTTTTTTATTTTTGGATGTATTAATTCACACACCAATATGTAAAAGCAAATCGAAGGCCTTGGAGAGGTCTAGAAAGAATTTATATCTAAATCACTTCATCTGCCCAATACTTCCAAAGTTAGAAACAGCAATTTCAACAAAGCGTTTTCAGGCAAAACGTTGCTGAAAATTTCAAAAATAGATCAGCTGATGTAAAATCATGTTTAGGTACGTTTTGATAAAAATGTTTGAACATGCTTGACAAAAAATTAAGCAGTAGCTTTCTAAACTATTATAATCTCCTTTTCGAAACGAACAGCGTAAGCATTCTTAGAGAGCTTGTCTCAACATAACTACTGTATATTCAGGTTTTTTCTTAAAAAAGTAGGTTGATCTTCTAGTAGCCATGTCCTCAGTGTTCATAAAATAAATAATCGTAAAACGAGGCACAATATTGTTCAACATGTCCCGCAATAAAAATTGCATTTTTCAACACATGGTACCCTGGGGATACAAACGTTTTTCAGTTCAGCATACTTTTATTTTCTGAAAACTACATTTTAGGTCTCAAAGGTTGCGTTATATCACTTTTCGGTAAAATCATATTCATACTTTGTTATGTAAGTTATCAAATAACATTTTACCTTTGCTTTACTGCTTTAACTTTTTAAAAGAAAAATACCTATATCTACTTTTAATTTATATAAAGTTTATATTAAAAATACTTTATATATATACAGAGTGCCCCATATATATGGAATAATGATTCCACAACATTTATTAATCAGTGTATTAATAAAATGTTTAAATAAAAGTTATAGGGTGTTATACGGCGCACATGCTGACGTTGACAATAAAATGTTTTGAACTGTCATGTCAGTTCGAAGAAATTACGCCATCTTGATTTTTTTAATAGAAAACCCTGCCTATTATTTTATTTTTGAGTCCTACTAAAAATGCTAGATATTATTTGTCTAACATACCATATGTCTAAATTGAATTGTTTTGGAATTATTGTCATTCGAAATTTAAAATAAAAAAGAACAAAAAACTATTAATAAATACTCTAGGTTTATTTTTAAGGAAACATTTGCTGAAAATGTCTACCGTTAACAGCGAAGCAATGACCCAATCTGTCATAAGCAGCCTGAACAGAGTTTTGCAGAGAATTCGGGGTGATCTGTTGTACTTTATATTGAATTCTTTGTTGTAAATCTTCTACAGTTTCAGGTCGACTTCGGTAAACTTTAGTTTTCAAATAACCCCACAAAAAAAGTCGAGTAGCGTAAGGTCGGGACTTCTTGCAGGCCTTTCTACAGCACTTCTTTTGCCTATCCATAGATTAGGAAAAATCGCATCCAAATATCTACGAATATTGATTTCATAGTGAGGAGGTTTAATGTTTTGCTAACTAAGGATTGGGTAATAGGTTCTCGATTTAGATATTCTGCGTTAAAAAGATCACACACCCCCTTTTGTGTTCTCCTACTGTCTCCGTAACCAACCATCATTAACAAAGTGATTCTTTCAGTTTCTGTTAAATATAAATATAAATATATATGATATTACGCTCAAATTGCAGTTTCGCAAAATGCAGCAATAAACATTTTCGTCAATAAATCATTTTTTGACGCGTTAAGTCGTTATCTGACAGTAAATATTTGACACAAACCAGCTTGAAAAAAAAAATGATTTGATCTCCTTAATTTTAAATAACAATAATTCTAAAACACTTCAATTTAGACATATAGTATGTTAGACAAATAATATCTAGAATTTTTAGTAGGACTCAAAAAAAATAATATACGGGGTTTTTACTTAAAAAAATTTAAGAAGGCGTAATTTCCTTGCCAAACATTTTATTATTAACGTCAGCATGTGCGCCGTATAACACCCTATAACTTTTATTTAAACATTTTTCTGATAACTGATGAATAAATGCTGTGGAATCATTATTCCATACATACGGGGCACCCTGTATATATATATATATATATATATATATATATATATATATATATATAAACGAAAAAGGTTTGTTCCATCCTTTTATCATTTTTTTTTAGACTTACTATAAACAAATCTCTAAAAAGCAGCGATCTGGAATAGCTACAGAATGTACTCTGTGGATAACATAATCCTGGGTGATTCGTTACAAAAGGATAAAGTTCTTTATGTAAAAAAAGTTCTTATAGAAGATCGCCAGAGGAGAAATAAGTTACACCGCATGCGGATGTGATGTATTGACGCTACGTGTAATCCTAGTATGTACATACCTCACTAGTCTTTTTAAGTCGAGAATTATCGCCATCATAATTTTAAGTGTTCCATACGGAAGACTTATAAGATGATTTCGGTGTCCGTCCGTCCGTCTGTCTGTCTATCTGTAACACCCGATTTCCTCCGAAACTATTTGACATAGAAAGTTGAAATTTGGCACTATTCTAGGAACTGATGTCCTCATCAGAGCCGTGTAGTTTTGAAAGTTAAATTTTAACTTAAGGCATTAGTTTTGGGGGGTGAAATCGAAAGTGGAAAAAAAAATTTATCAGGTCATCGAGTGGGGTGTCAAATCAAAGTTTCTAAAAAGACGAGTTCAAAAATATAGATAATATAATACTTGCGCACACTTCTCTTTGTAATGTGCGAAAAATCGCTGTCCTCCCCCCCCGTTATCCCGAAAAGTACTGATCCAAAGGTTTTGAAAATATTCTGGAATATTTTCTACAGGGTGTAGATTGAACGAAAATTATCACGAGTGCATTACCTTTAATAATTTATCTAGTAAATAAAAAAAAGCGGAAATTTCAAATTTTCAGTAAAAATCGGAAAACAACTTTATTGAAAACTCATTTGGGATGTCTTTTGTAAAATCATTTATCATGACATCGGTAACAAAAATTTGTATTTTAAAAGCAATCAACGTACGGAGCACTAATTGCGGAAGTTCAACTTGCACTTGACCAGTTATTTTATATATAGATTTTAAGGCAAACCCAAGATGTACTTTCGCCTAAGTTAACGCCGTACTGGCTAGGTGACGATGCTAATACTTGTACAATAGAGTCGGGATAACTATGCTGGGTTTTATAACGTTAACTTTCTGTTGTGTTGTCTGTTCCTATAAGGTAGAGCTTTTTCTACGTTTTGGCGAAGTTGTATAACTTTCTGCTCTCTGCGAATATTTGCATAGGTAGCTGGAGTACAAGCATTTAAAGTAAATGAAGATATAAGCATAGCGTCACCATCCATGAAGTCCCGCTCCCCCCACGTCCCAGATCAATAATATGAAAGGTGTACGCAAGCAGAATTAAATCAGTTTTGTCCTAGATTTCGGAGATGTCAGTAGTCGGAACAAGCTCTGAGAAAGCCGACAGGATGATCAGCAGGACGTCTGTATGACATTAATTACACTGATAAGCTTTTATACTTCGGTAACAAAAATTTGTATTTTAAAAGCAATCAACGTACGGAACACTAATTGCGCAAGTCCAACTTGCACTTGACCAGTTATTTTATATATGGATTTTAAGGCAAAACCAAGATGTATTTTCGCCTAAGTTAACGCCGTACTGGGTAGGTGACGATGCTAATACTTGTACAATAGAGTCGGTATAACTATGCTGGGTTTTATAACGTTAACTTTCTGTTGCGTTGTCTGTTACTATAAGGTAGAGCTTTTTCTACGTTCTGGCTAAGTTGTATAACTTTCTGCTGTCTGCGAATATTTGCATAGGTAGCTGGAGTACGAGCATTTAAAGTAAATGAAGATATAAGCGTAGCGTCACCATCCATGAAGTCCCGCTCCCCCCACGTTCCAGATCAATAATATGAAAGGTCTTAGAAAGCCGACAGGATGATCAGCAGGACGTCTGTATGACATTAATTACACCGATAAGCATTATAACCTGTGGAACTTTCCTATAAAAAAAATTTGTGTTTGGATTGTTCATCTTTCACGTTTTTCAAACGACGATAAGGAATGATGATATAATAATAAATAACGATAAGGAATAATAATCGATAGTTTTCCTACATTTTTTTTGGAACTCGAACGCATTTCCAACAGGACGAAAATATTTTTTTCCTGTAAGATAAGTTGGAAAATCTACAAGGAGCTACAGATACCATTCCCGAAGAAGCGTTGTCAGAACTCCCAAAAACCACTAGTAGTGAAAATATTCTTATATCGTCTGCTGAATCGAGAGAAGAGGAGACTCCTACAGTCGCAGTTAATGATGTCGATAGCTCGGGCACAGATACTGAAAACTTGCCACTCTCTTTGCTTTTAAAAAATCATCCGAATACTGAAACGTCACGTAAAACAGATGATTAAATCGAAACCAAATGTCATTTTCATACATTCTTCCCAACTCCAAAATTCAAAGTTAATAAGACAGTCCCACGCAAGAAGTCTCTCAATTACAGAGCTCAAAAGGTGACAAAAGATTTATTTGGTGATAATGCTACGATTTCCACATCACAAACTAATGTGCCATCGTCAACATCGGAGGCCGTTCCTAGCACTTCGTCTTCCATAAAAACGAGCGCAAATATACCAAAATCACTGGCAATTACTGGCACACCTTTTGCGCCAGTCGCTACAGCTTCAGGTCATTCCAAATATTCCACGTCTGTGGCTACAAGATCTAAGCCAAGTCCTAAACCATCAAAAGTAAGACATCGTGATAACTAAACCTCATGGTACTGTCCAGCATGTAAAGAAGACCGAGTTGATGACATGCGGAAATGTCTTACTTGTGGTGTCTGGTATCATGAGCTGTGTGTTGGTCTCATTGCTACTGATATAGATTTTTATTGTTCAGGAGACTGCATAAAGAAAAAGATAAAAAGGGCTGATAATGATAGTACCTACTAATATAATAAGATGATTAGCGAGACTGGTTAGAATGTCCAAATATAATTATTAAAGGATCTCATTAAGTTTAAAACTGGTATTAAGTTCATTTTCTAGCAATCTAAGAAGTTAAATGGTTGTTTATTTTTTTCTTTTTAGTGTTCCGTACGGAACACTTATAAGATCACTTCGGTGTCTGTCTGTCTATCTGTCTGTCTGTTTGTCTGTCTGTCTGTCACATCCGATTTTCTCCGAACCTATTTGACATAGAAAGTTGAAATTTGGTACTAATATAGGAATTAATGGCCGCATCAGAGCCGTGTAGTTTTGAAAGTTAAATTTTGACTTAAGGGGTTAGTTTTGAGGGGTGAAATTGGAAATGAAAAAAAAAATTTTTTACTAGGTCATCGAGTGTGGTGTCAAATGAAAGCTTGTGAAAACACGAGTAAAAAATATATATATAATGTAATACTTACGCACACTTTTCTTTGTATTATTTTTAAAAAATCGCAAAAAGTCGCTGTCCCCCTACCTTATCTCGAAAAGTACTGATTAAAAAATTTTGAAAAAATTCTGAAATATTTTCCATGGGGTATAGATTGAACGAAAATTATCACGAGTGCATTACCTTTAATAATTTATCTGGCATATAAAAAAAAAAAAAAAATTTCAAGGTCATCAGTTTTCAGTAAAGATTGAAAACAAACTTTGTTGAAAACTCATTTGGGGTGTGTTTTGTGAAGTCACTGATCATTTTATACCACCGTAACAGAATTTTTTATTTTAAAAGCAATTAACGTATGTATGGAACACTAATTGTGCAAGTTCAATTTGCACTTGACCGGTTTTTTTAGTTATGGAAAGATTTTTCTTAAAAACCTTCTAATTAGGTAATGGTAAAATTAAGACAGACCTTATTTGGTGACCTTACCTTACATTAATATGATTTATGATTTAAAAATAAGTTCTCTACTACCGGTTTTCTCTTTTGATTTGCCAATATTGTCACCATTTTTTGACTTGAATCGTTTGAGACATATCTTTAATTTAATTTAATTTCATGCTCCCGTAAATAATTGACATCAGCCCTCTTTCAATTATGTTAATCGGATTATTTGTACTCTTCGTTTCATCCATGAATTTACTTGAAAAGCAATATGGGATAAATGCAAATAAAATTTCATGAAGAATTTTAAATGAGACAAAAATTTATTAGGACTTTTTGCGTCGTCTTGTTTAAGCCGAATTATTATTCAATCAACTTTTATTAAAGGTTTTAGCACATTTTTATACTAAACATTGTATTAAAATGACAGTTGATGGATTCGATACTTTCGGTAGAAACGCTGGTGTACGCCAGCGTTCAATAATGTTTCTTACTTTCTTTCCTCTGCATCGAGAATATGCTGGAAAATATTTAAAAATATAATCTATACCTTTTTTGAGGCTATCACTCTCGTTTAATTAACTTTAAACGCCTCAACAACAGCTGCTCGCAAATATCATTAGACAATAAAAAATTATACACTATTGGCGGCCCGTGGCTCCGTGGCGGAGTACTTGCTTGCGGTGCAGAAGATCTTGGGTTCAACCACGGCAGGTCGGTATACTTTTATTTAAGTATATAGTTATAGCGACTGTGTGTTAATTACTCAATATGTACCAAAAATACTTACTCTCTTACTTAATCCTTCTGCCTTTCTATCTCTTTTGTTAGGAGTATAAGGCCCGGGGAGTTGAGTTATTCTATATCTGTCTTTTCCATATTTTCTTCTATATTCTTCCATCCTGTTCAAATTGCCGATTGCCTCTTTTGTTTATTCTGTTAGTTTCTTCCGGTATTATGTCTCTATATTTTTATATGCTTTTCCTTCTAATTTTTTGCATCCATTTCCTTTCTTTTCTGTTTCAATGATTCCTACATAGTGCATTTGTTGTTCTTCTGTCAGTTCATCCTCTTTTCCGATTATATCCCTATTATTCTGTGTGCTCAATCTAATAACTCGATAATTATTTCCCATTTCTTTCTTCCTATCTATATCTTAGATTATCTTCTTATTTGTATTCATTTTACTAATCTTCTCTTCCGTATCATTTATCTTTGCCAGGGTCGTCGTCAATCTACCTATCTCTCTCCTTTTTCTCAGTTTGTTGACTTGATGGTCGTAGTATTCTTTGTGTGTTCTTTCAGTTTTCCTTCCTCAATGTCCCATTTATATTCTCTTACTTCTATTACGATTTTTTGATATCCTATTCCCCCTATCTCTCGTTCTCTGCTACATGCTACAATTTCTTTTGAATTTCTCGTTCATGTCTTGTTAAATCGTTGGTTATGTAAACTCTCTCTCTTAGGTTTCTCAGTTTGTTTTTATTTTTCATTACAGCTTCCTTATCTCCCCTGTTTCCAAGTTCTGTCTCGTATATAGTCGCTCCCATTTTTATCACATCTTTAATTTGTACTTTTGTGTCCATACGCCTCTCCATAAAAAGTTCTTCATCCATTTTTAAATCTGGTTGGCTATTCGCTTCAAAACTCTTTTCCGATATTACAATATTATTTCTTACGTTGTCTTTTTCTATTCTACAGATCTTCAAATTCATACTTCTCATGTTTTTTCTAATTATCTTATTTTCCACTTTCAATACTTCATTCTCCTTTCTTAGTTTCTTCAAATCTTGTTGATATCTCTTCTGATCTTATTTCATATCCTTTTTATCTGACTTTAACTCTGATTATTTCTTGCAAATTGTCTATCTTATCTACTCTTTCGTTTTTCTCTCTCTGTGGTGTTCTTATCAGCTTTTCACTTTTCTTGAATAATCCCATTAGCTCCTCTTTTTCTTCGACTCTTCCTCTTTTCGGGTCTCCTGAGGTATAATCATCGCTATCCATTTTTCTTTATGTTATAAAAACTTTACGTGTGTTCAATCACGGAAGAAAAAGACAAAAATTGTTTGTATTTCTTATCACCGTAAACAGTAAACTGATCAAGGTCGTCGCTTATCGTTTCGTTAGCTTTATACAATTTCATTAAATTATTCTCATAAATCTCCAAATTTTTTACTTATTGTCTTAATCTAACACTACACTCTGCTTTATTTCTAGTCCCTCTCGTTTGCAATCGACAAAATAATTAAATAGGTCGAAACACTACCGTAATAATGCTCTTTGATTTAGTTGACTATTGCTGGGCGTTCGATTTACGTGTATACACATCACAATCCGAAACTCAACTCCGCTCGCAAATATAACTAGACAATAAAAAATTATACGCAAGCAAGTACTACGGCACGTCGCTCCGTGACGTAGTACTTGCTTGGGGTGCAGAAGGTCTCGGGTTCCAACCCCGGTAGGTCGGTATACTTTTATTTAAGTATATAGTTCTAGCGACCGTGTATTAATTACTCAATATGCACCAAAGTAAGATTAAAATTAAAAAATTGATTTAGAGTCTTAAAAGGGTAGTCCGTTACTTACTTGGAGGTTTTTTTTGATCCTCGGCTTCTTTAATATTGGTTAAAAAAGTAATAGTTTTAATACCATAGTTATACGTGGCGGCCCGTGGCTTCGAGGCGTAGTCACTTGCTTATGGCGCACATAGGTAGTAGTTGTTCACAGAAATGCTATAATGTCCGAGGCAGCACTACCGCGTTGTCTAAAAGGTGCTGTAAAATATAAATATGTTTCGGCACTTGGACAACGTTGACGGGTATTACAACACCCTCGCCGATATCCTTAGGATATGGAAAAAGAGTAAAATCCCTACTCAGGCGATAAAAAAAAAGAAGGTCTCGGGTTCCAATCCCGGCAGGTCGGTATACTTTATTTATTAATTTATTTAAATATATTTGGCCTCGCCACCAGTTAAACAAAGGCCGGGAAGAAATTCTGTTCAGGTAAATATGTCTCAAATAGAATATAATGCTACAAAACCCAGGCAGCAGTTTTTATTTCTAAAATAGTTAATATGACAGAACTCAACATGGTATATGTCGATCATATATATATAAATATATATATATATATATATATATATATATATATATATATATGTTTATATATATAATATATATATATATATATATATATATATACATATATATATATATATATATATATATATATATATATATATATATATATATATATATGTATATATATATATATATATATATATATATATATATATATATATATATATATATATATATAATTTGTAGAGCTAGTGGGGTTGCAGTCTGTTATGAGGGTATATTGCAACTCTTTGTTTATTATCTAAGCTTTCGAAATCAGTTTGTTTCTTTTTCAAAGATATCTGAAAAATTATTTAAAGGCAATGTCAGACAATTTCCTGTTATAAAAATATGAAAATTTTGACTTACAAGCTTGAATATCAATATCTAAAGTTAGTAGGCAACACTCCTGAGTACTTAATGACTACGGTTTAAATTAAAATTAAACAATTATAAAGACAACTATTCTATCCTGAATAATCTTTGTGAAAAACTCTAGTCAGTCGCTAACTTAGGTTATATACATATATATATATATATATATATATATATATATATATATATATATATATATATATATATATAGAAAGAGAGAGAGAGAGAGAGAGGAGAAGGATAGTCTTGACCGACTAGTTAAACTGCAGTATTATGATCTTGGGGTAAGCGGTCTTTGGAAAAGAACTAAAAAGTTTTTGACACCTTTTTAGCTACGCCAAGCTTTCGAAAATATTCCATTTTCTTCATCAGGGCTGCAATTATAGCAGATTATCCGTATTTTTGAGATTAAAAGTAAAGAACAACCCTATTTTATATGTAACATTAAAGTACTTACTGCTACTGCACTTATTCATCAGAAAAAAACATGAGAGAAACTCGACATACTCATCTCTGGGAAATATAATAAACTTTTACTTCATTTTGTTAGTATGGTACGAAGAATTGTGTGGTTATAAAGTGATTTTAATCTATAAAGGATCTTTTTGTTATGTTTTCTTGTCATTTTGCTGAGGGCAGTGTGTTTCTATCTCTTAGTTAGGTTAATTTATATTTGAAAGTAGAATGACGTTGACATTTTGTTAGATCAACGCGTGTTGCCAGTATTGACATATGGAACAGAAACTTTGCTTTGAATCAAGAAATTACAAATTGCCTACAAGTACCTCAAGGAGCGATGGAAAATAGAATGTTGGGAATATCATTCAGGGATAGGCAGTCTAATGAAGAAATTCGAGTAAAGTCTAAGATAACTGATTTAGCTCAGAGGGTAAGCAAGTTGAAGTGGTGCTTGGCGGTTTATATTGCAAGACTCTTTGAACTGGAGGCCCTGGAATAAGAAAATAAGAAGAGGATGCCCGTGTGGGGATACAACAGGAAAAAACAAGGCCTAAAACCGAAGAAGATGGACGTACTTAGCAGAGGCTTATGTCCGACGATGGACTGCATAGCTGATGATATATATATATATATATATATATATATATATATATATATATATATATTTATATATATATATATATTTATATATATATATATATATATTTATATATATATATATATATATATATATATATATATATATATATATATATATATATATATATATATGTATATATGATACATTACCACGAATTGATAAATTTGAAAAAAGTTTAATCGCTTAACTGAAAAGGTATTGGTTTCACAATAAATGTTCAATATGGTCACCACCTTCGTTAATGAATAATTAATACGTCGCAGGAAATTTAAATGAACTCTTCTTAAAAGGTCTTTATCTCGTAAAGCGTTAGCAGCATTTTGAATCCTATTGCACAATTGCTCAATGTTGTCGATATGTACTTGATAAACTTTCGATTTCAATGCACCCCAAAGGAAAAAATCGCATGGATTTATGAAGAACGAGGAGGCGAGTGAATAAGAGCTTCTTCACCTCTTCCGATCCATTTATCTGGGCAGCTTTGGCTCAAAAAGTTCTTACATTACGCGCAAAATGGGGTGGTGCACCATCGTGCATGAAAAACATTTCGCGACGTAAATTATTGGGTAAGTTTTCCAATAATTCAAGAATAGTTTTACGGATGAAATTGAAGTAAATGTGACCATCAAGTCAATCTGGTAATCTAAACGGCCCGATCAAATAGTTCGCGACAAATCCCATCCAGACATTAATGGAACGCATTTGCGAATTTGATAATGGAATTAAAAAATTGAAACAAAAATCCCACTCTCTCAGAAACTAGCGCACAGTGGCCGAGCGTTATTATGTTGAAAAATCACTTTGTCGTCTCTTGTGGCATATTGCGATCGTTTTTGCGAGTGTTGAGCTCGACTCAATTGCATCAGTTGTTGACGGTAACGTTCTCCAGTAAAAACTTCGTTGAGTTAGAGCAGTTCATAATACACTACACCCAGTTGATTCTACCAGATATACAGCATAAGCTTGGAATCATGAATATTGGGCTTTGGTGAGGACGTTGATGGTTCACCGGGCTTCACTAACGATTTATTGCACTTTGGATTAGCGTAGCGTATCCATTGTTTATCACCAGTTAAGATACAATGCAAAAACCTTTCCGATTGTGCCGTTGCAGCACTTGTTCACAGGTGAAAAATCGCCTTTCAACGCCTCTCGGTTTCAATTCGTATGGCACCCAATTTCCTTGCTTTTGAATCATTTCCAGTGCACGTAAGCACTTGGAAATGATTGTGCGATCAACTCCTAATGATGCAAATTCTTTTTCTATTTAGCACGGGTCTTCATCGAGTAATGCCTCCAATTCTTCATCTTTAAACTTTTTCGGCTGGCCTAGATGTTCTATGCCTTCCGTGTCGAAATCACCACGTGAAAACCGTTGAAATCAGTACTCATATGTTTTTATCGATGGAATATAATCATCATCGCTTTCCGACAGCAATTGATGACTTTCAGCAGCGCTTTTCTTCGAATTAAATAAGAAAAGTATCGCTTCCCCCAAATGGTGTTTTGTTGGCACGTAATTCGACATATTCAGTGCTAAAAAAAAATAGGTTGTTTACACTTCGCCCAAGTAATATACACTAAAAGTGAAAGTCTAATGATGGTACTTCACACGAATATAGCAACAGTAAGCCCCGATGCGATAAAATACAAATTACGCCCTCTCTTAGAAATCCTCCAATTTAATTCACACTCGTTATATTATGAAACAATTTGTATAATATAATTAAAAACAATATGGTACATTATAATCAAATCTACAGAAGAAATTAGATATGTGGATGTGAGTAGGTGTGCGAGTGTGTGTGGGTGTGAGTGTGTGGCTGTGGGTGGGTGTGTGGGTGTGTGGATGTGTATTTCTTTTTCTGTTTAAAATTCGCATTCTTTTGGAAAAGAGTGAAGCTAACATTATAAAATAAATAATTGTTGGTTTGCAGAAGCAAGCAGAAAGATGCGTTATATCTCTGTTTGCAGTAATTATTTTCTTTGAATTCGTTGACCGTGTAAATTTTTTTAATGTGTGATTACAGATTTCCATGAAGTGCAGCTTTAAATTACAAACCAACACTGACTAAAATACGTGAATTATAAAAACGCATTTAAAATGGTAATTTGTCTAAAAGCCCTTACTTTGTTATGTTGCATAATGTAAATTGCTAATTAGACAATTTAATTAAAACTGCATGTTAGCCCACTCAGTGTTTTTATTCCAGTTAAACAGTATGGGGGCTGAACGAAAAAAAATACATTTTTTTAATTTGAGTGATATTAGTCTAAAGGAGATCGGTTGAGTATTATTTTCGCAACATTTAAAAGCCATATTAGGTTTTAAATTCTTACAGGAATTAGAGAAATGGTAAACATGTTAGTTTCAGCGATCAGTATCATTTACACAAAGTATATGAAGCTCAGAGGGTACAACTGGTTAAGAAAGGGATCCAGAAATTTCGAAAAAAAACTGGTTCTACTTTAAGTGATGCAAACGTGATGAGATTTCGACTGAGAGTTCGCGAGAATCTCGACCTCTCGATATGCAAACGATCAAGTGTTATAAATTTGACCAGGAGTGTGTTACAACTCTATAAAGATTTATATCCACGCTTCTATGTGGAGTTGATTGAGAACTTCTTGACACCCGCTTGATAAAACTTTGATGATCAAAAATGAATGAACCGATATACGAGGCTGGTTTGAAAAGTCCGCGCAAAAATAATAAATAAACTACTTATGAGTTTGGTGTAAACCTTTTTTATTTTTTCGATATAGTCTCCTTTTAGGCTTATACACTTCGTCCAACGATGTTCTAGTTTGTTGATCCCTTCCGAATAATAGGATTTGTCCAAGTCTGCAAAATATCCATTAGTGTCTGCAATCACCTCCTCGTTTGAATAAAATCTTTGTCCCGCCAGTCATTTCTTCAAATTGGGGAACAAATAGTAGTCCGAGGGAGCCAAGTCTGGAGAATAGGGGGGATGTGAAACGAGTTGGAATCCTATTTCCATTAATTTTGCGACCACAACTGCTGAGGTGTGTGCTGGTGCGTTGTCGTGATGAAAAAGGATTTTTTCTTGCAGCTCGGTTTTCAAACGGTCCAATAACGATGAATAATATTCACCTGTAATAGTTTTGCCCTTTTCCAGATAGTCGATGAGGATTATCCCTTGCGAATCCCAAAAGACAGTCGCCATAACCTTTCCGGCCGAAGGAACGGTCTTCGCCTTTTTTGGTGCAGATTCCCCCTTGGTAACCCATTGTTTAGATTGTTGTTTGGTCTCAGGAGTATAGTAATGTATCCATGTTTCATCCACAGTGACGAAACGACGCTTAAAAGTCCTCCGGATTCTTCTGGAACAGCTGCAAACCATCCTTGCAACACTTCACACGATTCCGTTTTTGGTCAAGCGTGAGCAATCGCGGCACCCATCTTGCGGATAGCTTTCTCATGCCCAAATGTTTATGCAAAATATTATGTACCCGTTCAGTCGAGATGCCCACAGCACTAGCAATCTCACGCACCTTAACTCTTCTGTCATCCATCACCATATCATGGATTTGATCAATGATTTCTGGAGTCGTAACCTCCACAGGCCGTTCAGAACGTTCAGCGTCACTTGTGCCCATATGGCCAGTCCGAAAATTTTGAAACCACTTATAAACTGTTCTAATCGAAGGTGCAGAGTCACCATAATGTTTATCAAGCTTCTCTTTAGTCTCCTGAGGCGTTTTGCCTTTCATAAAGTAATGTTTAATCACCACACACACGAAATTCTTTTTCGTCCATTTCTTGAAAATCACTCGACTTCCTTGATTCACACGAATGCCAAACACAAAGAAATAGACCAATATGGCTGAAACTTGGTGTGCGTTCATTCAAGAGATGCTACTAACTAAACATGACCTCGATACGCGCCGGTGGTGCCATCTCTCGGACTTTGCACGGACTTTTCAAACCAGCCTCGTATATGAGGTAATCTAAAACGGCTACTTAACATGAATGAGAAATTCCTAGATGGCGAAGAAACTCAACACCCCTATTTAATAAGTACAACTTCTGGACAAATCTGCATTTTATTGAAATACGGAGTATTACCTCGTATTACTGTTTTTATGATTACCGGCCTCTGCTACCTGAGGAAACATCAGCAAAAAATGGTAATCCAAAAATGGCCCCACAACTGGCTAGATGGCTAATGAAGAGAAGGGAACTTTCGGGCATATTCTGTACAAATGGGCGGCATTCATTGGCAATACATACAAACTCTTTGGAGAATAAATTCTAACTATAAATTGCCACATGAGTAAATTGGAAGGAAGCTAATAATTTTTGTCAAAAAGAAGATTCTCTTGTAATCCAGAAAGGTAGTATTTGACTTAAGTTATTTTAGAATTATCTGTCTATAAATCTATTGACATATCCAAGGCATGTGATCGTGTTTGGCATGACGGATTGTTGGCTAAGCTACGCTCTTATAGAATGTCTGAATAGTTTTGTTCATGGCTCTCGGGTTTCCTGAGAAAACATTTATTCCGAGTGGAAGTTGAAAGGTTTCTTTCTAGTACCTTCACTATCAACGCTGGTGTACCCAAAGACTCCATACTGTCTCCTACTCTCTTTATCTTTGACATTGACCATCTGCTTGAAAGGACTAGAAGTCCAATCTACTGTTTTGCAGATGATGGTATGCTTATTTCTTCATTTACTTTTAACGTTCAAACATTTGTTACTCATGCAAATATCCTCAGATAGCAGGAAGTCGTTCACCTTGATAAAGACTTGAAAGAAATTCTATCTTAGAGTGATAGTAACCAAGTAGAATTTACTTCTACAAAACTCAGGCAGCAGTTTAAAAAAAAAAACTTTGCGGAACCCGACATAGTTAGGTTGGGATTCTCCATTCCTCTAGCAGCGTCACTCAATTTACTGGACGTTAACTTAAAAGCAAATATATCTTAGCATGAACACGTTGCATAACATGTTAGTCTGATACAACGAATTTTACTATGTATGTATACTTAATACTCCACCGAAAGCTGTTACAGTAGCTTTCAAGCTGACGGAGTGGTTGACACGGTCAACAGTTCAATGTAGGCAGCGCTTTTCGAGGGATCCTCCTCAGGCATATGTGATTAATGTAAAATAACTGAAAATGGACAAGGCTCATATTTCAGCAATTTGCCCACTGTTCTCTTATTCGTCAAATCCATCCCCAGACGCGTTTTGCCGTATCACGGCTCGTCAGAATTTACGGGTACTTATCCAAGTAGTTACGGAACACGCGTGCTTATTATAATTTATTGTATCCTACCATCGTGTTTCGTAATTACTTGGATAAGTAGCAATAAATTATGTTCTGTTGTTTGTCAATCCTAGCTCCATTGACGAGCCCTGATATGACGATGGTTTTGACGAATAAGAGGACAGAAGGTAAATTGCTGAAATATGGGCCTTTTCCGTTTTCAGTTATTTTACAACACGTTGCAAGCTTAGCAAAGAGAGCTTCTCAAAAGATGCAAGTATTATTTCAAGATAGAGAGCTTTACACTCCACAAGAACTTTCAATCAAATACAAAGCTCAAATTCGACCAATAATGGGGTACTGCTCCAATGTTTGGGGCTCTGCTCCCAAACATACATTGCATTTGTTGGATTCTATTCAGAAGAGAGCTGTTCGCCTGATTCCCTGATTGGAGGTTCAGAATTTATCAGCACTCTTCAAGTAGTCTTTTGTATGGAAAACCTCGTTCTTGTGGAATTATTTGCTGCATTATCCGCGCAGCTGTCGTTCCTGTAGCGCTTTAGGGATTTCCCAGCAGCACGGGTACTATGCCCATAATTTTTAAAGCTAACTATTGCTTAAGATAATTTTCTTGGAAATGAAAAAATTCCACTTTAAAATTGTGTTAAATTAATGCGCAGTTGCTATTATTTCAAAAATTAATTCCATTCCATATTTACTATATTAGTAACTTCAAAAAAATAACCGGTCAAGTGCAAGTTGAACTTGCGCAATTAGTGTTCCGTAAGTTGATTGCTTTTAAAATAAAAAATGTTGTAACAGAAGTATAAAATGATCAGTGACTTCACAAAACACACCCCAAATGAGTTTTCAACAAAGTTTATTTCCAATCTTTACTGAAAATTGATGACCTTGAAATTTCTGTTTTTTTATATACCAGATAAATTATTACAGGTAATGCACTCATGATAATTTTCGTTCAATCTATACCCCGTGGAGAATATTCCAGAATTTTCTCAAAATTTTTTGATAAGTGCTTTTCGAGATAAGGCGGGTGGACAGCGATTTTTCGCGATTTTTTAAAAATAATACAAAGAAAAAAACGGTCAAGTGCAAGTTGAACTTGCACAATTAGTGTTCCGTACGTTGATTGTTTTTAAAATAAAATTTTTTGTTAGGGTGGTATAAAATGATCAGTGACTTCACAAAACACACCCCAAATGAGTTTTCAACAAAGTTTGTTTCCAATCTTTACTGAAAACTGGTGACTTTGAAATTTTTTTTTTTTTTTTATATACCAAATAAATTATTAAAGGTAATGCACTCGTGATAATTTTCGTTCAATCTATACCCCGTGGAGAATATTCCAGCATTTTTTCAAAATTTTTTTGATCAGTACTTTTCGAGATAAGGTAGGGGACAGCGATTTTTTAAAAGTAATACGAAGAAAAGTGTGCGCAATTATTACATTATATATATATATATATATATATATATATATATATATATATATATACATATATATATATATATATATATATATATATATATATATATATATATATATATATATACATATATATATATATATATATATATATATATATATATATATATATATATACATATATATATATATATATATATATATATATATATATATATATATATATACATATATATATATATATATATATATATATATATATATATATATATATATTTTACTCGTGTTTTCACAAGCTTTCATTTGACACCACACTCGATGACCTAGTAAAAAAAATTTTTTTCACTTCCGATTTCACCCCTCACAATGAACCCCTTAAGTCAAAATTTATGTTACGGTGGTATAAAATGATCAGTGACTTCACAAAACACACCCCAAATGAGTTTTCAACAAAGTTTGTTTCCAATCTTTACTGAAATCTGATGACCTTGAAATTTTTGTTTTTTTTATGTACCATATAAATTATTAAAGGTAATGCACTCGTGATAATTTTCGTTCAATCTACACCCCGTGGAGAATATTCCAGAATTTTTTCGAAATTTTTTGATAAGTACTTTTCGAGATAAGGCCCGGGACAGCGATTTTTCGCGAATTTTTAAAAATAATACAAAGAAAAGTGCGCGCAAGTATAATATTATATATATATTTTTTACTCGTGTTTTCACAAGCTTTCATTTGACACCACACTCGATGATCTAGTAAAAAAAAATTTTTTTCACTTCCGACTTCACCCCCCAAAACTAACCCCTTAAGTTAAAATTTAATTCTCAAAACTACATGGCTCTGATGAGGCCATCAATTCCTATATTATTACCAAATTTCACCTTTCTATGTCAAATAGTTTCGGAGAAATCGGGTGTGACAGACAGACAGACAGACAGACAGACAG
Source organism: Pachyrhynchus sulphureomaculatus (assembly GCA_019049505.1). Classification (NCBI taxonomy): domain Eukaryota; kingdom Metazoa; phylum Arthropoda; class Insecta; order Coleoptera; family Curculionidae; genus Pachyrhynchus; species Pachyrhynchus sulphureomaculatus. The sequence continues at coordinate 110,528,478 of CM032448.1, read as the reverse complement.
ACAGACAGACAGACAGACAGACAGACAGACAGACAGACAGACAGACAGACAGACACCGAAGTGATCTTATAAGTGTTCCGTACGGAACACTAAAAAGTGCGCGCATGTACATATATATATATATATATATATATATATATATATATATATATATATATATATATGTATATATATATATATATATATATATATATATATATATATATATACATATATATTTTTATATATATATTTTATATTTTCACAAGCTTTCATTTAACACCACACTCGATTACCTAGTAAAAAAATTTTTTTTTCACTTCCGATTTCACCCCCCAAAATTAACCCCTTAAGTGAAAATTTAACTTTCAAAACTACATGGCTCTGATGAGGCCATCAATTCCTATATTATTATCACATTTCAACTTTCTATGACAAATAGTTTCGGAGAAAATCGGGTGTGACAGACGGACAGACAGACGGACAGACAGACGGACAGACAAACGGACAGACAGACACCGAAGTGATCCTTATAAGTGTTCCGGAATACTAAAAAGAATAAATTAAAGTAACTTTGCTACGGTTCAGATATCTAAAATCACACCATACATTTATTAAGAGTAGAAGGGTTTGTTACCTTGTAAATTAATAACATATTTACTTTAAGTAATGTTAATTGAATATGCCAGTGATGGAAATGAAATCGTTTAATTTTGTTTCAAATAATAAACTAGACACGTAATTGGGTTTGGTAATATTTTTTAAATTCTCATATTAACAACAATTGCGTACTGAAAAAATGGTTTTTATTTAATTTATAGAGTCATAAAATTATATAAAAAACAAAACTATGTTTTAATTTCTAATATATTTAAAATGACTCGACAATTATTTTACCATACAATGGCTTCTTCAGAAGTGAATTAGAAAGAAAAAATGCTTGGTAATAATACTGGTTATATAGTGCTTAAAACTATTCTTAATTACATAAGATTATGTTAATCGTTTTATTATATTATTTACTGACAAAGTTATTTTAGAGATGCAAATCTGTGGTACTATTTCAGATAACTAATAAAGCTTAAGTAAGGGTCAATGGTTTAAGTCTACCTATTCGTTTAATAATAGATTGGAGTTTTTCTGTTTGTTAATTTCAAGACATTCAAGCATATTTAATTTTTTAGATTTATTTTCTACATGCAGGATTTTGAATGTATCATCAAAATTATGGGATTAAATAACTACGTTTATGTTCTTTAATGCGGATTTTAAAAGATCTTCCAGTTTGTCTTACGTAGGTTTTAGTACAAAATCCACAATTTAATAAATAAACTATTGATTTTATGGATTTATTAGATTTGGTTTTGTTGTTCAAAATTATATTCCCTAAGGTATTACTGGTTTTAAATGCTATTTTATTGTTCTTTTTTGTTAAATGTTTTGAAATTGTTCTAGTTATTTTCTCTGTGTACGTGAATGTGCTAAATTTTCCTTTTTTGTCATTAATGGTGGGATAAATTAGAGATATTGCTTGTTTAAACGATTTTCTCTATAATGCTAGGGTCATATCCATTATTAATTGCTATTTGTTTGATTATGTTGAATTCTTTGTTACAATTAGTTTTAGTCATAGGCATTTGTAACAGTCTACGTATGAAAGAGTTAAAAGCTGATATTTTGTGAGTATAAGGGAGGGATAAACTATTGTGTGTAACTGTATCAGTATGTGAAGGCTTGTGAAAAATCGAGAAGTCGTATTTATTGTTCACTTTTGATATAGATATGTCTAAGAAATTTATAGGGTTATTGGTTTCTAATTCCAAGGTAAATTTAATGTAAGGATGCAAATTATTTAGGAAGTTAAGGAAGATTGTTAGTTGTCTATCTATTCCTATGAGACAGGAAATGATGTTATCAACATATCTATGCCAGTAAATAATATTTTTGCTTATCGCGTTTTGACGAATTTTTAGTTTTAAGTGATCCATGAAAATTTCCGCTAGTAAAGAGCTTAAAGGATTACCCATTATTAGACCTTTAGATGTATAAAAGTTATCGTTTAATTCACAATAGTTTTGATCCAAGCACGTCTTAAGTAAATCTAAAATATCCCGTTTAATAATTTCGTTAACTTTATTCTTGATTAAGAATCTGTCTACTAATTCTATAACTTCATATGGTGGGATACTAGGAAATAAGTTTTGTACACTTAAATCATTCACCATTACTTAATCTTTACTAGTTCTCTAAAATAGTACCACAGATTTGCATCTTTAAAATATCTTCGTCAGTAAATAATAAAACGATTAACATAATCTTATGTAATTACGGAGAGTTCTAAGCACTATATAACCAGTATTATTACCAAATATTTTTCTTTCTAATTCACTAAGTTGGGAATGAGGAATATTTGGCACAATGATACTACTCAGTATATATCACCACTACACCAAACACTGACTGAGTCAATCATTGCTCCTGATGAAGCTAACATGGTTAGCGAAACGCGCGTCGAGTGCAAAAATAAGGTGTTTGGTGTAGTGGTGATATGTACTGAGTAGTTTCTAATTCACTTCTGAAGAAGCCATTGTATGGTGATACAATTGTCAAGTCATTTTAAATATATTGGAAATTAAAACATAGTGGTGTTTTTATATAATTTTATTATGAATTCCAACAAGTATCAAACAATCAAAGACACTTTAAACAGTTGATTTAATTGGAAAAATAGTCATGATAAAGAATACAAAGGCGTGACCGGCAAAAGTAGTTTATTAAAAGTCAGAATACCCCATATCTCTTAGAAAATCTGCAAAAATTTAAAAACAGTAAAAAATATAAGCTCAAATTTATCGCTCAAATCTGGTACTCTTTAAAATGAAATAACATTCCTTTATAAAACGTCAGGGTCATAACCGGCTGTCTGAAGTATTTGATTCGATAGAGATATGGGCAGTCCTTAACGCCTTAAGTACTAGCAGAGTCGATAAAAAATACATATATCTTTTAATGCTTGAAGAAAAAATAATAAAAAAATAAAATTAAAAGATGAATTAGACAAGGCGAGCCAATATCCCCAAAGCTATTCAAATCACTAAAACGGGAAAATAAAGGAATACTAATAGACCATGAACGATTAGGTTCGCAGATGATATCACTCTAATCGTCAACACAAAAAGGAGAATTAAAAGAAATGCTGATAGAATTAAATAACAACTCTCGAGAAATCGATCTAAAAATAAACTTCACTAGAACCAAATATTCGAACAACGAAACTGTAAGTAGGTGCAAGAAAACCCACAGAAAATGGGGACACAACAACGAGGAAACAAGTTGTTAGTGCGGTGCAACACAAGACCAACACCATCTACTCCATTACTCAAATATCGGAACTACTTGCACATCGGAGTATCTTTTTCTAGCCAATGAAAATGCTATTCGTATAGCCCAATACTGGAGAGAAAAAATATAATGGTGACCGGACTCGAAAAGTGAGTCATTTTTAATCTTTATTAAATCAAATCATTTAGTTAAATTTCATATAAAACCCAAAATTGAAAAATGTCCTTTGATGTGGATTTTTTGGAGAAGCTTTATATTTTAAGTTGTAGTTATCGCTTTTGGACAGGTAACCAATTTGTTTAAAGGTTCTGAAGAAATGACAATTTTGCGACTGTTCATGTGAGCTTAACTACCATAACATATTAAGATTTTTCTTTGTTATCTATCACCTAGATTTTTATTCTGTCTAGCAGAAACTGCCTAATTTGATCCTTTTCATTGAAAAAATAAAGTATCTTAAAGAGGGTCAGACCCCTTTGAGGAGTTTTTTTTTTTGGAGTAGTATACTTTGTGCCTAACATTTTTATCTCACTAGCTGGCAAAGGAAATATTTGGAGTGTGACTAATTCGGCTTTAGGCTGATGTTAGAATGAATGAAAAATTGTGCTGTTAAGGGCCTTTTTATGCCTGTGTTGCGTAAAGAATTTTAAGGATAAACTGTGTCTGAGTTGACTGATAATTTTTTCAACCGACGGTTATAAAAAAAGGATAATCTTCTCGCTCTATGACCTGCTTAATGATGTCGGTAACTTACTATTAAAATATGTTTATATATATATATATATATATATATATATATATATATATATATATATATATATATAAATATATATATATATATATATATATATATATATATATATATAAAATATATATATATACATATATATATATATATATATATATATATATATATATATATATATATATATATATATACATATATATATATATATATATATATATATATATATACATATATATATATATATATATATATATATATATATATATATATATATATATATATATATATATGTATATATATATATATATATATATATATATATATATATATATATATATATGTATATATATATATATATATATATATATATATATATATATATATATATATAAGAAGAATTGAAGCAGGAGAGACAATTAAAGTTGTTGCACGAGATTATGGAGTAGGTGAGGTAACACTTGGAGATTGGAAAAGAAACCGCACAAAAATAGAAGAGTGGTGTATAAATCAAGCCTCCTCCTCAGGAAGAAAATCAATGAAAACTGACGACTAGGAAAGGGTTAACGAAGCTTTATTCTTGTGGTTTAACCTACAGAGATCAAAAGGTGTGCCTCTGTCAGGTCCAATTTTACAACAGAAAGCAATAATGATTAGTAGGCAATTCCCAAAGATAGATCAGTTTACCGCCAGTTCTGGATGGCTTGACCGCTGGAAAAAAGGGTACGGTGTACGACAGCTGACTGTATGTGGTGAAAAACTTTCTGCTGATGTGTCATCAATTGAGAAGTTTAAGCAGAACTTTAAAAAGCAAATCGAAGATTGTGGATTCACATGTGATCAAATTTACAACTGTGACGAAACTGGTCTGAATTATAAAATGCTTCCATCAAAAACATCGGCATCTCGACAGGAAAAATCAGCTCCTGGGCACAAACGAAGTAAGGAAAGATTAACTATAATGGTACGTTCCAATGCATCTGGCAAGCACAAAATCCCACTGATGGTGATTGGCAAGTCTGCACGTCCAAGAGCTTTAAAAGACATTTCACCTAAAGCCCTACCAGTCTATTACAAAAGTCAGAAGAGCGCATGGCTGGATGCGCCCTTATGTAACTAACTGGTTTGAAGAAGAGTTCGTGCCATCTGTGACTAAATTTTTGAACAGAAACCGTCTTCCTATTAAAGCAATTTTGTTAATGGATAATGCCCCCTCTCACCCTGGAGAAGGACTTCATGTTGTTGTAAAATTTTTCCTCCAGCATAATGCAACCAATGGATCAAGGCATCCTCGAAAACATTAAAAAAAATTATAGGCGTTCATATCTTGAATATGTGTTAGAATACACAGAAAAAGGGATATTATCAATGGGATGAGAAAGGTTACACAACAAAAAATGTTCTTTACTGGGCAAGTCAAGCTTGGGATTTTGTGCGTACTACCACTATTCAAAAATCTTGGTCAAAAGTTATTGATTTTGAGGACTATAATGACAGTGAAGATTATATTCCATTAAATGAATTAGCTTTGAAATTGAGAAGCCATGGAGAAATGTCCTGTTCAAATTTTGACAGCAAGATAGAAGAAAAAGAAAAAAGTTTATTTGAATTAATGCAAAAATTAAAAGGTTGCGAAAATGTGAGAAGAGAAGATGTTGTTGAATGGATTACAGCAGATGATTTAGAAGAAGAAATGAGTATTGAAGAAATAACAAATGCCTTTTAGTCTTCCACTAAGATGTCTCATCAAGAAGGTATTGCTTCTTAGGAACAAGCTTTGAGGTATATCGTACAACAACTAGAGGCAACCCCAGCGGATTTGCTTCTTCTTAATAGATGGAGAAACATTGCAGCGAGAAAAAGAAGATGCAATATGAAACAAAAGCGCATAGATACCTATTTCACTGTTTTATAATGTACGAGTACATACCTATTTATGTGTTAAACACAATAATACATCGATTTAAAGTATTGGTGTTTATTTTTTGAATGAATAAAAAACAAATCCGGATTATCCGAGTTTTCAGTTATCCGAGGAGGGTGCCTCCCACATTACCTCGGATAACCGGGGTTCTACTGTATATATATATATATATATATATATATATATATATATATATATATATATATATATATATATATATATATATGTATATACAAATACATTCATTTTTATGTAATTTTTAGAAAATATTATTATAAAAAAGTGTTAAATAATGACTCATTATTTAACAGTTCCAAAAACAAATCAAAGAATAGGCGTGATGACAGTAACAATGAATCACCGAAATTATGACTTTAAATAATGAAATAGATTAGAAATTTTCTAAAAAATGTTTTTAGTTTTATATTAAAAGTAAGATTAATATATTTTTGTTAAAATAAAAATACAAAATACAGCAATCCGCCATGTTATGTGAAACACCAATCAGAGCAAATGACGTCACGCCTAAGTAAACGTGTTAACGATAATCTCTGCACTGTTTGTCAATTAATTTGTGGTTTTAAACTATCGAGTTGCCTAGTTTTATGTTAAAAAAACTATAACCAAGAAACTTTAGCGATGGAAGACGGATTTATCAAGGCAAATAGCTCTAATTAACCTAGAATTCATTTGTTGATGCTTGGAGAGTTTCTTGCGTCAAACAAAGACTTTTGCTCAGCAGAATTTAGAAATATCAAAACTTCTATGTAAGTATATAAGTAATCAGTATTAAAACTACAATTTAAAACTCAAAAACCCATAAAAACTGAACTTTATTTCTACATCATGGTTTTATTAGTTTTAGGTTAAGTTATGATTGTTGTGAAAATGCCGATAGGTCGTATAAGTACATACTAATTGATTTTATTTATTTTAGGTCCTCACGCCCATCGTATGGCAATGACGCTGTAAGCTATGTACAGCTTAAACGTGATGAAAAAATGTGCATAGTGAAATGTAAAGTTTGCCCAGAACATAAGGTTCATGCAAAGTTAGATGCAGTTACGTTAATAGTCAATGAAGAAGCAGTTATACTATATACTGAATGTTATTCTCCTATTATTTGGCAACTGGAACCAGAATAAAGTATCCATTAAACTGATTGCTTTTAAAATAAAAAATCTTGTTACGGAGATATAAAATGATCAATGACTTCACAAAACAGTTTTTTTCTGATCTTTACTGAAAACTGATGACCTTGAAATCTTTGTTTTTTTATATATACCAGATAAATTATTAAAGGTAATGCGCTCGTGATTACTTTCGTTCAATCTACAGGATCTAGAGAATCTAGAGAATATTCCAGAGTTTTTCAAAATTTTTTGATCAGTACTTTTCGAGATAAGCACAAGTACCAGGTGTACAAGTATAAAATGCGGATTTCAGACAACAGATGGTGCACCAATGCAGTTTGTGCTATAAAGATTTGACACTGCGCCATTTTGTTGTGTCAACAAGTGTCAGACGCGCACGAGTGATAAATTGGAAAAGTGTGTGCATAGTGTTGTGTTTTTGTTTTCATTTGAAGAAAACTGCTGTTGAATCATACCGATTACTTCGAGAAGCTTATGGTGAACATGCTCCATCGCAAGATACATGTGAATGATGGTTTCGGCGTTTCAAAAGTGATGACTTCGATGTCGCAGACAAGGAACGTGGAAAACAGCCAAAAAAATGCGAAGATGTGGAATTGCAAGCATCGTTGGACGAAGATGATTCGCAAACACAAAAACAACTCGCCGAGCAATTGGGCGTTAGTTAACAAGCTGTTTCCAATCTGCTACGAGAGATGAGAAGGATTCAGAAGACCGGTAGATGGGTACCACATGAGTTGAACGAAAGGCAAATGGAAAAGCGCATAAAACACGTGTGACATTTTGCTCGCTCGGTACAAAAGGAAGTCGTTTTTGCATCGTATAGTTACAGGGGAGAAAAAGTGGATTTATTTTGAGAATCCCAAGCGCAAAAAATCATGGGGGACCCAGCGCACCATCCACATCGACCGCAAGAACGAATCACTTCGGTAGAAAGACGATGCTATGTGTTTGGTTGGACCAGAGGAGCGTGGGACTATTATGAGTTGTTAATACCTGGGGAAACGGTTAATACTAAACGTTACCAACAACAATTGACCGATTTGAACTGTTCGCTGCTTGAAAAAAGGCCAGAATACCGAAAGAGGCGACATAAAGTCATTTTTCTTCATGACAATGCCCCATGACATACGGCAAAACCAGTTCGCGACACGTTGGAAGCACTCAGCTGGGAAGTTCTACCCCATGCGGCTTACTCACCAGACTTGGCTCCTTCCGATTACCACTTGTTTGCATCGATGGGTCACGCACTTGCTGAGCAGCGCTTTGTTTCGTACGAAGCTGTGAAAAAATGTTGAATGGTTCGCAGCAAAAGGGAAGATTTTTACTGGCATGGTATTCACAAATTGCCCAAAAGATGGGAAAAATGTATAACAAGCGATGGCGCATACTTTGAAAAAAGCACTTTTTATCATTCTTTCGAATTTAACATATTTTTTTAGAAAAAAATCCGCATTTGATACTTGTACACTTGGTATTACATTATACATATTTTTGTTGTTTTTACAAGCTTTCATTTGACACCCAACTCGATGATTTGATATTTTCTTTTACTTCCGATTTCACCCTCAGAAACTAACCCCTTGAGTCAAAATTTAGCTTTCAAAATTACACGGTTCTGATGAAGCTATCAGTTCCTATTGTGCCAAATTTCAACTTTTATATTAAATAGTTTCGGAGAAAACCGGGTGTGACAGACAGACAGACGGACATCGAAGTGATCTTATAAGTGTTCCGTACAGAACACTAAAAATCGACATTTAAACTCCAGTAAGTGAGTTCTAATGACAGTAAAATTGACACCTCTCCAAATATGGTTGAAAAGAAGCACCAAAAGGCAATTAGCTTATTTTTAGAAGAAGGCTTTGGAAAGAAGCTAATAAACTTTCTTAAAGGGACGACGCTTCTGTAACACAATAAGCCAAGATGAAGGAGTGCACAAACAGACGCAATTGCATACTTCACTTACAACCAACACGCTTCCAAAAAGCTCCTCTCCGGTAGACAGCACCTCAGCAACTTAACTTTCAAGAGCCAAGGTTGTGCTTTCACCACTCCCGACCGCTGTGTTCTCGCTATACGTGAAACAAATTTAAATTTATTTGTGGTGATAAAAAAGCATCAGTTTCAAATAATTTAACATAAAAACGATTCAGTTTTATAAGCCATTCTCCATATCTCCCGTTTAATATGTAATATTCTGTTTGATCAAAATTATCACGTATTCCAATATTTTCAGTAAGCCCATTGGATAATTTTATGTCACGTTGTTTTTTAAAAAGGCGTTTACTTAATATGCGTGGATTCAGGTAACGTTGGGAGGTTAAAACTGGCTTTACATGAAAAATAAGCAAATAACTCTTTAGCAACAGTAAAAGTTATAGTTCGTTCATATTTTAACCGCAAGATTTAAAATTTCAACCTGATGTACCTATTTTATTACTACCAAAATTATTGCTTAAGCAATTAGACGAACTAACAACTACCGACGCTATTTTTGTGGTGCGACAGATATGCGAAAAATCCATCGAATACAATAAGCCCGCCTACATGTGCTTTGTGTACCAATTATGAGAATTCCACCTTCAGAAACAATGGCGCTACTGGCAATTTTTTACAAAACTGAAAACTAGTATTTTTTTTAAAAAAATTGAAATATTCGAAAAACACTTTTTTGAAGTACCCTGTATATTTTTTTTTTTTATCGGTCTAGCACACGTGCTGCAGGGAAGTCCCTAAAGCGCTCCAGGACCGGCATGTGTGCGGAAAAAAGCGATTCACGTTGCTCTTGAACCGCTGTAAATTGTACTCGGTGGGAAACACAGCGCTGGGCAAATTACTCCAAAAGGATGACGTTTTCCATATAAAAGACTGCTTGAAAAGCGTTGTACACGGAGTAACAAGCTGAACCTCATACGGATGTGAAGCACCAGCGCGACGTGTATTTCTAACATGCTCCGTTTTGGGAGGAATTAAGAGGGCTATATCCATGAAAATACTTGTAGAACAGACTCAAGTTGCCAACCGTTCTTCGATGTTCCAGCGAATCAAGGCCGCCGGTCAGTTCCGGGTCTCTAATCAGACGAACAGCTCTTCTCTGAACAGAATCCAACAAATGCAGTGTATGTTTGGGAGCGTAGCCCCAAACATAAGAGCAGTATTCCACAGTTGCTCAAATTTGAGCTTTGTCAAGAATTAACAGTTGTTGTGGAGTGTAAAGCTTTCTGTTTCGAAAGAATATTTCTAACTTTTGAGAAGCTCTCCTTGCTATGCCTGCAACATGTTCATGCCAGGACATATTTGCTCCCAAACTAACGCCCAACAAATTGAGCGACGATGTTAGGGGAATGGAGTGTTCCGACATAACTATGTGTGTATATTTTTCCTTATCCGAATAGAGCTTTAAATTACCATTCTAAAAATATAACACACTTTATATTTTGCTTAAATCTACTTCAAAATATAAAGGTTTTCAGTTTTGACGCGAGTTTTAAATGCACAATTTGTGAAGTAGGCTTTAGACGGAGCGGCAATATCAATTTTCACCCCTAGCAGTCAAATCGTAAAAAAATCCCAGAAATAACTCTAAGAGTCATAACTGCAATGAAATTTACTAAATGCTATAGTACTTTAAACTATGTAGAAATAAAACAAAACAACAATAAAACAATTTATTCCGACTAGAGCAAATTAAAACAATTTTCTATAAGAGATGTTCGAAATGTCGACCAGGTTCATTTACACACAGGCGGCACCTTTTCTGGACACTTCTTACCGAGTTGATTAGTTGGAAAAGAGTGAGAGCTGCAAAACTTTATATCACTGCGACTTCTAACTCTTGCCTTGTGTTTGTCGGCGATTTAAAAATTAGGCCTTTCAATCTTCTCCAGAGATAGCAGTCCATGGGTGTTAAATCCGGTGACCTTGCCGGCCAACGGTTCGGACCTTGGTTGGCTACCCAGTTATTGTCAAAATGGACCGATAAAAAATTACTGATAATTGCAGCGTTATGAGGGAGTGCCCCGTCATGTTGAAAAATATATTTCTAAGGGCCATTAACGGCAGTTCATCAACAAGAGGTTCTATTTGCTGCCTTATAATTTCTAAATATCTCTGAGCGGTGAGTGTTCCTTCGTAAATAAATGGACCTATAACCCTGCCTTTAAAAATTCCTGATCCCACATTAAATCCAAACCTGCCTTGATTTCTTTGCTCCACAACTAGGATTTTCTTGTGCCGACGTATAAGAATTGTAACGGTTAAAAATACCTGCATTGCTTAAATAAGTTTCGTCTGTCCAAATGCAATTTAATGAAAAATTCCATACGCCGTTGAAAATCTCCGTCTCTAAGGTGATGAACTTTTCTTGTCCTATATGGCCTGAATTTGTGCTTTTTCAAAGTACAAGTTACGTGAGTTCTTGGTAGTCCAGTGGATTCTTTTAACTGTCGGGTTGAAGTGTTGGGATTATTTCCGATAGTTCCTAAAACTACTATTTCTTCTAACTCCTGATCCCTGTTTGATGCATAATTTGTGGGTCGTTTCTTTTCAAACTGGCCACTATTCTAGGTTATGTCACAATTGAGCGAATATATCCTTGAAGGGTTGACGCCTCTCTGGATACCGTTCGTGGTACAAATTACTTGCCGCTTCCGAATTTTCTCCGGTTTGTATGAAACACACTATCATATCCCATTTTTCATAATTTTCAAACTTAATTGCAATTTATTTGACAATTCAATAACTGATTCTGAAGTAACATTTGACAACTACGAGTAAACAATTGAATTAAACCATATGGCCGCTCCGTCCAAAGCCTACTTCACAAAATGTGTATTTAAAACTAGCGTAACAACTGAAAACTATATTTTTAAATAGATTTAAGCAAAATATAAAGTGTGCTATATTTTTAGAATGGTAATTTAAAGCTCTATTCGGACAACGAAAAATATACAGGGTTATTACATATTTTAAAAAATATGTTTTGCGTTAATAACTATTAAAATAGTAGTTGTAAAAAAATGTAACTTACACTGTTGGAATCCACGTGAAAAAATGCTTTGAGAATGTTTTTATAGAAATCGAAAATTTTCAAAAGGAAAAGAATTACAAACATTTTTCCAAAATGCAGATTTTTGAAAAACACCCTGTATATCTGAAACGGTACTAGATATCGATATACGGTTTTCACCATTGAGTTTATCATAAAAATTGAGCCTCAGACACCGACATCAGTTTTCGTCTATTTCCTTTAGATAAAGGCGTAAACCTTTAAAAGTGTCCAATTTGGACCACCCTGTACATAATCACCGTACTGATTGTTAGAACACAGAACAATATTGATCGCTACAGGTAAATTTTCATTATTCGTATATATTTAGTCTGTGAGTTCAATATTTATAGAACAACCATTAAATTTTAATCAAATCTAGTGAAATTGTTTGTTTAATTCATATTTAATCGCTTGGTTCACTTTTAATTTAAAGTTTTGTTTGCCACGCGACGAAATCATTAAGGCCTGAAATCAATATAAAGTATTATACAGTGTACTCCAAAATATCAATTTATAACAGCAAGTCATTATGAATATGATTTGTAAAGGTTTTAATATTTTTTTGCTTAGTTTGATGTAATTATCCACTGCTTCATATTAATAACTATTTTTATAGGCGAAGTTGAAAAACTACGTCGTGACTGATGATAATTTTTCCGACAATTCCAATTATTAAACAACGTAATCATCTTAAAAAAATTTCAAGATGTTTTGTTTAATGACGTGAATATTTTATTTACTGTTGATAGTATCCCGACGGGTTCGGAAAATATTACTCTTCTGCATGCAACTGCAAATTAAATGAAAACTATTAGCTAAAGGTCTAACACTGGGAGACAAAAATTAAACACACTAAGATATGCTGATGATGAAGTGCTTACAAAAGCTTGTTTAGAGCAGCTATAAATTATCAGAGAGCTGTACTCAAATCAACGGTCCATTGTTTTGACTCAGCGTGCATATCGTCGTTATTTTAATGTGCGGGTTGGACCCTCAGAGTCAACAATAAACCGTCTGGTTGTAAATTTTCGACAACAATGGGCAGTAAGGAACCTTCCTGGTGCCGGCAGACGACGAACGGTGCACACGGATGACAATATTGAACGGGTACAGGAGAGTATTCGGGAAGATGGAGAAACATCAACCAGGAGACGTTCGACACAACTTGGCCTCTCACGAGGGTCGCTGCAGAGAATTTTGCATACAATAAGAATGTTTCCATACAAAATTCAGCTTGTCCAAGAATTGAAACAGACAGATTACCAGCAACGACTTGATTATGCAATTTATTTCCGGCAAAAAGCAAAAGAAAATCATGATTTTATTCATAATTTAATTATGAGCGACGAAGCCCATTTCCAATTAAATGGGTTCGTTAATAGACAAAACTGCAGGATATGGGCTACGGAAAATCCAAGACTAGTTCAACAGCGACAATTACACCCACTTAAGTGTACTGTTTGGTGCGGTGTTTCGTCGGAAAGGATATTTGGCCCATATTTTTTTGAAAATGAACACGGTGTCGCCGTTTCCATCACTGGTGTTCGATATCGGACAATGTTGGAAAATTTTTTAAGGCCAGCCGTGGAAAAACCATCCGCAAGTATGGTTCCAACAGGATGGAGCCACAGCGCACACTGCGAGGGACACAATGGCTCTTTTACGCGACATCTTGGGTGAACGAATTATTTCGCGTACAAGCGATTTTAATTCGCCTCCGCGTTCACCAGATTTAACCGCTCCAGACTTTTTCCTTTGGGGTTATTTGAAAGGAAAAGTCTATATTAATATGCCTAGAACCATCCAGCAATTAAAAAACAATATACGCGACGAAATCAACAACAAAACACCTGAAGTTTTGCGAAAGGTTATGGAAAATGTTTTGGAAAGAGCACGAATATGCGAAGCAGAAAATGGCCACCACTTGCGAGATATAATTTTTCATAATTAAATTAAAAATATTCTCCATTAATATACTGTATTTAAAAAAAAAAAATTATTATTTGTCTTAAATAAAAAGTTATAATGAACTCAAACCCCTTCGGTAATTTTGGGCCACCCTGTATATACATATATATATATATATATATATATATATATATATATATATATATATATATATATATATATATATATATATATATATATATAAATATATATATATATATATATATATATATATATATATATATATATATATATACATATATATATATATATATATATATATATATATATATATATATATATATATATATATATATATATAGATATATATATTTATATGTTGAATAGTTTTTTGGTTTTAAAACACATTTTTTTTGCAAAATTCGACTTTATTCATCAATATAGTTTCCTTCAAAAACGATACAATCAGTCCAACGCTTTTTTTTAGAAGGATTTGTCTTTGCCTCCAAAATTGGCCTCAGTTTCAAAAATAACTTTTTTTATTGAAGCCAAATCTCTTTCCCGCGAGCATTTTTTTTTGAGGTCTGCGAATAGACAATAGTCGCTGGGGGCCAAATCTGGAGAATACGGTGGACGAGGAAGCAATTCGAACTTCAATTCATGCAATTTTGCCATCGGAACCATTGACTTGTGACACGATGCATTGTCTTGATGAAAGAGCACATTTTTCTTGTTCCTTTGGGGCCGTTTCTTTGCGATTTTTGCCTTCAAACGCACCAATAACTTTATATAATATTCGCAATTGATGTTTTTTCCCTTGTCAGCATAGTCGGTGCAAATTATTCCATGCGCCTCCGAAAATACAGAGGCCAAAACTTTCTCAGCCGACTGTTTTGTCTTTGGTTGCTTCGGGAGGCTTTCACCGGCTGCTGTCCACTCAGCTGACTACCGATTTGATTCCAGTGTGTAATGGTGGGTCCTTATTTCATCCATTGTCACATGTCGCTTGAAAAAATCCTTTTTATTGCGCTTATTCAGGTCCAAACAGCGCTCAGAATCATCAACACTTTATTGTTATTGGTCCACTGTGAGCAAGCACAGTACCCATTTCAAACAGAGCTTTCTCATGCCCAAATATTCATGCAAATTATGACCAACACGTTCTTTTGATATCCTTAGGGTGTCAGCTGTCTCACCTAATTTCACTTTACGGTCATCCAAAACAATTTTGTGGAATGTTTTGATATTTTCCGGTGTAACCTCATTTGGGCGTTCAGCATCATTTGTATCTGTACTACCGCGTGTAAATTCAGCATACCAGTAAATGATGAGTGATTTTCCAGGGGCAGAGTCCCCGTAACACTTATCAAGCCATTGCTTTGTTTGAACGGAATTTTTTCCCATCAAAAAACAGTGTTTAATCAACACACGAAATTCTATTTTTTTTATTGTTCTGAAAATATTAAAAGTAGCGTCACTAAAACCACTGTAATTTGTAAGCTAATCGTCGAAATGTTATGAAATTTTTACACGTATCGTTTGACGGTTGATCCTTCGTAAAAATCATATGGATTTTTGACAAGGGCGACATCTATGTGTCAGACCAAAAACTTTAAGCCTACGTGTTATACGTGCAGGAATCTCACGCGTCGCAGATCGTGTATCTGGGGCGTGCTAAAAGCACGCCATGGGCCGATAACCCTAAATCTGCAGGGTGTCTAATTCCTGTAGAAAAATCACAAAAATAAAAAAATACCAAATAACTGGACTATCAAGATGCTAAGAAGAGAAATATAACTTTGATCAAACGTTTCAATTAACATAAAACAATAAACCTTGAACAAAAAAGTATGTCAAATGTAAATATGTAAATAATTTGGTGTAGTGCAGTGTTGTGTAAATAGTGCAAATAAAAAACAAAAATATTAAATAGACTCAACACATGTACGTAAACCATATTATATTATCAATCTATCAAGATAAACCTATCAACAAAACCGAAGCGATTTGAGGCGTTGTTGTTGAGTTAGGCCTTTACTAAAGTCATAAAAATCATCCAACGAAAACGTTCACGTGAAATTTCCATTGTAAAAACTTAAAGGCGACCCTCGTATATGGTAAAATATATCGACTATCCGGTGAAGGATGGAGTCCAGAAGATCCTGAATATTACCTTGAGTGATGATAATCCAAGATAATTTGTGTTATTACTGAAACACTTCAATAATGGTCAGGGTGAAGTTTTTGTTAAAAGATAGTTACCAGCTGTCTCATACATCATCCCTCTCAACAACTCCTTTTGTTTTGAGAAATTGCGGGCAGTTCTCTATGACTGTTTTGAGAGTGTTGTATTGTGCTCTTGTGAGAGCAAATTTGGAATATGCGACGGTAATTTGGTCTCCATTTTATGAATTGCATAAGGGAACAATCGAAAGAGAGTAAAATAAATTTTTGAAATTTTCCGCATTCAAGTGCAATGGTATACGAGGCTGGTTTGAAAAGTCCGTGCAAAAATAAAAACTACTTATGTGTTTGGGGTAAACCTTTTTTATTTTTCGACATAGTCTCCTTTTAGGCTTATACACCTCGTCCAACGATGTTCTAGTTTGTTGATCCCTTCCGAATAATAGGATTTGTCCAAGTCTGCAAAATATCCATTAGTGTCTGCAATCACCTCCTCGTTTGAATAAAATCTTTGTCCCGCCAGCCATTTCTTCAAATTGGGGAACAAATAGTAGTCCGAGGGAGCCAAGTCTGGAGAATAGGGGGGATGTGAAACGAGTTGGAATCGTATTTCCATTAATTTTGCGACCACAACTGCTGAGGTGTGTGCTGGTGCGTTGTCGTGATGGAAAAGGACTTTTTGTGGGCCAATCGCGGGCGTTTTTCTTGCAGCTCGGTTTTCAAACGGTCCAATAACGATGAATAATATTCACCTGTAATAGTTTTACCCTTTTCCAGAGGATTATCCTTTGCGAATCCCAAAAGACAGTCGCCATAACCTTTCCGGCCGAAGGAACGGTCTTCGCCTTTTTTGGTGCAGATTCCCCCTTGGTAACCCATTGTTTAGATTGTTGTTTGGTCTCAGGAGTATAGTAATGTATCCATGTTTCATCCACAGTGACGAAACGACGCTTAAAGTCCTCCGGATTCTTCTGGAACAGCTGCAAACCATCCTTGCAACACTTCATACGATTCCGTTTTTGGTCAAGCGTGAGCAGTCGCGGCACCCATCTTGCGGATAGCTTTCTCATGTCCAAATGTTTATGCAAAATATTATGTACCCGTTCAGTCGAGATGCCCACAGCACTAGCAATCTCACGCACCTTAACTCTTCTGTCATCCATCACCATATCATGGATTTGATCAATGATTTCTGGAGTCGTAACCTCCACAGGCCGTCCAGAACGTTCAGCGTCACTTGTGCCCATATGGCCAGTCCGAAAATTTTGAAACCACTTATAAACTGTTCTAATCGAAGGTGCAGAGTCACCATCGGCCGTATGCGTTTTATACGATTCTATCCCAAGTATACAAAATTAATATGAACTACTAAAATTCCACTCTGTCTTTTAGCAGTTTTTGACTGTTCTTTCATTCGTCAATCCATCTCACGGCGATGGTTCTTTAGCGGAGCTAGAATCGACGGAAAAAGAGAAAAAAACTTAACGTACCTATCGCAATCTTAGATTGTATTTTACTTATTTTTTACGCTAGTATATAATACAATCTAAGAGTGTATTTTATGTATTTTTTACGCTAGTACTGCGATAATTAGGATGAGAGAACAGCTAAAAACTGCTAAAGAATGGACTTTGCCCTAGTTTAGTATTTTATCTTAATTTTATATAATTGGCGTACAATCCTAGCTAAGCAGTAATTGTTAGTAACTTGCTGAACAGTTTGTCTCTGGCTCTGTGGCTTTAAACAGCCCTCGACAAAGGGCAGATACACCTTCAAAACTGAGCTTAAATCACCCGAAGGTGCAAATTATTTGTATTTCACTTCATTCAAGAGATGCTACTAACTAAACATGACCTCGATACGCGCCGGTGGTGCCATCTCTCGGACTTTGCACGGACTTTTGAAACCAACCTCGTACTTGTGAATTACCATAAGACTGTCATGTGGAGGACTTTAGGGCTACTTACTTTGGAAATGAGAAGATCTCTTTATGATGCATGTTTTATCGTCAAACTTATTAATGGAATCACTGACTAACCTCAGCTACTCGCTAAAATATACTTTAATATACCCAAAGGCAATCTTCGCCATGATCTCTTTTACATCCCCTTCCATCGCACGAGTTATGGGATGCACTCTGCCATTCATAGAGCTTTGAGGACTTGGAATTCATAGGATGGGCGGCTCGATATGTTTAACTACTCTGTCTCGGGACTGAAGTACCAGCTGCTAAGGGCTTTATAGAGATTCTACTTGATCAGTGTTTATTATTGTAAATACTATTATTGTTTTTATATTTTTGACGCTAGTTTTTTTTTTATGACCTGTATCTATTTTATATATTTTGTTATTGAGGATGTTCATGTGTTTGTTGAATATTTTTATTTAGATATAGTCTTTGTCACGTGTTTGTTTTTTTATAATTTTAATATTTTTGTATCTGCATTTGTATCTGTTATAATTTTGTATTACAATGGGGTTTCCCGTAAAATTTCTGTAAATAAATAAACACGAATTTGAAACAATCTACATTGTTTGGACTCTAGCAATGTTACAATGTTTTTAGATAATTTTATATTAAAGTAAATTAATTTTATCTTTGACACTTAAAAAAAAACATTTATCATTGCAAAAATAAACGACATTTAAAGTTCAATATTTTAAAATAATTATTCACCAAACAAAATGAAGAATAAGTATAATCTTTCAATCCAAACCTAATACGTAATCACTATATTCCCGTTAAAATAATTGTTTAACTTAGTATCATAGTATCACTATTTACACGACAATAGTGTAAATAAATCAGAGATTTAAGTTATTATTATGAAATTCTCTAACCAAGGATAGATAAAGAAAAAACTTGGAAAATATACGGTAGGGCACGAACACGATCAAAACTTAAAAAAATATATAAATAATCGGTCAAGTGCAAGTTGAACTTGGGCAATTAGTGTTCCGTAGGTTGATTGCTTCTGAAATAAAAATTTTTGTTACGGAGGTATAAAATGATTAGTGACTTCACAACACACACCAAATGAGTTTTCAACAAAGTTTGTTTCCGATCTTTACTGAAAACTGATGACCTTGAAATTTTTGTTTTTTTTATATACCAGATAAATTATTATAGGTAATGCACTCGTGATAACACAGCCCCACAAAAAAAAAAGTGGGGTATACTTTTGATGCGATATATCAGATCCGTAGTATTTTTGCCCGCTGATCACAAATCTGACGTCAGAATATCGCCATCACATCTCAATTTTTTTCTAACCTCAAAAAATAGGTAAAAATTAGTAAAAATTAAGAAAAATATACTCCTAAAAAATTGATTCAAGCTTTTTCATGAATCCAAAGATGTATTAATATGTATTCGGACACGCTAAGCTAATATTCATCGGTTGGATTGAGCCATACAGTTCTGTTTTCTTTCTAACCTCAATAAATCAGACAGATATACTGCTTCTCGAATGCAAAAAACGAATTCAAATTAAAATTCAAACCGATCCTTACCAAATTTGGTACACGGGGATTTTTTGGGTCGCTGATCACGAATCTGAGGTTGGATTTGCAAAATTCAAGATGGCAGATGTTTTCGCGCCATTTTGAACGCCGAGAAAATTCATCGGTCGATTTTTATCTTCTACCTGCATCCAGGGCACCTCCACGTGGTGACGGTGGGCAACGGTGTTACTCCACTAGCCGGTAGAGTCCCTGGATAACGGCTTAGATGCCGTCATGGCAGGTAGAAGAAAGAGAATTACGATGCAGGGACTCGGAAACCCAGTATCGGCGGTTGGTCAGGGTGGGAAAGCGGGCCCGCAGCCGTCGTCATCCAGCGACCGTAGCTCTTCATGTGTGGGTGACTTGGCTCATGTAGAGTATAATGCTACAAGAAAACGGTCTCACGGTACAAGGACTTTTCATAAGTGCGATAAAAACAGTGATTCATTTTGTTATATTTGCTGTCAACACGTATTGAGTAAAATGGGGTCACCGATAACGGATAAGATTAAAACCTTATTTATTTATTTTTTTTTTTTTTTTTATGGGTCTAGCACACGTGCTACAGGGAAGTCCCTAAAGCGCTACAGGAGCGACACGTGTGCGGATATATAAGGATTGTCAGAACTTAGTGATCTAGTCAGAGATTTAGGCTTATCCAAAGATGGTTCAGAGCATCTTGCTTCCTTTTTAAAGAAAAGACATTTACTTAAGCCAGAAGCTACGATTTCTTATTATAGAAACAGAGATGAAGAATTTCGAAAATATTTCACAATGGACGAGGAATTGTCACTTTCATATTGTACCGATGTAAAAGATCTAATGGATGAATTTCAAAATAACTCATACGATCCTGAAGAATGGAGACTGTTTATTGATTCTTCTGAACGGAGCATTAAGGCAGTTTTGCTGCATAATACCAACGTTTACGCTCCCATTCCGATTGCTCATTCCACAGTTATGGAAGAGCAATATGAAAAAATGAAGCAGCTTTTGATAAAAATAAAATATGCTGATCATAACTGGAAAATTTGTGGAGATCTGAAAATTGTAACAATATTGCTTGGCCAACAGTCAGGGTTTACACTTTATCCCTGTTATAAATGTCTGTGGAATAGCAGAGACAGGGAACGTCATTATAAGAAAAAAATTTGGCCAACAAGAGAATCGTTCACTCCTGGTGAAAATAATGTATTGTTTCCACCATTGGTAGATCCAGGAAAAGTTCTTATTCCCCTGCTTCACATTAAGCTTGGACTTATGAAGCAATTCACGAGAGCATTAGATACAAACGGCCCATGTTTCAAATATTTGCATAAAAAATTTCCGAAATTTTCTGAAACTAAAATTAAGGCAGGCGTATTTGACGGGCCACAAATAAGAAAATTGTTTCAAGATTCATTATTTGTTACTAAAATGAATAAAGTTGAAAAAGCTGCTTGGCTTAGTTTTAAAGAAGTCGCAACAAACTTTTTGGGAAATAATAAAAGTCCTAAGTACAAAGAAATAGTCGAGAAAATGGTAAACAATTTTCAAACATTAGGTTGCTTAATGAATCTAAAATTACATTTCCTGGACTCCCACATCGATGATTTCCCAGATAATCTTGGTGACTACAGTGAGGAGCAAGGGGAACGTTTTCACCAAGATCTGAAAATCATAGAAAATCGGTATCAAGGACGATGGGATGACCATATGCTAGCGGACTATTGCTGGTCGCTAAAAAGAGAAACAAGTCCTCAAAAGCGTTTGGGCAGAAAGCCTTTGAATAGGTCATTCGCGGAAAAAAGAACAAGATACAGCCAAAAAAAGGAAAGTTAGGCGCGGGTCTAACCTTCGCAATTCTAGGGCTTAAGGGTCTACTATTTGAGAGTATATGGTTTAAAAGTCCTGGTTTTGAGTTTATTGGGTCTCATTTTTAAAGTTACAGGGTTATTGAGGTCTATTTTTTGAGGTTACAGGGTATGGGAGTCTAAGGTTTCAGGGTTTAGGGTTTAAGAGTATCAGGTTTGAGGATTCCCTGTATACCAAATTTGGTAGGAATCGGTTGGTTTTCAAAAATTTTGTCCGCCATCTTGGATCCGCCATTTTGAATTTTGCAAATCCGACCTCAGATTCATGATTAGCAACCCAAAAAACCCCCGTGTACCAAATTTGGTAAGAATCGGTTGAATTTTAATTTGAATTCGTTTTTGCATTCGAGAAGCACTATATCTGTCTGATTTATTGAGGTTAGAAAGAAAACAAAACTGTATGGCTTAATCCAACCGATGAATATTAGCTTAGCGTGTCCGAATACATATTAATACATCTTTGGATTCATGAAAAAGCTTGAATCAATTTTTTAGGAGTATATTTTTCTTAATTTTTACTAATTTTTACCTATTTTTTGAGGTTAGAAAAAAATTGAGATGTGATGGAGATATTCTGACGTCAGATTCGTGATCTGCGGGCAAAAATACTACGGATCTGATATATCGCATCAAAAGTATACCCCACTTTTTTTTTGTGGGGCTGTGTAATTCTCGTTCAATCAACACCCCGTGGAAAATATTTCAGAATTTTTTCAAAATTTTTGGATCAGTACCTTTCGAGATAGAGGGGGGGACAGCGATTTTTCACGACTTTTTCAAAATGATACAAAGAAAAGTGTAGCTATAAAAGCAGGAGAACATGAGATAATAAAACTAGTTAATATAATTATATATCTCGTATATATTTCCTGATATTCAAAGTATTTTTTACATATACTGTAGGACCCTATGTATTGGGACATTTTTCGTTATTTCAAGATTGTATTTTAATTTCAATAAAGTTTCGAAGTTGACTAAATAAAAAAAATAGCTACGCAATTTGTTAAAATGAAGAAGTAGTAGGTTGTTAAATTTGTATGTTTCAAGTACATCTAAGTCAAAAATAATTGGAAATATATTGTAAATAATAGACCTGCTACAAGCAGAAACGTTTCATGATACAGAATAATATTTTTGAAAATATTGCTTGGTAAAATTGAAAGTTAAAATGGATTAAGCCTGACTTGCTGACATTAGGCTGACTTTTGAGGCATTGGAAACTCAATTTCTAATAAATACTATTATTATTTGAGGTAAATTAATTGGAATACGGATAAAAAGTTTGAAACAAGGAAATAATATTTTCATGTTTGTTATATAAATCCTTTTTGTTTCAACTACAGAGATATTTGCACCAAATTTTATTATATTCCTTGAAGAATGCCATCATTTATATCAAATTTAACGCTTCTGATGCATTGATGAATAAAGAAATGTATTCGCGTTTGTAATTAACGAGAACCACCATTTAATAAAACTCTAAACCAAATGGCACAGAAAATATGTTTGTAGCAACCAGAATCTAGCAGGATTGATTGTCTGTTTTGATTGGTATTTAATCTCAGCAGCTCATATTGTTATAAACATCTTCCCTGCGCTCTTTTGCTCAAACTGTTGTATAATTTTATTTCTCTTAATTACAAATTTAGATAGTACTTTCTTGATTGAAGGTTAAGGATTTGAAGGGCTACATGGCATATCTAAAAGAGCTCAGTATACAGCTTACATTTTACAGTCGGAGATGGTATCACAGCTTCAACTAGCCTCTGGTCCACTTTTTTCGCAGGATAGTATTCAGTGATAAATAAAGATTCATTTGAACTAAAGCATATTCAAGCAGTTTTGTACTTAGCATATTCAGCAGTGCTAATTTGAATGTCATGTACCTAGATATGAACTATATTGAGTAATATTTTGAAAAAAAAATTCACACCGTTTAATGGAAAAAACATTAAACTATTTTTGCTACTCTCGTTGAGGAAAGTATTGTATTTAGGAAAAACATCTTTAGAGATTCCTACCTTATTGGAAGAAAGCTGACATTATTATAATTAAAAAACAAAGCTAACCCTCCCATGAGACAAGCAGCTATCGTCCAATTAGCCTACTTCCCGGACTAGGCAAAATAATTGAAAAAGTCTTCCTCATTGTTATCCCGGACGAGCAGTTTGGCTTCCAGCCGCTTGGCGGCACTCCCCATCACACCACTAAACTCGCACAAACTATTTCCAACAGCTTCAACAGACACCATAAAGTTGGAGCTGTTTTTCTTGATGTATCCAAGGCCTTCGACCGCGTCTGGCACGAAGGTCTCATCCTGAAACTATTTCGACACGTCAACTCCCACTTCATGATTAAAGTCGTACAGTCTCTCGTCTGTCTCTCGTCTCTGACAGAACCTTTCAGGTCAGAGTCGAAACGGCGAGGTCAAGCCCATCAGAGTTGGTGTCCCCCAGGGCTCCGTCTTCTCTCCCTAACTCTTCAATATTTTCACTGCCGACATTCCCAACTCTCATCAGACTAATCTCCCCCTTTATGCTGATGACACTGCTATTATCACACAAACTTGTAGTAGCTGAATCATTAATAGCAAACTCCAACGCTACCTGGACAAATTTGATTCCTGGAGGATCAAGTTGAACCCCGACAAGACCCAAGCCATCGTTTTTGCCAGAGGCAACGGAACTCCCGATGGTCACCTCCAACTACAGGGCTCCTGCACTCAATGGGCAAACACTATCAAATACCTGGGAATCCAGTACGACAAACCGCTTGTCTGGAAAGACCAGGTCTGCACTGCCACCAAGAAAGCTAAGCAACTGCTGGGCAAATTATACCCAATTATAAATCGCTCCGCCAAGTTGCCCACCAAAACCAAGCTCATGGTCTACAACACAATTGTGAAGGCAGGCCTTACTTATGCCTGCCCCACATGGTGCGAGCTCTCAAAGACAAGGAGAGCACAAGTCCAGGCAGTGCAGAACAAGGCCCTGAGGATAATCACAGAAGCCCCTTGGTTCATGCGAAATAACCAATTACACAGAGCCCTGCCAACCATAAAGGCACACAGGAGGCAAACTCAAATGAAGTTCCTGGCCAAGGCGTCTCAGCATCACAATCCAATCATCACGCCTTCCTAACCCTCCTCTATGCCCGCAATCAATTCCCGAGACCCTCAGACCCTCTTTCGAACGAAGATGATGTAAAACTAGGTTAAGTTAGCATAGGCCCTAGATTATGTTAGGTTAGGTCATAATCATGTTAAAAAACATATTTCCTAGGTTAAGTTTAGTTTAGGAACACTATTGTAAATACTTAGGTTAAGTTATAATAAGTATATAAGTAAGTATACTTTCTCACCATGTTAGAACAACGTTTATTTAATAGAAGTAAGAGGGAATGCCTTTCTTGTAAGTCAATAAAGAAAATGAATAATCTTCAGAGATTTTTGCCTTGCTTCGTGATTCAGGGTCCCTATATCAGGAAAAACATAACTTCCAATTTTCTTCAGCCTGTCGCCGCGTTAACCCTTGGAAGAAGTGAGATGCCGATTGTAAATTTTTCGCCTAATTGTAGACTCAGAATCACACAGTAACCTTGATTCCTTGGCAGATCAGAGAATAGTTGGTTCCTTGAGCCTATTTTACAAAAACTTTCATGTAATTAAAATTATATAAAAACAACACTATGTTTTAATTTCCAATATATTTAAAGTAACTTGACAATTGTTTCACCATACAATGGCTTCTTCAGAAGTAAATAAATAATAATAATATTTACTTCTGAAGAAGCCATTGTATGGTGAAACAATTGTCAAGTTACTTTAAATATATTGGAAATTAAAACATAGTGTTGTTTTTATATAATTTTAATTACATGAAAGTTTTTGTAAAATAGGCTCAAGGAACCAACTGTTCTCTGATCTGCCAAGGAATCAAGATTACTGTGTGATTCTGAGTATACAATTAGGCGAAAAATTGTTTTTTAAGTATCGGCTAACACAATCAAAGATGTTTCATGTATTTGATCGCTGTAGCCTGCTTATTTCCTTCCAAAGTGATACATATTAGGCATACATGTCGCGCTAATATATCACATCCTATGAGATTCAGGTGACCATTCCTCGTACAAATTTTCTCAAGCAGTCTTTTATATGGAGAACCTCATCGCTTTGGAATGATTTATCCAGGACTGTATCTTCCAGCGAGTGCAATTTATAGAAGAGCCGGTTTGTCTGAGACGGAGTTTTTCGGTTATCACTATTTTTCTGTAATTCTGGTTGATATGAGCATAGTATAAGTATAGGTTTCGATATTTTAGACGACTCTTATAACATCCTGTGTACCTTAAATAATTCATTTTACAGAAAAGAAAAAAATAATCTAATACTGGTAAAAATGTTCAACAATGCAAAACCAGAATGTTTCAATTTGGTAATTTTGTTGATTGCTACCTAAAAATGGTTGCAAGTAAAAAATCTCATATCAAAAATTAACCATATCAAATTCTCAATAGGATACACTTCGAAAAAAAACTTTCAGCTTTAGTATTTTTTGCTGCAACGTATGCTTATTTTATAACATGGTAACCTTTTCTCTTTTAGAGTTATATAGAATACTTTGGAGGTTTTATAAAGTGAACCTTATTTTCTTTTGAAAGAAAGTCAGACAAAGAAAATTCAGCCAGTGCGGCATGAAAATCAAATAGCGACAAAACAGACTTGGTCTTTTTTGGTTGTAAAAACAAAATTGATAAAAAGGGAAAAGAGGGAAATATAAAATATAATAATACACTTGCTTTTTGAGAGCTCGCTTGTACGTATTGTTATAAAGTTACTTATGTTTATAATAGTGGTAAACGTGTTGCTTTACCGATATTCACGGATATTAGTTTAGGACCTTTTTAGTAACGCGTTTAAAAATAACATTAGGCAATACTGTTTTTATCACACGTAACTGATATTACAACTGATGTTGACCGACGAAACAACGTTGTACACTCTACATTTTGCCGACGATCAGGTTGCTCAGGACAAGAAAGACCTTGAATTTGTGACAAGAAATCTCTTTGAAGATTATAAAAACAGGGGTTTAACAGTTAACTGCAAGAAAACCAAATATTTATGTATAGGAAGAAAACAGGGAAACTTTACTTTAAATACCGGTAAGGTCACTGATGCTTGTAAAGAATACATATATCTCGGAACTAACATAAGTAAAGACGGTAGAAAGGAAAAAGAAGTGAAGAGTAGAATAAGTAAAAGAAAGGTGGTCGGTACGGATACGTGAAAAGAATGGATGAATACCGAATACCAAAGATAGTTCTAAAGTGGGTATCATGCGAAAGGAGGAGAAGAGGGATACTAAGAGCGATATGGTTTGAAGATGTTCATAGGGCAATATCAGAGAGAAATCTAAGACCCGGAGATTGGGAAGATAGAAGAGGATGAAGACTGGGACCCGAAAGACGAATCACGCTATAAAAAATCCGAATTGATGTTGACTGATATTACAAAACTGTGACAATTTTTACCTGGTAGTGCTAAGGCCTTTTGTGATAGTAGCACATTCAGTAGGGGTCGGTAACAAAAAGGTGTGTACAGGGTGAGTCAACGATAGAGTAAAGTTCATTATCTCATTTGTTTGGGGAATGACGAAAAAATGTTAAATAAAATAGTTTTAGGGAATGTTAAGGTGCATAGTTTAAAATTGTTTTTGAGTATACAGGGTACTTTAAAAAAGTGTGGCGGATATAATATATGTTTTTTTTAAATGGAACATCCTGTTTTCTAATTTATTTTTAAATTCTGCGTAAAATTTTATAATTTTTTTATTAATAATGTTATATACCTAAACCTATTAATTTTTCTAATATTTCAATTTTTTTAAAAAAATGCTAGTGTAAAAAATTGCCAGTAGCGCCATTGTTTCTGAAGGTGGAATACTCATAATTGGTACGAGCGTCCTATAGAGATGAATAAAAGATATATATATATATATATATATATATATATATATATATATATATATATATATGTATATATATATATATATATATATATATATATATATATATATATATATATATATATATATATATATATATATATAAGAAATTTTAAATGGCACAACCTGTATATTATTATTTTTTCTGATAGATTTTACAAAACCCTCCAACTTTTTGTAACATTCATTTTTTCCCAGATTTTAAGAGCATGTAATGTTACTGATTTTTGACTTTGTAATTTACTTTTTTTCACTTTGTATCGAGCAGTGTATTTCGCTAAATTTCTAAGCCGCTCATGGTACAATGTGCAGTGCGGGTTTCCGACCGAATTTATTCAATTCGTGGTACGCATCGATTGGTCAAATGTTTGTTTCCGGCGTAGCCATCTTAGAGATGGATTATTTAAGGGTCTGCAGAACGCAGATCGAGGCTTTTTCCCATCGAGCCTCAGAGAAGGCTTTTTTCCCATCAAGCCGCCGCCGAGGTTCTTTCCAACATGTAGCGGCAGAAGGCTATTCTGCAACCAGTAGCCGTAGTTGGCTTTTTCTCCGATCAAGCCGCAGCCAGGCTTTGTCCATCCAGCCGCAGTAGAGGCTTCGTCAATTTTATCGAGTACGAGAGTTCTTCAACGTGAAACCGTAGTGGGCTTTGTTTTTTAACATAAAGTACCCGTTGTAGGCTCTTCTCGTCATGAAGCAGTACCGATAAATTAGTGATGGAATGTGTGAAAGCGGTGTTAAGCCTAGAAGCCCGTAGGAAAGCCGTAAGTCACCAAAATATACATCAGTAGACCTATTTCCCGCAGATAAGTGATTTAACATCGAATTGAACTGATAAATCGTGAAGTGAACGTCACGAATTTTCAATATCGGGTGTAGCAAAATTTTAAAAGTAAAATGTCTAATTTAAGAACTCAATTTAGTAATAACTACCTTTTAGGCTAAAGTTTTTGTAATTACTGAACTGCAAAAGTTAGAACTTTTAATTTAAATCATTAATAAATTTTTTTTTGTTGATTAAAGCTAGTGTCTCACTGTATATCTATCTTACTTTTCAGGACAAAAAGGTTGTACAGATAAAAAATTTTTCCTTAACAACTGCATAACCCCTCAGTATTTTTTCATTTTTTAGCTAAAGTTAGATCTTTTCTATTTTAAAATGAATGGTGCCCAAAATTTGTACAACTAAATTTTTTTAAACAACAATAGAGACTGTACCAAAAATTATCTCTTACCCATATTACTCTACCAAGAAAAACTGAGCTAGTGTATGTTTAATTTCTTTAGTTCTTTTAAAATCAGTATTCACTCAATTCATTATCAGAAATTAAAACGGGGCCGTAAAAGGTGCGCCTCAAGGTGCGGGCGAAGTGAAAATTGACACCCCACAAAATGACGCTGTCTATGCTGGGCGAAATTCACATGTTACAAATTTGTGCTAAAACGAGAGGCATTCCATTTTCGCACGGTACAAATTGACGCTATCAATGCGGGGCGAAATTGACACAGTACAATTTGGCGCCGGGACGAAATGCGCACATTACATTTTATTAAGTATGTCATATACCTATTTCTAATAGTTTTCGATTTATTTTGAATTTTTCAATTTTTATCCTTGTTTTTAATTCACTTACGCTATTGTGAAAACATAAACAAATAGTTAATAATAATTTTAATATAGTTTAACTTATCTAATGATTAATTATTATGACGTAATAATTGTTCAAAAATATGCCCGTCTACTTGAATACACATGTTTAGTCGTTTTACTATATTTTCCTTCACTTCCTTCACTTCACACATAAAGGGCGTTATTGTCCTGCACGCATCCCGTATCCTACTTTCCATATCTACTGGTGTTGTAGGGGGATGCACATAAACACGATCTTTAATGTAGCCCCACAAAAAGAAGTCTAAAGATGTTAAGTCACATGATCGAGGGGGCCACTGAATGAATCCATCCCTACCGATCCATTTTTGTGGGTAACCATCGTTTAAAAATTCCCGAACTTCCGGTGGTAATGAGCAGGAGCTCCATCTTGTTGAATCCACATTTGTTCCCTTTCAAAGTTATCAAGTTCTTCAAGAAGCTGGGGTAATTCGTTTTGCAAAAAATTTAGATATGTAGGCCTGTTAAGCGGTTCGCAGAAAAAATATGGACAAATAATTTGAAAATTTAATATTCCACACCATACATTAAGCGACCAATGTTTTTTTTTTTAACTTTCCGGACCCAAAATGGATTAACTGTTAAATAATAATGCGTGTTATGGATGTTAACTGCTCCATTACTGCGAAAAGTAGCTTCATCACAAAACATTATTTTGGATAAAATATTTGGATCGGCCTCTATTGCTCCATTCATTGTGGTACAAAAGTTTACTCGTCGTTCAAAATCACGGTCTTGAAGTTCTTGGTGTAGTTCCATATGAAAGGGGTGATACTTGTATTTTCTCGTGGTGCGATTAGCCGTAGATTGGGATGTGTCAGATAAGTTAGCTAGTTTACGGCTGCTGACTTGGGAATTATCTTCAACATGAAGTAAAATCTCAATTTCTTTTTCCTCATTGATAGCATTCTGGTTTATTACTTTCCGTTTCGTATACTAAACGCTAACACTACCATCAAACCGTTCCATTAAGCACTGAAAAGATTTTCTAGATGGTATACGTCTATTAGGGTACTTCGTTCCATAAAGCTTTATTGCAAAAAGACAATTTTTTCCCGCCCAGTATTTAAACCATATCAATTAATTCATTTTTAGGAAAATGCATAAGTATTACCTTTATACGTCACTTACTACGACAAATTAAACTATCTTTTACTTGCTTAATAGACATTTCAAAATTTGACAATGCCTACATTTTTGTTTTGTCTTGGCAACTATGTTGTTTTAGCGTAGGTGTATTAGAAACAAGGGTGTGTATTTGAAAAATTCAAAATAAATCGAAAACTATTAGAAATAGGTATATGACATAATTTTGTAAAATCTATCAGAAAAAATAATAATATACTCGTAAAGGGTGTGCTATACAAAAACTTTGAAATTTTTTTCAATTTAAAAGAGTCGAAATGCATAAATTTATTTTGAACACCCTGTAGCATGTAACTCAAAGTTCTTTACATATATCTTTTTTTTCATCTCTATAGAACGCTCGTACCATTTATGAGTATTCCACCTTCAGAAACAATGGCGCTAATGGCAATTTTTTACAAAACTGAAATTTAGTATTTTTAAAAAAAAAATTGAAATATTAGGAAAACTACTAGGTTTAGGTATATAAACAATATTAATAAAAAAAGCTATAGAATTTTAAGCAGAATTTAAAAATAAATTAAAAAATAGGATGTTCCATTTAAAAAAACATACGTTATATCGGCCACACTTTTTTGAAGTTCCCTGTATACTCAAAAATAATTTTAAACTGTGCACCTTAACATTCGCTAAAACTGTTTTATTTAACATTTTTTTCGTCACAACAAACAAATGAGATAATGAACTTTACTCTATCGTTGACTCACCCTGTACACGGTCCCTTAGACTTTGAGGGTTCGCTGTGTATGTATTTATATGTGTTAATAAATCAATATATCTTTTCTGCAAGTAATGCTTCTAGCAGATCCACTTCCTGGACTCCTATCGATTCTACCAGATTCCTTTTGCCTATACTTTAAGATAATGACAGCAATTACTTGTGGTGTCATCTGCAAATAAATGTAGATTTGTATGTTTAGCATTAGTGAGATCATTTTAGAACCAAGCTTGTGTCTAATACGGAGTTCTGAGTCCCTTCACTGGAAATAGTAAAAGATTTGGATTGGTTGCCATAGCATGAAATATACTGGTGTCGACAAAGATATAATATTTAAATCTTGCAGTCGGTATTTCATGATATATAAAATGGAAACGCCATAATATAATACAGAACGTTGAACAGATAAAGGTATGTTTTCTTCAGCAATACTAAAGACTTATTGTTGGTAAAATCTATTAATTCATTGACTTTAATATTGCATGGGTGAGCACAGATTACATTGTTTGTTTCAAAATGGTGACTAACTTGAATTTATAAATTAAACTACCAAATTTTTAAAATGCTGGGGACTCTTGAAATAGGTCTGAAATGATAATAATCCAAATATACCACACCGACGGATTGTTTTCACGGTTTAATTAAATTTTAGTAAAATTAAAAAGATCCCTCGTATAGATAACAAAACGACCGTTCACAAGTGAATTATTAGCAGTAATAATAACTCCAATAGAAAAGATGAATCTTCCGAGAAACTTCTATAATACTAAACTCTGAAACTTCTCAGTTTTTACGATAGTTCTACGTAACTAACTTCTATAAAGTTTTGAATAAGACTGAAATATTTTCTGCTACTGGAGAACTTTGTTTCAATTAAGAAATTTTTAGATATTATTGAGATAATCTAATAAAAATAGCTCTTGGAATTTTATTTCTTAAGATATTGAAAATATTAGTTTTATAAGGAATCTGGAAATCAATGCCGTCCTGTATAGAATACCATTATACCATCAAATTCAGAAAAAATATTTACTGGTGAATTTATGCAAAATAAGCAAGTTTTTTGCTGAAGCTATATATTATATATATATATATAATATATATATATATATATATATATATATATATATATATATATATATATATATATATATATATATATATCTATAAGTTGGATTGAATTCTTTCTTGAACCTTGGAATATTGAATATATATTTTTTCAATTTCTTGGGCTTTATGGTTCTTTTGTTTTAAGGATAGAGAAATTACATCATGTTCTAGTTAGAATTTATTGAAAACGTTTCGCCCGATTTTCAGGCTTCTTCAGTTCATATGTGTGGGTTGAAACGAAGACACGTGTCTTCGTTTCAACCCACACATATGAACTGAAGAAGCCTGAAAATCGGGCGAAACGTTTTCAATAAATTCTAACTAGAACATGATGTAATTTCTCTATCCTTAAAACAAAAGAACCATAAAGCCCAAGAAATTGAAAAAAAAAAAAAAAAAAAAAAAAAAAAATATATATCTATATATATATATATAATATACATCTACAGGCCCCCTGGATTTACTGACTTCAATGAATTTCTTGAAGAATTTGAGTTAAATGTCTCTCAGCATCTACTGAGATCTGACAATTTCGTATGTCTTGGGGACTTTAATATTAATGGGTTGGACTTAGACTCGGGATACACCCAAAAATTTTTTTCAGTTTTTGCAGTCATACGGTCTAAAACAAATTATTAATGAGCCTACTAGATATTGTCAAACCAATGCAACTCTAATTGATTTTATCTTATGTTCAAACGATGAGTTTCTGGTGAGTGCTGTAGTGGATCCTACCCTTAATATTTCCGATCACTTACTAATTAAATGTGAACTAAAACTTCAAATATTTAAACAAAAACCTTTCTTCTTAAACTACAGGAACTTTCGCAATTTTAATAAACAACACTTTCACAACGATCTTTTGTCAGTTCCGTTCCGTAATATATTCTACACTCGTGACATCAATGTAAAACTGGAATTATTTAATACTTATCTTACCGGACTTTTTGATTTACATGCACCAATACAAACAGCTCGTATTACTAAAAAGAAAAGCACCCTGGCTTACCCAGGAAATAAAAGATGCTATGTGCATACGAAATAAAGCCCTACATAAGTATCAAAAAAATAAAACTCATACTAACTGGGACACGTACAAACTAATTCGAAACCAGGTGACAATTGCAGTGGAAAATGCTAAAAAAACAGTACCTTACTAATAACTTAACACCTAAAAACTCAAAAACAATTGGAAAGCCTTGCGAGATCTAAACATTTACTCTAAACCTAAAAAACACAATTCCGGCCACATTAAACGATGTTGAAAAAGATTAGCCGGTACTTTATTGACGCGGCTACTTCAAAAAATCCAGATGCAGACACGTTAAATTTTTATTTGCAAAATAAAAAAAAAGACGCTAGTGATTTTAATTTTACTTTGGCAAGCATGGACGACATTGAAAGGGCAATGAGTTCCATAAAATCGGAGGCCATTGGTACTGACGGCATTGGGATTAAAATGATATGCAATTGCTATCCATATATTGTACCCATTGTTTTGCATCTGGTCAACAGTTGTATAGAAACCAAAACGTTTCCTGATCGGTGGAAAAGCTCGTTTTTTACTCCCGATTCCAAAATCTTCCAACCCAAGTGAACTAAAAGACCTGCGACCCATAAGCATCTTACCAACTATGTCAAAGATCCTTGAAAGAGTCCTAGATGCTCAAATACGTAGATACATCGAAACCCATAACTTGTTACCATCAACACAGTCAGGATTTCGCAAAGATCACAGCTGTACCACTGCTCTTCTAAAAGTGACCGATGACATCTTTGAGGCTACCGATCGTGGTGAGCTTACTGTGATTGTTCTGCTGGACTTCTCCAAAACATTTGACAGACTAGATCATCATCTGCTTATTGCTATACTAAGATATCTTGGGTTTAGTGGTGAGGCTTGTCTTATGATTAGAGTTATCTTGCAGGAAGACTGCAGTGTGTAAAAACTAAATGGACATAAGTCCAAGCCAATAAAAATCTGCAATGGTGTTCCACAGGGGTCTATCTTAGGGCCTCTATTTTTCACTCTATATACATCTCAGCTTTGTACCTATCTTAAATATTCAGATTTACATCTTTACGCTGACGACTCACAAATCTACTTGTCTTTCAAGCCTGAACAAATTATTGAGGGTAATAATAAAATTAACGAGGATCTTGCACTTTTGGTGAGTGCCTCCGAAAAACACTGTTTGGTACTAAACCCAAAAAAATGTCAGTTGCTATTGTTTGGACGTACCGCTTGGAGAAAGCAATATTCTAATCATTTAAACATTATTGTAGGTACTGAGCGGCTAGAAAACTTGGATAATGCTAGGAACTTGGGTTTGATAATGGATATAGAGTTGAGATTCACAGCACATATAAATAATTGCATAAAAAAGGCGTTTACTAATCTTAAACTTATATATAGCCAGCGTCATTTATTAAGTGTAAATTTGAAAAAACTATTATGCGATGGCTTAGTTTTGTCCCACTTCACATTTTGTGATACAGTGTATGGACCCTGTCTCCTGGAATGGGATGCTCGGCGTATTCAGCGCATTCAGAATTACTGTGTCAGGCTGATTGGTGGTATAAGAAAATATGATAGAGGTGTGACTGCAAAGATGAAAGAAGTTGGGTGGTGCTCCATGAAAGAAAGGAGACTTCTTCATAGTTTAGTAATATTTAATAAAATAATTTGTAAAAAAGCGCCCAAATTACTTGTATCAAAAAATTAAATTTAGACATGATGCTCATAACCTAGACTTAAGGCATAAACAACAAATATCACCACCCTTGCATAGAACAGCACAATATCAAAGATCATTCAGTTACCAGGTCTATAGCATTTATAATAAAGTTCCAGATAATTTAAAAAGTCTTAAAGGCTTGAAATTTAAAAATGAAATTGGCAAAAATTATATCATTATTTTTATAAATTGTTTTCTTATGTTTACATGATACATCCGAAATATATTTGCAACAGTACATGTATGCCCCATAATTATATATGATACATAAGTAATATAATAATTTTTAGGTTAGGATAGGTTAAGATAGGAAGCCAAGCTTCAACTTCGCCTTTTGTATATTATACAATAAAGTCATCATTATTATTATTATTATATATATATATATATATATATATATATAAATATATATATATATATATATATATATATATATATATATATATATATATATATATATATATGTATATCCTTCCTTCTCAGTCCGAACCACTTAGCAGAGGTGTGGCTACCTATCGTTAGCAAGATGAACTGCATCATGGAGTCCAACTCTGGTGAGCTCTGATCCGACCACCGATGTGGAGACCGGCCTCTGAGTCTACGGCCGTTTACCTTTTTACTTCTATGTCTAGCAGCTCCAAATCGTTATTCCGCCTAGCTATGTGGCCAAAGTATCGCAAAATTTTTTCATGGATGGTGTCAATTTTTCTTTTAATTACTCCTAGTTCTTCGAGAATCGAAATATTGGTTCTGTGCGCAGTCCATGATATATGCAATGTCTGCGATAACACCCCATTCCAAACGCCTTAAGTCATGAGCGGTCCCTTTCTTTAAGCGTCCGTGTCTTTGCGACATATAGTAAAATAGAAAAAAATTAGAGAATGCAGGTGTCGAATTTTTGTTGTTACTTGTGATCGCGTCAAATTTTTCTTAGTTTCACGACAGCATGACGGGCAATGTTTATCCTTCGGTATATTTCTGGCTCACAACTTCCAGAATTTGTAATTAAAGAGCCCAGATATGTAAATTTATCAACAACATCACAGTTAAAAACTTTCGTGATATTGGGTTGGTTATTGTAAGATCAGAACCTTCAAGGTACACAAACGATGCCAAAGCACGGATTGACACCAAAAAAAAGTGATGCTGTGTGTTTGGTGGAATTGGAAAGGAATCGTGCATCATGAGCTACTTCGACTTGATCGAAAGATTGATTCTCTACTTTATTGTCAGCAACTGACTAAACGATTGAAAAAACAACTGTTGGAACTAGTCAAGTAAGGGTGTCGTCTATCACCATGGCAACGCCAGATCACACACATTTTTAATGAAATTAAGAAAACTTGGCTGGGAAGTT
Organism: Pachyrhynchus sulphureomaculatus; assembly: GCA_019049505.1. Taxonomy (NCBI): domain Eukaryota; kingdom Metazoa; phylum Arthropoda; class Insecta; order Coleoptera; family Curculionidae; genus Pachyrhynchus; species Pachyrhynchus sulphureomaculatus. The sequence goes on along the minus strand of CM032448.1, from coordinate 110,492,089 downwards.
TTAATCCATCCACCGTATAACCCGAATCTTGCGTAAAGCCCTTCGTCATTTGAATAGAAAAGAAAACTGCATCAGTAATAATACAACGAAAAGAAAATTATCGAGGACGCAGATAAAAGTAATGGAATTGGTATACACGTGTTTCGATGTTTTGGTCCTCATCAACAGCCAGCACCAAGCTATAAGATAGAGAAACTTAGGTGTTAGAAAATATAAATAGATCACAGACCAGGCACTGTAAACATTTTTGTGACTTAAGTTCGAAGTTCTGCCAACATCAACCCGACATACTCGCAGAGGAAACAATATCAACTTGCTTTATTCACAGAAAAATAACTTTGTAAATAAATTAATTCATAAAGTTTTTATGTAAATGTTTCAAATTTACTGCTGTATTCCTCACACAATCTTAGCACCCACGAGTGTAATTTTTGCTACCTCTTAACAAAACATTTCGAGTATTTAAAATTTGTTCCGAAGAGCGAAAATTCCAGTTATAAAAAAAACACGGCAAACGTTAATTAACATACAAAAATAACTGTAAAAAAATATAATATGAACTAAACAACTATCGTTTGCAATTAGGATTTGAAACAAACAAAACGCTTTTTTACAATTTATGGGTTAGTTCAAATTAGAAAAGCGATGTTGCTAGATTTTAGGTTCAAACAAATTGAAGATGTCAACAATTCATAATTTTAATATAGTGTAGATTTAAAAAAAAAAATATTCAAATAAACTGAATGTAATATTAACTTACCACTTAAACTTGTCCAGTTTTATTCATGGTGATTTGAAAAAACTGGAAGTACCTAAAACAAAAATTAAAATTATTATCATCGAACGTACGGGGCCGTTAATTTGCAAATACAGCACCACTTTAGAGACTTTTTCCTCCGCATTTTTCACAATTTTTTTGATAAAGTTTGGTTAATAAATAAGAATAATATTCTTTAGTTACAGTTTTGCAGTATTTAAAGTAACTTTTAAGAAGTATCTTATCTCCTATTCAGTAAAGAACAGAGGCAAGAACTTTTTCTGCTACTTTCTGTTACGGAAAATTCTTAGGGCGAGGCGAGCCAGCATGTTTCGACGCCTTTGACTGTTATTTTATCCCTGGATCATAATGATGTAGTCATGTTTCATCTACTTGACCCAAAAACTTGAATGCTTCTCAAAACGACTACAAATCAACTTGGATGTTGTGACTTTCAGTCACTTTTGGTCGGCGTTCAGACTGTAGGGGTCTATTTAACAGATCATTTTCTCATACTCAAAGTAGAATGGACAATATAAAAAAACACTTTCGTATAAAATGTTCAGAATCTTTGCTATTCCTTCCAGCTTAATTCATTGATTCTTCAGATTGCACAACGTCAATCTTCTTCTGAGTAGACACAGAAACTGGTCTTTTAGAACGGCGTTCACCACTGATATTGGTTCTTCCTCTCCTAAAATCTGCAATCCAATTTTTTTGTTTAGTGACGTAAGAAGATTGCTCTTTAGCAGGCAGTCCTTTCAAAAGAGGTACTTTATCATTAATCGATATTAGATTTTACTAAATTCGCAATTTTTGTCAGTCATATCTTTTTTATAAAATTCGCCATAAATAGCACCATAAACTCTTAAACACCAAATTTTGTGCACGGGTTTATTAAGTGTCAAGCTACTATCCACAATAGTCACATTAGTATTTGACAATAGGAAGTGGTCTAGGCTAACTAGTTATCAATTCTCAAATGTCAAATATCAATGTTCCCAAAAATCTCAGCTGCTTTCAAATAAACTACAAATTGACACAATCAGCTGTCTTAATGTTCTCCTAATGCCAACAAGCGATTTCATGAAATTCAATTACAAGTTGAGCATAGTAGCAATTTTCCTCCAAGCGACCAAAGCAATTGATAAGGTATAGCGTTTTTACTTAATACTTCATTATATTTTGTTCACGAAACCATACATTTTTGGTATCAATTAAACAATAACATGATAATATACCTAAATTTAATTAAAATAATTCGAATTAAAATTGTGTGTACCTTTTTGTTGACAATACAGTCACAGAAGTCACATCAAAGCAACCGAATGTAGATGTAAGAAAATTACAACAAAACATTAAAACTCTCGTGCTCCGCACGAGAATTTGGATAATAAGATTAAAGCTTAATAAAATTAAAGCAATTTTCTTTAGTAACACTATTCGTAGATTGGTTTTATATGCCTCTTATATGGAGAATTCCATCCCTTTCGAATGAATTGCCCAGGACTGTGCTTCCTACCGAGTACAATTTACAGCGATTCAAGCCTCACGCAAAACACTTTTTCGCGCACGCGTCACTCCCTTAATCGTTTTAGGATCTCCTGCAACAAGTGTGCTATGCCCACCATTACTCGAAAAAATTATAATTATTAAGGACAACAATAGCTTCTGTTATCACATGTTTTATTCTTAAATAAAACTTGTCCTAAATAAAAGCTAAGTTCGCCAGAATCTGAAAAAATACAACAGTAAAATATCACAGTTTGATCATTTTAGCCTATCGTTATTGGTTTTGGGCTTTTTGCTTAATTAAACAATTAAGATTAATTAAACGCAAACTTTGTACCTAAGTAAAGATAACTCCAATTTATATTTGTTAGGTAAATCGACCGGAATGATCTACAACTTCCAGTTTACTAATAATTTAAATATTTATTTAGTGCACGTATAATTATATAAATTACACATTTTTTAATTGCATAGAATATACAGTATCCTGTTCAGGAGGCTCCATTCTAAACAACTCTATCACCAATCATTTTATAAAGAACACAAATATACTGGAAGAGAGAGGAACATCTATTTCAAAACTTCAAGGGTCGCCGTTACCGTTATCCGTTCGAGCTACCTCCACAATTTTTACTTTTCTCGCTAACGAAACTATTTTGTTCGTCCTAAAAACCTCTTAGAGATGTGTGCATTTCCTTCTAGTTTAGGTTTCCTATATTCATGCTACACGATGCTCTGCAAAAATGTAAAAATACCCTTGAAAACATTGGATTACCGACGATACCCTAACGCTTATAGAAACAAGAAGAAACATGATTTTAACAAACAACGCATTGTCAGGAAAGAATCAAATCAATCAATAAAGAAGTCAAGGTGGCTTGTAAAAAGGACAAAAACGCATACTTGAATAATATATGTGAGGAGCTAGAACAATATGCTACAAACAATCGACCACAAGAACTTTATGAAAAAGCAAAATACCTATCGAAAGAATTCAAGCCTACTCGTAAAACACAAATACTCAGAAGTAAGAAAGGTAGAACATTCACCGACATGCCTGGAATCATTGACGTTTGGAAAGATTACTGTAAAAAACTTTTTGTGCCTCAACTCGTGGGCGACTGCATTGTCCCGAACCAAGCCGCAGAAGAACAAGAGCCATGTATTCTTAAATCTGAAGTCAGGAAGGCTACTCAAATATTAAAGAACAGAAAAGCAGCAGGTACTGACGAGATAACCGCGGAAATAATAAAGATGATTGGAGAAAACCATCGTGATTATGCTACATCAACTGTGTAATGTGGTATGGAAGACTGGAAAACAGCCAAAAGATTGGTGTGAAGTTGCATTTATATCCTTTCATAAGAAAGGACCCCGCTCTAGTATCACACGGTGCTAAAGTGTTTCTCTTATCTTATTTATAAATCCCTTATCTTATCCAAATTAAATTATGGGGATTTCATTTATGACTCCATCAGATCTACAATCAAAAAAAAGCTTGATACCATACAAAATTAGGCCTTGCGGCTGGCCATAGGAGCTTTCAGAACTTCTCCTGTTACAAGTCTGCTATGCATTTCCTCCATACTTCCTCTATATTTAACTAGACAACTCACCCTAATGAAATTTTATACCAACTCTCTTTATCGGTCCCATTTCAGGCATTCCCTAGACCTATCCTCCTTACATCGTATTCACTCATAATCAACTTATCCTGCCAACTCCATTCCATCCAGGATCAAACAACTCTTAGCAACCCTTCACTCGATTTGATTATCCTCTTTTCACCTCATTTCCTCCTTGGCTTCCGCCTGCCCATTTATTGATTTCTCTTAATAGAGAAGTAACCCCAAAAAAAAAAATTATAAACACCCTAATCACAGACAAAATAAAAAACTTCCATGCGGATTCCACAATAACTTACATGGATGTTTCCAAAACATCAACAGGAGTGGGTGACGCATTCGTTACTCAAAACATTTTCAAAACCTTCAAATTACCCACTCATTCAACCATTTTCTCAGCAGAACTTCTGGCCATCAAAGAAAGCATCAGATTTGCGATATCCTCATCTCGTAACTCACAATTTTTAATTGTATTCGACGCAATGGGAGCATTGAAATCCGTTCGATCTACTAACCTGGGGCATGCGTATATCCGACAAATTAAGGATCTAATACGTTGTCAAACTGAGACATAAATTCATATCCTTTCTATGGATTGCAGGACACATCGACAACAGGGGCAACGATAGGGCTGATGCCTTTGCCAAAAGGGCTATATCTTCTGGCACACCCACCTTGACAGAAAATTACCCTAGCGATTTAATCAGCCATCTTCGGAAGGGTATTTCAATTGCAGTGGGGCCTGGAGGACTCCAGCAATAAATTTTGGCAGATCAGATCATTAGTTTACCCTCCTTTACATCTCCATTCCCTGAACAGAAAGAGAGAAGGCTTGCGATAGGGCACACATATCAGACACATTCTTATCTTTTTAAAAATGAGAACCCCCTACATGTTTCACATGTCTATCTCCTCTCACCATAAAACACATTTTTGAAGAACAGCATTTATTCAGAAAGACGGGATAAATATGGATTCCACCCAACTTGAAATCCGTTATCCACTCCTTGCATAAACAAATAATAAAATTCTTAAATAAAATAAACTTCATAGTATAAATCATCATAACTCTCTCGGGCGCAAAATGACCCCAGCAGTCGATGCGCTCTATCCCCCTAAATTCTTTCATTCATTCTTTCTGAATCATCCAAAACTTTTCTGTTGTCGCAAATATCTACAGAACAAACAGGCTTCAGGAAGAGGAACGAGACAATAAATTCTCAACATACGAAAGATAATAGAAAAAATCAGGGAATTCTAAATAACAACCTATATCTGTTATTTAGACTACTCTAAAGCTTTCGACTGCATACAATAGAACAAACTCTGGTCGATTCTAATCAGCATGGGAACACCTATACATCTTTTATATCTTATCCCATCCCTATATTAGAACACAAATGACAGAATTAAACCGAATAATTCTTTTTCCGATCCCTTTAACGCAAAAGCCGGCGTCCGACAGGGCTGTATTCTCTCACCCTTATTTTTTAACATATATGGTGAACATATAATGGTCTCTTTTGGACTTTGCTTTTAAGTGGTGTAAATAAGCAAAGTACCTCAAAAAAAGAAATTTAACGTAGTTTACTCCGTCCCATGTCTAAACTGCCCAAAGAAATACATAGGAATGACAACACAATATTCAGACAAAGACTAAACGTCATAAATACACCAGAAATGCTTCAACTGCATTACATAAACATAAAACACAAACCAGACATGAATTTGACTTCAAGAATACTAAGATCTGAACACAGGAACCAAACTATACAAAGTCGATATTTAAAGAGATGATCGAAATAAAACGAGAATAGGAAACAATAAATGATAAAAAAGATATCAAAGGCTTAAGTCAAATCTACCATATTCATATATATATATATATATATATATATATATATATATATATATATATATATATATATATAAGTTATCAAACTAGTTGGAGAACTCGGCAACTAGTTTCATAACTTAGGATTTTGTTAGATACGGCAACTTTTGCTTTCTCTTTCTTTATTTTATATGTATATATATGTATATATATATATATATATATATATATATATATATATATATATATATATATATATATATTACTAACTATAAACAAAACATAAGAATTGAACGGCCTTTTATAGAATATATACAGATACAAACATCTATAATATATATAAAATGCAACGTCTCTCTGTCTGTCTGTCTGTCCGTTAGTGCGCTTATCATTGGAGAACCACTTATCGGATTTACGTGCTTTTTTTGTTAAAAAAAAACTTAGGTTCTCTGGCTAGGTTATAGGGTATATTTTATTACGTAGCATAAGGAACAAGCAGTGACTATAATAGTTAATTAAATCGGAAAAAAGTTTGCCGCTAGCGCATTCTCTTGCAATACGCTGCCTAAACCATTAAATATGGAACAATATCATGTAGCAAATAATATCTATAATCTATAATATACACAAAATGCAATGTCTCTCTGTCTGTCTGTATGTATGTCTGCCTGTCCGTTACTGTACTTATCACTAGGAAACCACTTATAAGATTTACGTGATTTTTTTTTCATTCGTACATATGTTCTCTGGCTGGGCTATAGGATATATTTTATTATGTTAGCTAACATACGGAATAAGTAGTGACGATAATAGTGAAGCAAGTCGGAAAAAAGTTTGCAGCTAGCGCGCTCTCTTGCAACACGCTGCCTAAACCGTTAAATACGGAACAATATCATGTAGCAAAGAATATAATATACTCGTATATAAAATGCAACGTCTTACTGTCTGTCTGTCTGTCCGTTAGTGCGCTTATTACGCGAGAACCACTTATCCGTTATACGTGTTTTTTTTTTAAATTCATATATATGTTCTTTGCCCAGGTTATATAATAATAATCTATATCTCTAATATATATAAAATGCAACGTCTCTCTGTCTGTCTGTCCGTTAGTGCACTTATCCCTAGAGAACCAGTTATCCGATTTACGTGATTTTTTTTTAATTCATATATATGTTCTCTGGCTAGGTTATAGATATATATTTTATTACGTTAAGTAACATAAGGAATAAGTAGTGACGAAAACAGTGAATCAAGTCGGAAAAAAAGTTTGCCGCTAGCGCGCTCTCTTGCAATACGCTGCCTAAACCGTTAAATATGGAACGACAACATGTAGCAAAGAATATAATATATATAAAATGCAACGTCTCTCTGTCTGTCTCTCCGTTAGTGCGCTTATCATGCGAGAACTACTTATCCGATTTACGTGTTTTTTCTTAATTCATACATATATTCTTTGGCCAGGATTTTTAATAATAATAATCTATATACTACATATAGTCTACCTGTCTGTCCATCACTGCGCTTATCATTCGAGAACCACTTATTTGATGTATGTATTTTTTTTTTAATCCATGCATAGGTTCTCTGGTCAGGTTATAGGATATACTATACTTTATTAAGTTAGGTAACATAAGGAATAAGCAGTAGCGATAATAGTGAACCAGCTCCACGCGAGCAGAGCCGCGGGCATGACTAGTTATATATATATATATATATATATATATATATATATATATATATATATATATATATATATAAAGGGTGTTTTTTTATAGAGGTATAAAACTTTAAGTTGGCAACACTTTTTTAACTGGCGGCCATTTTGTCAGCTGTCAAGTGATTTATGTTTAGTTTGGTTTGGCATTTCAACATGAATAGACTGACGCCTGAACAACGCTTCCAAATTGTGAACATTTATTTTGAAAATCATGGTTCTGTTCGAAATACGTATCGCGCACTACGCCATTTTACGGTCAACATAATCGTCCATCAGAGCAATTAATCCGATTAACTATGGAACGTTTTCGCACCACGTTTACTCTAAACGATAATACGCATCCACAGAGACGTCGTACAGTGCGTACAGAAGAAGTCATTGCTGCTGTAGAGCGTAGCGTAGAGGAAGACCCGAATCAGTCTATCCGCCATCGTGTAGAGGAATTGGATATGTGTCTATCCACTTTATGGAAGATTTTGCGGAAAGATCTTGGTTTGCGTGCTTACAAAAATCCAACTCGTGCAACAATTGAACGATCACCTAGCAAGGCGTAGATTCGGTGAATGGGCCCAAAACAAGATTGCCGTTGATCCCGATTTTCATAAGCGAATTTTGTTTAGCGATGAAGCTCACTTTTGTTTGAATGGATACGTCAATAAACAAAACTGCCGTATTTGGAGTGATGATAATCCTCAAGTGTATGTTGAGACACCGTTACATCCAGAAAAACTGACTGTTTGGTGTGCTTTATGGGCTGGTGGAATCATTGGTCCGTACTTCTTTAAAAAACGATGCTGGTCAGACCGTTTACAGTCAATGGTGACCGCTATAGAGCCATGATTACTGACTTTTTCGTTCATCAATTGAACAACCATGATGTGCAGGAGCTGTGGTTTCAACAAGACGGCGCAACATGTCACACAGCTCGTGCCACAATTGATTTATTGAAGGAAACGTTTGGTAACCGCATAGTTTCACGTTTCGGACCTGTGAATTGGCCTCCAAGATCGTGCGATTTAACGCCGCTAGACTATTTTCTGTAGGGATATGTGAAGTCGCTAGTCTACGCCGATCAGCCCGAAACGATTGACCGCTTGGAGGACAACATTCGCCGCGTTATTGCCGATATACGGCCACAAATGTTGGAAAAAGTCATCGAAAATTGGACCTACAGATTAGACTACGTCCGAGCCAGCCGTGGCGGTCATATGCCAGAAGTCATATTTAAATTATAATGCCAGAAGATTATGTTTCGAATAAAGTAAATTTCATGTCAATTTAAAAAATTCATCTTTGTTTTATTCCATTTCAAAGTTCTATACCTCTATAAAAAACACCCTTTATATACATATATATATATATATATATATATATATATATATATATATATATATATATATATATATATATATATAAATATATATATATATATATATATATATATATATATATATATATATATATATATATACATATATACTTTACAATTTATATTTGTGAGGGCAGCACTAGGCAAATAATATTACCATGATTTATTTCTAGCAGTTCACTTGAATGACTAGTATAACGTGCATACATAAAAATAATTAAATGGATCGTCACCAGAAAAAAGCATTACGAGACATCGCCTATGACCTTTTTTTACACCAACCCTCTTTAATTTTACGAAAGCAGGCTACAAATTTAAACAGGCTTTATGTAGTTCATGCGAACTAATTTAATTTTCGTAAATGCTTGCAAAATAAATGGAATTTCATTAGAGGTATAATTTTTTGCTTATACTGTGTTTTTAATATTCATCATGCTATAACTTTGAGGTAAACATCGTAGGCAGGTAAGCATATGATGTTTTATACAGTTTTCTCGACTTAGGAAGATAATAAAAAGTTATACTTTTAAATTTCTGAATAAAAAAATTCTTTAGAGCCAGCTCCGAGAATGAAGAGTAAGCTGAGGTCTTAGATATTTTTCATTCGAGATATTTTTTGTTTAATTGGTCCCAGGCGAGGACTGTTACTGTAACCTTTGAGATATCTCTACAAGAAAAAACTTAATGGCGTCCAATGCGAGCCATGTAGAGGCCAACTTACGTCATTTCTTCTTAAAATCAATTTATTCTCCAATGACTGAGATATGTATTCTGATTCAAAATTTTTAAATATTTTTAGCTCAGGTTAGATTTTCAAGTTGTACAACGAGTTATTAGAATATCTTGAACTTATTATTATAGGTTTGTAATTTATGATCCCGAGATCCTCTCCCGATAATAATTTCTGTCAACTTTGAAGAAATTAGAATCGGTTTCATTTAAGTTTTCACGGTTCATTTTGGAGTGACAAGTGATCAAATAAAATAGGAAGGAATTACTTTTCCTATTGTTGCAACCTATTTTTATAGAAATAAATAGTACATAACGTTTGGTTAACAGCAATTTACTGAAATGACATTCTTACAAGGTAGACGATTCCATAATATTTCATACAATTCGTAACAAATTGTTGATAATGCATTTTCAAAATTGTTAAACACCTTCCTAGTTTACTTCAAGATAAAATAAAATGGGCATTAATTTATCATTAGTATGTACAGGGTGAGTCAACGATAGAGTAAAGTTCATTATCTCATTTGTTTCGGGAATGACGAAAAAATGTTAAACACAATAGTTTTTAGGGAATGTTAAGGTGCATAGTTTAAAATTATTTTTGAGTATACAGGGTACTTCAAAAAAGTGTGGCTGATATAACATATGTTTTTTTAAATGGAACATCCTATGTTCTAATTTATTTCTAAATTCTGCGTTTATAACTTTTTTATTAATAATGTTATATACCTAAACTTAGTAGTTTTTCTAATATTTCATTTTTTTTTAAAAAAATACTAGTTTTCAGTTTTGTAAAAAATTGTCAGTGGCGCCATTGTTTCTGAAGGTGGAATACTCATAATTGGTACGAGCGTTCTATAGAGATGAAAAAAAAGATATGTGTAAAGAGATTTGAGTTAGATGCTACAGGGTGTTCAAAATAAATTTATGCATTTCGACTATTTTAAATTGAAAAATCTCAAATTTTTTAAATGGGACACGCTGTCAAATTTTGACATGTCTATTAAGCAAGTAAAGATAGTTTAATTTGTTGTAGTAAGTGACGTATAAAGTTAATAGTTATTGATTTTCCTAAAAATGAATTAATTCATATGGTTTATATACTGGTCGAGGCGGGAAAAAATTGTCTTTTGGCAGTAAGGCTTTACGGAGCGAAGTACCCTACTAGACGTATACTATCTAGAAAATCTTTTTAGTACTTAATGGAACGGTTTGATGGTAATGGTAGCGTTGAGTATACGAAACGGAAAGTAGTAAATCAGAACCCTACAATGAGGAAAAAGAAATGGAGAATTTTCTCACCCCTTTCATATGGAACTACACCAAGAACTTCAAGACCGTGAACGACAAGTAAACTTTTGTACCACCATGAATGGAGCAATAGAGGCCGATCCAAATTTTTTATCCAAAATAATGTTTTCTGATGAAGATACTTTTCGCAGTAATAGAGCAGTTAACAGCCATAACATGCATTATTATTCAACAGTTAATCCATTTTGGGTCGGGAAGTTTAAAACCAAAACCATTTGGTTGCTTAATGTTTGGTGTGGAATATTAAATTTTCGAATTATTGGTCCATATTTTTTCCGCGAACCGCTTAACGGGCCTAGATATCTAAATTTGTTGCAAAATGAATTACCTCAGCTTCTTGAAGAAGTTAATAACTTTGAAAGGGAACAAATGTGAATTCAACAAGATGGAGCTCCTGCTCATTATCACCGGGAAGTTCGAGGATTTTTAAACATCCTTACCCACAAAAATGGATCGGTAGGGATGGATTTATTCAGTGGCCCCCTCGATCATGTGAGTTAACACCTTTACACTTTTTTTTGTGGGGCTACATTAAAGATAGAGTTTATGTGAATCCCCCTACATACCAGTTGATATGAAAAATAGGATACGGGATGTGTACAGGACAAAAGCGGTCTTTATGCTAAGAAAAGTGAAGGAAAATATTGTAAAACGACTAAATATGTGTATTTAAATAGACGGGCATATTTTTGAACATTTATTACGTCATAATAATTAATCATTAGATAAACCTAAACTATATTAAAATTATTAATAACTATTTGTTTATGTTTTCACAATAGCGTAAGTGTATTAAAAACAAGGGTAAAAATTGAAAAATTCAAAATAAATTGAAAACAATTAGAAACAGGTATATGACATACTTAATAAAAGTTCGAGGGTTTTGTAAAATCTATCAGAAAAAATAATAATATACAGGGTGTGCCGTCTAAAAATTTGAGATTTTTCAATTTAAAATATTCGAAATGCATAAATTTATTTTGAACACCCTGTAGCATCTAACTCAAATTTCTTTATATATTTTTTTTTTTTCATCTCTATAGAACGCTCGTACCAATTATGAGTGTTCCACCTTCAGAAATAATGGCGCTACTGGCAATTTTTTACAAAACTGAAAACTAGTATTTTTTTTAAAAATTTAAATATTAGAAAAACTGCTAGGTTTAGGTATATAAACATTATTAATAAAAAAGTTAAAAAATTTTAGGCAAAATTTAAAAATAAATTAGAAAATAGGATTTTTTATATTATTATATATTCTGGTACCGTAAAAACGCCAAGTATATTTTGCAAGTTTACGTCAAATTGATAGTGCGAAAATTCTCAATGCCAAAGATTTGTATATTTGGGTTCGAAAGTTTTTTAAGAACATATAGTTTGATTATTGTACAAAACTGCAATATGAAACTCGTCAATCAATTCCAAACACACGTCAATTTCACAGTTACGTGACAATTAATGCAAAGACATTGTGCTGTAAAATTTATTCGAAATATATAGATTTGATAGTTATGATGTAACCCATTAATTTAATATTACGACAAGATTTCTCAATTACTTTAGATTTTTTGTTGTAGGTTTCCTAAAAAGTGTATTTTCCCATGAAAATTCAGCGATTTCTAATTAAAGAATTACCGTGTTTGTTAACCGTTAATATTTATATAAACATGCAATTAAGTTGAATTATGTGTGCGTTTAATAACACTATGTTGCGCCACGCCGCTTTGCACTGCGCCACGCACTTCGCTCATAAAAACTAACGCCATTTGAAGGTCAAATGGGGACCGAAAGATGCTTTTTCTTTATTTTCTGCAGAAAACATTGGCGCATCTACGGAATCAAACCTATTCTCGATAAGTGGTTAGGAACCTTATTAAATTTCAATTTGTTTATAAAAAAGTGATATTTTTGTCATTAAAAAAAATCTTTATGTAATATATATGTATATATATATATATATATATATATATATATATATATATATATAATATATATATTAAATAATGTTTCTGGCCATTTTTGTGTCAATTAGAATTTTCATAAAAAAATCAGTTTCCGAGTTATCAATTTTTGAAAAAAAATTGACCTAAAACTTGTAAAAAAAAATCATTTTATATATATATATATATATATATATATATATATATATATATATATATATATATATATATTAAATAATGTTTCTGGCCATTTTTGTGTCAATTAGAATTTTCATAAAAAAAATCAGTTTCCGAGTTACGAATTTTTGAAAAAAAATTGACCTAAAACTTGTATTGTTTATAAAAATTAAAATAATCAACATCAACTGAAAATATTTCAGAGCTTGTTCACTACCTAAATATAATATTAAAATAAATCATTGTTTTTGGATTTCCGAAAAGTCGGATCGGAGATGTTCCGTTTCACGAATTTTCACTCAGGTACATTTTCAGGAAATTTCTACAAAATAGTAACATCACCATGTTATTATGACAGGTCCTTCTCTGATAGCTTTTTACTATCACTTTTTCGACTCTTCATTAAATACCTATAAATTATTCAAGATGCAAGACTAACTTGCAGACATGGAGGCTGCTACCCGTGGAAGCAAACGCCCTGTGTGGGTGTGGTGCTGTTCAGAGCTTACAACACCTTTTGACTTGTTCGGATTTGGACCAACCTTTCACAGAGGAAGACATTATGCTAGTGAATGACAGAGTGGTATCCGCTGCAAATTACTCGAAATACTATGTTTGATAGGAAACGGAAAGTAAAGTAAGTAATATATTCATTCATCATATGTAGTTATCAAAGTCCGTCATCCTGAATCCGTCATATTGAGTGAAACAAAAATTACATTTATAATCAGTTGACCTAAAAACACCAGTAAATGATTTTAGATTCTTTTTCTCATTTCACTTATAATAAGAGATCTGGCATCTTTATTTTTGTTATATATACTCAAGAATGTTTTCAGAAGTCATTTTAATATATCATCATAAACATTCTCGTTTGTCAAATATATCCCAAGCACCTCTCAAATGGAAATTTAATAGCACTGAGATCTATATTACATGTTTGTTAAATTTCCTGACTTGATAAATGCAGACACTGCAGTGTTGCTTGAAAATATTAAATTTAAAACAACGATAGAAAGGAGATCGCTTTTTTGAAATGAAATTTGACAATTGAAGTGATAGGTGTCTTGCTCATTTCTACAGATTTTCAGTTAAGTTCCTATCCTTAACTAGCAAAAATATTTTGGAAAAAACAGAATATTTTACTGGTAATCACAAATACCAAAAAAGGAAAGATAAATTTTACACTTACTAACATACAGTCTTGTCAAGTAAGCAACTTTTTCGAATCTTGCGAGATAACTGAGTCAAAGTCTTCAGGGGACCAAACGTTTTGACATCCGGCGATTGTGAGGGATACTCTAGTGTCTTATCGTGGGGCCAAGCGAGCCGCATCGCGACGTGATTTTCGCCCAGCAAAAGTTTCTTCGACGTGCTTTGAAATTTGACATCATTCAAACCCGATTTTCTTAATTCTGCCGCTCCTTGACCTAGCGTCAATTTCGGGTTCAGTGAAAACAAAGACATCGCGTCTTTGTTTTTCGACTTTAGGAGTGGCTTTGCCAACCGAGCCATGTTTTGGTAAGTCGTCGACATTATTAGTCTCGTTAAAATGATTTACCCACTTCTTCACGAACGACACCGACTTTTTAATATATTTAGTGGCGGCGAAATTTTAGACTGCTTTGGATGGGAACAAAGAAAGACTCGTTTTGGCTTTTACGTGATTTCTACGAAATTTCGGAATCGACTGATACTTTTACTAAAATGCATCGTAGGCAAATACCGATTTTTTGTTGAATCGTTAGAATCGCATCTACCAAAAATGAATTATTGCGGTCACGTTCTTACTTGACAAACTGTATATGTTTAACCCGGACTTATGAGTGTTCCTAGAGAATTTTCCTGGCTTCCCGATTGTCTTCTTTGGCTTTTGCTAACAACTAGTACTTTCTCCATTGTTACTTCGATTTTACTAAATAGAATAACGTAAAACGTGATTGCAGAGAACGAATACTGATGAATGGTTAGCCTAAACCAAGGTTTGAAACCTTAGTTGATAATAAATGTGTCAATAAATGCGAAGAAATGAATGCCATAAGATATAACGTACATATTGATAACTGTTAGTCTAGATCACTTCTCATTGTCAAAAACCAATGTGGTTGCGATGGAGAGTAGTTTGACATTTAGTTAATATATATATATATATATATATATATATATATATATTTATATATATAATATATATATATATACATATATATATATATATATATATATATATACATATATATATATATATTTATATATATGTATATATATATATATATATATATATATATATATATATATATATATATATATATAAATATATATATATATATATATATATATATATATATATATATATATATATATATATATATATTTATATATATATATATATATATATATATATATATATATATATATATATATATATATATTTCAACATAATCAATGACAAGAAAAATATCCAGATGAGAATTACAACTTTCTATCAAGACCTCTACAGTTCAAAAGTCCAAAATGTTGTGGTTGAAAAGGAAAATTCATCAACAGACAAAAGAGTACTTAATGTCAACTCAGAAGAAATTCCTGATATAGAAATGGATGAAGTTAAAAAAGCCTTACATGAGATGAAAAGTGGAAGACCGGCTGGAAACGATGATATTTTACCTGAAATGCTAAAATGCGGAGGTGAAACCCTCATGAATGAATTAAGAGATCTTTTTAATGAATGCCTCAAATGTGGAAATATACCAGAAGACTAGTCATCTTAATATACAAAATAGGTGACCCCGAAAACTTAGAAAACTACCGGCCAATTAGCTTGCTCTCCTAAGTTTACAAGTTGTTCTCACGAATCATAACAAACAGACTGGAACACAAAATGGAATTATACCAACCGATAGAACAGGCTGGATTAAGATCGGGCTTCAGTACGATTGAGCACATGCACACATTGAGAATACTAATCGAGAAGGCCACCGAATATAATATACCAATGTGGCTCACATTTGTAGATTTTTGCAATGCTTTCGATACAGTGTAAAAATGGGGGCTTATAAGAGCTCGTAGGAATGCTCGAATATACCACAGATACAGCGATACAGCCAGAATATATGAACGAGCAACACTCAAAGCTATGGTAAACCAAGAACTGAAAAGCAAAGTCCCAGTGAGCGGAGGAGTAAGGCAGGGCGATGTAATATCTCCTAAGTTGTTTACATTGATCTTAGAGGATGTATTCAAAGAACTAAATTGGGACGAAAATGGCCTTCTGATAGCTGGCGATCGGCTAAACAACCTGAGATTCGCAGATGACATTGTAATTATAGCAGACAAAAAGAATGAAGTGATCCAGATGATTATAGATCTCCATCACCAAGCAAGGAAAGTGGAACTTGACCTAAACTTCTTCAAGACAAAGTATATGAGTAACGAAGACACCAATGATGAAAATATAGTGATTGAACATTCAATAATAGAGAAAGTAAACACGTACATCTATCTGGGACAAATAATAACGATAGGAAAGGAAAACCAGCAGCTTAAAATAGAAAGAAGGATACGTATGGGATGGGCAGCATATGGAAAATTGAAATATGTACTGGATATGAACATTCCTCAAGACCAAAAACCCAAATTTATAATCAACGGCAGCAACGTATGGAGTCGAGACAAAGGAAGATGTTAAATGATACTTTGAAGGACAAGAAAACTAATAAATGGATTAGGCAACAAACAAAGGTGGATGATATCACCAAACGGATAACATCTATTAAAAATGGAACTGGCACGGATATATGGCGAGAGCGACGTATGAGTGGGAGTGGCAAGATCGCTAGGTAGAGACCATGAGGTGAAAAACGAAACATCGGAAGACCCCAGCAGAGATGGAGCGACGATCTGAAGAGAATCGGAGGACTTAACTGGTATCAACAAGCGCAAGATAGAGAAAAATGGAAAGATTTGAGAGAGGCCTATGCCCGACAGTGGGTAGAAAACGGCTAAAGGAAGAAGAAGATGTATGTATATATATATATATATATATATATATATATATATATATATATATATATATATATATATATACATATATATATATATATATATATATATATATATATATATATATATACAATGTAGTAAAATCAAATATCGATCGGTGACATAGTATCTCTTTTTGAAAGGAGTGTCCGCTAAAGAAATTTACGACAACATTCTTAACACATTGGAGGAACATTGCCTTTCCCACGCTCTAAGAATTAAGGTCTATATGAAAAGCCCTTCCGGATAATTATTGCCAATTAAGTCCCTTTCTCATAGCTTGTTCCTTTTTTTCTTGTTTTCTCATAATTACGTTACCCACCTGCTGGTTATAATTACAGACCTTGCAAAAGACATATGCTAGTGGGCTGCCTGAAAAATTCTCTAACAATGACAGAAAAAATTTTTTGACTTAAAATATGTTTTATTTTTCAATATAATCTCCTGAAAGTTCAATACATTTATTAAAATGTGATCCCGGTAAGTCTGTAAAATATCCATCCACGGCTGCAATAGCTTCGTCATTTGATGAAAAAGGCTTTCGAGCCAGGAATTTTTTCTGGTTTGGAAACAGATAATAGTCAGAGGGAGTCAAATCTGATGACTATGCTAAATGTTCAAGAAATTCGTACTTTAATTCGTTGAATTTTGCCATCGTCAAAACACTTGTGTGAACAAGTGTATTGTCCTGATGAAAAATGATTCATTTCTTCTTTAAAGCAGATCTTTTTTGCATCCAACTAATCCAAAAGATTACAATAAAGTTCAAAGTTAATTGTTTTATCTTTATGAAGATAATCAACCAACAAAACACCTTTGTAATCCCAAAAAACTGTTGCCATAACCTTCCCTGCTGATGGAACCGCCTTTGCCTTCTTTGATGCACTTTCACTGGCTTTAGTTCATTATTTCGACTGTTCTTTTCACTCTGATGTACAGTAGTGGAACGAAGTTTCATCAACAGTTATGAATTTCCATTTTATTTTGCTTAAAACGATCCAAACACACTTGGGAAATACGAGGCTGGTTTTAAAAATCCGTGCAAAGTCCGAGAGATGGCACCACCGGCGCGTATCGAGGTCATGTTTAGTTAGTAGCATCTCTTGAATGAACGCACACCAAGTTTCAGCCATATTGGTCTATTTCTTTGTGTTTGGCATTCGTGTGAATCCAGGAAGTCGAGTGATTTTCAAGAAATGGACGAAAAAGAATTTCGTTGTGGTGATTAAATATTACTTTATGAAAGGCAAAACGCCTCAGGAGACTAAAAAGAAGCTTGATAAACATTATGGTGACTCTGCACCTTCGATTAGAACAGTTTATAAGTGGTTTCAAAAGTTTCGGACTGGCCATATGGGCACAAGTGACGCGGAACGTTCTGGACGGCCTGTGGAGGTTACGACTCCAGAAATCATTGATCAAATCCATGATATGGTGATGGATGACAGCAGAGTTAAGGTGCGTGAGATTGCTAGTGCTGTGGGCATCTCGACTGAACGGGTACATAATATTTTGCATAAACATTTGGACATGAGAAAGCTATCCGCAAGATGGGTGCCGCGATTGCTCACGCTTAACCAAAACGGAATCGTGTGAAGTGTTGCAAGGATGGTTTGCAGCTGTTCCAGAAGAATCCGGAGGACTTTAAGCGTCGTTTCGTCACTGTGGATGAAACATGGATACATTACTATACTCCTGAGACCAAACAACAATCTAAACAATGGGTTACCAAGGGGGAATCTGCACCAAAAAAGGCGAAGACCGTTCCTTCGGCCGGAAAGGTTATGGCGACTGTCTTTTGGGATTCGCAAGGGATAATCCTCATCGACTATCTGGAAAAGGGTAAAACTATTACAGGTGAATATTATTCATCGTTATTGGACCGTTTGAAAACCGAGCTGCAAGAAAAACGTCCGCGATTGGCCCACAAGAAAGTCCTTTTCCATCACGACAACGCACCAGCACACACCTCAGCAACTGTGGTCGCAAAATTAATGGAAATAGGATTCCAACTCGTTTCACATCCCCCCTATTCTCCAGACTTGGCTCCCTCATACTACTATTTATTCCCCAATTTGAAGAAATGGCTGGCGGGACAAAGATTTTATTCAAACGAGGAGGTGATTGCAGACACTAATGGATATTTTGCAGACTTGAACAAATCCTATTATTCGGAAGGGATCAACAAACTACAACATCGTTGGACGAAGTGTATAAGCCTAAAAGGAGACTATGTCGAAAAATAAAAAAGGTTTACCCCAAACACATAAGTAGTTTTTATTTTTGCACGGACTTTTCAAACCAGCCTCGTATGCATTCGAATGCGTTTTTGGTCAATTGTCAGCAATTGCGGCACCTATTTTGCACAAACCTTTTTCATATGTAATTTTTCATGCAAAATATTTCTAATTCATTCTTTTCAGATGATTATGGCCTCAGCTACTTCACGCACTTTCACTCGTTGGTCATCTAACACCATATCATGGATTTTTTGAATGATTTGTGGTGCTGTAGCAGTTTTTGGAGGACCTTCGCGTCAAAACACTTGTGTGAACATGTGTATTGTCTTGATGAACAATGATTCGTTTCTTCTTTAAGGCAGGTCTTTTCTCACGAATTTTTGCATCCAACTAATCCAGAAGGTTACAATAATATTCAGAGTTAATTGTTTTACCTTTCTGAAGATAATCAACCAACAACACACCTTTGTAATCCGAAAAAACTGTTGCCATAACCTTCCCTACTGATGGAACCGTCTTTCCCTTCTTTGGTGCACTTCCACTGACTTCAATTCATTGTTTCGACTGTTCTTTTCACTCTGGTGTACAGTGGTGGAACTAAGTTTTATCAACAGTTATGAATTTTTCATTTTATTTTACTTAAAATGATCCAAACACGCTTGAGAAATACGCATTTGGATGTGTTTTTAGTCGATTGTCAACTATTGCGGCTCTCATCTTGCACAAACCTTTTTCATGTGTAATTGTTCATGCAAAATATTTCTAATTCTTCTTTTCAAATGCCTATGACCTCAGCTACTTCACTCACTTTCAGTCGTCGATCATCTAACACCATATCATGGATTTTTTGAATGATTTGTGGTGTTGTAGTAGTTTTTGGACGTGGATTATCTTCAAGACTTGTATGACTAGATTTAAAAAGAGCAGCCCATTTTTTTCACAGTGGAAAGTAGAGATGATGCATCCTTATACACTTTTAACAATTTTGTATGAATTTCTGTTCGTGTTCAACCAACCAAAACAAAGAATTTAATCACGGCACGACTTTCAATTTTTCCATTTAAAAAAAATCAGTGACACGTCAATATTAAACAACTGCCACTACTCGAATGAATTGACCGATCGAAACAAAATTTTATATGTATTTATATAAAGAACTTCTCAATAAAATTATGGTTTCACAGTTTCAAAAGTCATCTATGTGTCAGGCTGAGAGCTTTTCAGGCAGCCTAAGTAGTCGTATTATACTACAGGCTAATATATATTAAATATTTCTGACTTATTTTTCAGTTCTAATGTTTAATGAGAAATCTAGTAATTAATTTGGCAACACTGGCTCATTCGGTTTTATTTTTAGACCTCAAAAAAGGCCAGATCTTTCATTTATTCTATCAATGGTTTTTCATTAATCAAAAATGAATGAACTTACTTTTTATTCCATAGAGGAAAATCTCGTGTACACATCGAATCATTTCTTTCGTCTAATATTTGTAATTTCATCAGATTCATCTTTTTAAGAACTTAATAAAAGTTCATCAAGGTCATATTTTTTACAGATTCTATGAGAAAAAATAATTATTTTTTTCCTTGTCCTCAATTTTTTTAAGTTATTAAGGTCAATAAATAAAAACAAGATAGATTTTCAATAATTTTTAACTCACTTCGTAGTAAATTACTTTGGTAATTAAATCAGAATTTTTGATTAACATTTTTATCAACTTTTATAAAAACGTTAATTAAAAACTCTGAAATAATTACCTTTATTACAATAAAACAAACATTTTTTGTCTTTTAAACATTTTTCTGCTAAATTACTACAAATTGAGTTAAAAGTCATTCAATAAATAATTTAAAAAAATTGAGCTCATAAAAAAAGTGTTTCAAATAAAAAAAACAGGTCAAGTGCAAGTTGAACTTGCGCAATTAGTGTTCCGTACGTTGATTGCTTTTAAAATAAAAAATATTATATATTATAACGGAAGTATAAAATGATCAGTGACTTCACAAAACACACCCCAAATGAGTTTTCAACAAAGTTTATTTCCAATCTTTACTGAAAATTGATGACCTTGAAATTTCTGTTTTTTTATATACCAGATAAATTATTACAGGTAATGCACTCGTGATAATTTTCGTTCAATCTACACTCCGTGGAGAATATTCCAGAATTTTTTAAAAATTTTTTGATAAGTACTTTTCGAGATAAGGCGGGTGGACAGCGATTTTTCGCGATTTTTTAAAAATAATACAAAGAAAAGTGCGCGCAAGTATTACTTTATATATATATATATATATATATATATATATATATATATATTTTACTTGTATTTTCACAAGCTTTCATTTGACACCACACTCGATTACCTAGTAAAAAAATTTTTTTTTCACTTCCGATTTCACCCCCCAAAACTAACCCCTTAAGTCAAAATTTAACTTTCAAAACTACATGGCTCTGATGAGGCCATCAATTCCTATATTATTACCAAATTTCAACTTTCTATGACAAATAGTTTCGGAGAAAATCGGGGGTGTGACAGACGAACAGACAGACGGACAGACACCGAAGTGATCTTATAAGTGTTCCGTACGGAACACTAAAAATGCTTTTCCTCATAGAACAAGAATCTGCAAAAAAAGGGATTTCATTTAAAAAAATTGAGAGTTTAAAACATTTTTTCATGAAAGTCAAAGTTTTTGATATAACATTTTTCATGATAGTATAGAGCACTTGAAATACTGTCAATTTTACTTGGTTATTTGTACGATGCAAATGTTTGCGCTATATTAGTCCAGTTGTTAACCTATGTGACGCATTCGTGAAAAAAAGATCCTTAAACTAGTGTATTTTTCTTTGCGTTGCTAGGTCCCTAGTGTACGAAAAATACAACTTTTCCGTCGGCTTGTTTGTTTTTCTATCAGTTTATCTCTCTGTGTGTCTACTGATACGATAATTATAAAAAATGAGATATCTTGTTCAAATTTGGTTATTTTCGGATACTTTAAGTAGAAAAATAACCTATAATGTTTCAGCTATACCATTTTAAGAGAGTCTTTTGAATAATTACTCTAGTTAATATTTTTGGTTTTTTGTTGGAACAAGAAATAAATTGTCAACATAATGATTTGGGGCCGGATATGAAAATTTCCATTATATTAATAATAGCTTATAGAGAAAAATGTCAGGATTCAGTCGTTAAAATCTCTAAGGCTTTTCCTATGTTCAACTTTGTTTTATGGTACTTTAATTTAATTACTTAAGTATTAGTATGCCAAAATAAGTACTTATTATAGAAATACGTGTAAGGAAAGTACTTGGTAAACCACTTAATAGAATGTTTTTTTTTTTGTTCCAAATCCCATGCCAGAGTCAACGTGGACAGTTTTGGGGAAATTGAGTTCCATTGTCTAATTCCTCCTTTAATTTTGATCTTATTTGTTTTTTTCTTCAAGCATTATTTGGGATATACATATATATATATATATATATATATATATATATATATATATATATATATATATATATATATATACATATATATATATATATATATATATATATATATATATATATATATATATATATATATATATATACATACATATATAGCATTAAATATATACATAATTTTCATGTGGGAATTGTTTTGATTGGTCTGGTATGGCAACGATGTTTGGTAATACATAGAAGGCTGATATGTGAAGAAAATACGTGGTTTGTCCTGTCTTTTTCTTATGAAGTTCTGTAATTGTTGAAATTACAAAATAATTCACCCTTGATTGCTTTCTTTTGTTCCAAACCCCTTGCTGGTATGACAATTTTTAAATTAATTGAATAAGCCTAATGTCTTATGATTAAATATTTTCTAAAAATAGAAATAGTACATATATAATCCGACTAGCCGACATTAAGTGGAGGGCATACAACAAAGAACCAGAATCACTGACGCATTTACTTTCAGCGTATCCTGTTCATGCTATATCATACATCCATCATCATAATGCAGTGTTTCGTTATATAATCCGTCCATCTTGTCTGTGATCTCTACTGCATCTTTTATGTTCTCTAGGTCTCCATTCAACTATACGGCGTGTTCATCTGTTATCATTAATCCTTGCGACATGCCTAGCCCAATTCCACCTGAATATACATATTCTTTGTATTATATCTATCACTTTTAATCTTCTTGGCATCTCGATGTTAAGAATACGATCTTGGAGTCTAATAGTTAGCATTCTCCTCTCCATGGGTCTTTGGGTTACCTAAAGTTTATATATCACACTTTATTTAAAGCTCACGTTTCAGTGCCATATGTTAATACCGGATCAATGTGCACATATTGATCAAAGACTCCGGCTGCTTTTATTGTATTTGGGATATGGCTTGTAACCTGCCGAACGCTGATCAAGCTAACGAGACTCTTCTATCCAAGTTAGTCTTTAAATTGGTTTTTGATATTTCGATTTTTTGTCTTAAATATATGAATGTTTGTACCTTTCCTATTCTTTCACCTTCTATTAACAGTTCTCAGGCTGTTATCTTTAGTTTCATGGTTTAAATATTTGGTTTTGGTGAAGTTTACTTTTAAATATATTTCTCTAGAGTTGTTATTTAATCAGCATTTTTTGTAATTCTTTTTTTGTGTTGGCGATCAGAGTGACATCATTTGCGAATCTTAAGTAATTTAATCGTTTACCGTCTCTTAGTATTCTTTTATTTTCTCACTTTAGCGATTTGAGTCTTCTAGAGTCAACGTAAACAGTTCTTCAAGCATTATTTGTGTTATAAACACAAATTTTCATGTGAGAATTGTTTTGATTAGTCTAGTATGGCAACGATATTTGGTATGACGCAGAAGGTTGATATATGAAGAAAATACGTGGTTTGGCCTTTCTTTTTCTTATGAGGTTCTGTAATTGTTGAAATCACGAAACAATTCACCATTGATTGTTTTCTTTTGTTCCAAACTCCAAGCTGGTATGAGAATTTTTAAATTAATTTAATAAGCCTGATGGTTTCTTAAATTAATTTAAGAGTAGCCGACATTAAATAGTGCGCATACAACAAAGAACCAGAATCACTGATGCATTTGCTTTCAGCGTTTCCTATTCATGCGATATCATCTTACATCCATCGTCATAATGCAGTATTGCGTATCTTATGTTACCATCTTAGACATTCATATGGTATTGGTGGCATTCCCAGACTACAGTACCTTCCGGAAGAGATCGAGTCAGTTGTAGAAAAGGATATGTGGCGTATTTACTGGAACTTTGCCTTTTTGACCACAAAACGTTTGATAAAATTTATATTATTGATTGTTCCGCACCTGCAGAAACAAATATAGCAGACAAAGAGGAGGAAGAACGTTCTAAGTATAAAGATTTAAACTACAAACTTTGCGCTTTGCTCCTTCGACGTTTAGGTGTCATAGCCATCAGAGTTTTAGGAGGATTACATTTCTAAAGAACCTTAAGACGATACAGGCTTGCTGTGCCTCGGCTGATTCACTAGCAGTTATTTTTAGTTTTCTCAGATTGCTCAGGCAAATTAATTTTGTGGATGGTGACTAACTGAGTGAACGTGAGGCGTGATCATTTTTTTGGGACCACTCCGCGTGACATCCTGTGAAGATCACAACCACAGAATTTGTCGCATCGAATTCTTTTTTTTCTTCAATAATAATAATTTTTTCAAATAAATTTTCAGGGCAACTATAATTTCGAAAAAGCAGATTATACTATGTTGTATAACTCCCTTATGAAAATCGATTGCTCAATTCTAAACAATATTACATGTATTGATGAAGCCTGTAACAGTATAAAAAATTGTATGAAATAATAGATGAGCATGTACCGAAGTATTTAAAAGGTATAGCAGGAAATACCCTCCGCCTTTCTCCCGTGATGTAATACTTAAGATAAAGTAGAAAGCCTTATGTCATAGAAAATATAAAAAGTATGAAGACATGGATCAGTTAGAAAAGTTCAAAACGTTGAGATCGGAAATAAAACGAGATACTACAGAATCTTATACATGCTTTATTCAGAAAACAAAAGAGAATATAAAGGTTAATCGCAGCAGTTTTGGTCATTTGTCAAAAACAAAAGAGAACAGAAGGGTATATCTAGTAGTATGACTTATGACAGGAATACTTTGAACTAGGCATCAGATATTCTAAACGCTTTTGCAACTTATTTTGAACAATCATTTTCCCGTCCAACCTTGAATAGATTAATCAGTGAGGATGTCGTGGCTTCATAGCCTGTTGTCACAGTCAGTACCTTTCGTGAATCAGACGTTATTAATGCCATAAGAAGACTAAAACCAGCCTTTTTTATTCGTGATTGTCGGTTTGTTTTAGCCAAACCACTGTTAACTCTGTTCAACTTAAGCTTGAAGACGAGTACTTTCCCGGAATTATGGAAAACCTCTAAAGTCACTCCTGTTTTTAAAAAAGGAGATAGATCAGATATCAGTAATTACAGGCCAGTATCAATAATATGTAATTTTAGTAAAATCTTTGAATTTTTATTACACGATCATATATTTTATGCTACGAAAAACTTGATAACCCCTCATCAGCATGGTTTCTACAAGGGTAGGTCTACATCTACAAATTTAATTACTATAACTCAAGAAATAGCAGAGCAATTGACGAGGGTTGCCAAGTGGATATAATTTATTTAGATTTCACCAAACCCTTTGATCGGCTGGATTTTTCTCTCCTACTTAATAAACTGATACATTTTGGTTTTTTTCAGACTCATTAATGTCTTTGATTCATTCTTACCTTACTAATCGTAAGCAATATATGAAAATTTATGGCTCTAAATCAAGATCTTATGATGCTACTTCTGGGGTTCCCCAGGGATCTGTACTGGGACCCCTGTTTTTTAATATTTTTATAAATGATATTGGGAGGGGTTTAGATGTTGGTTATTTACTCTGTGCCGATGATGTAAAATTATACAGCAGGGTAAGAGGTATTCGGGATTGCATAAATCTTCAGAAGGACTTAGAGATAATTGGCCAATGGTGCGTAAAAAACAATTTACAGCCTAACATTAAGAAATGTAACATCTTGTCTTTCTCAAATAAAATCGCATCGATTATTCAAAATTATTTGCTGGACAACAGTAATATCTCCCGTGTGAATGTCTTCAGGGACTTGGGCGTAACATTTGATCCAAGACTTTCATTTACAGATCATATAAACACCATAATCTCTAAAGCTTTTAAAACATATGGCTTTATTACATGCTGCACCGGTGACTTTCATAATCCGGACATAATTAAAACCTTATATATTTGTTATGTTCGTTCTAAATTAGAATACGCTGCTACGGTCTGGTCTCCAGGCTATGACACCGATACTGATAATCTGGAGAGGGTCCAGTGCAAATTTTTAAAATATATTAGCTTTAAACGCAATGATATATATCCACAACAGGGGTTTCCGCATGAGGTACTACTTGCAGATAAAGGCTGTTCGTTATTAAAAGTTCGTCGTGGTTACTTGCTACTGATGACTCATTCATTCAAAATTATAAATAATGATATGATATTCTGTCAAGAATAAATTTTAGTGTGCCGCGTTTAACTAGCAGACAATATAACACTTTTTATCTACCTATTCCAAGAGCAAATATATTAAAATTTTCCCCACTTTTTTCAATGTGTAGTATGTATAATCAAAAAAAAAGCATCGAATTTTTCAACATATCTATGTTAAAGATGAGTAAAATATTGCAACACTGAGGGGCTGTGGCATCTTTCTTTTCTTATTGTTTTCATGTCTAATTTTTATTATTATTATTATTATTATTGTGATTGGAATTTGTATCTGCTTAATACTCTATTTTTGTACATTACATTTCCATGTATAGTGGCTCTTATCTGTATTTTCCGCCTTGTAGTTGGGTCTTGTAACCTGTAAGGCATGTATGATAAATAAATAAATAAATAAATAACACGTTTATTGTTTACATGCAGCCTTTAGCATTTTAGTTAAATTTGAATATAATTTAAAATAAATGAATCTAAAGTAAACACAATTTTTATAGCAATATCTCAAAACTGATTAAGTATTAAAAAAAATGCAAATTAAAATTGAACACACTCTATTCCACACATACTATTTTACTAAACTGTCCTCAGTTTAAAACGTTTTATTCGTATCCTTAGTCTCTATTTTATATCAATTACCCAGTACCAAAGCAGCAAAAACCTTATCGATACGAAAATATGTATCTCATTACATATATTATTAAAAACTATGTCGTTAAAGGGATTGATCTGGGAACACTTATCTCTTTATCTCAAAAATAAATTGGCTACTTCTCAGCACCATCATTATTGAAGATAATATTTAGTTTAGACACTTTCAAAGTTTCGAACATTATCTGGAACAATTTGAATAATCAAGTCCGGTCCTTCGATCACGAAGACCCTCTAGGTTAGGATTGAGTTAATGAATAATCCTTTAGAAAAACAATCCTACTTAAGATCTCCTACAATATCGAAATTGATTTTACAAATGTATATTTTGCATTTTTTGCATTTGGTGGTGTATAAAATTCTCAAATTTTCTAGGAAAATTATTTGTGGTCCACGCAGCTTAAATACACTTTTTTTCTACAAAAAAACATTTACAATTTTTGATATTTTTAGCCATAAAAAAAAAACTTTTTCAGCGCTATAAAGACAGAAGGATTAATTCTGTCTTTAAAAAACCAAATCCAAATAATTGGAATTATAGGATCACTATAATATATTGTAACACTCATTTGTTCCTAGATTTTAAGATCATGTTACAAACAAACATCGTCAGGGATGTGTTCTTTCCCCGCTTCTGTTTAATTTATATTCTGAGCACATATTCCAGAAGGCCTTAGAAAATGCCACAGATGGTATCAAAGCTAATGGCAAAATCATTAACAACCTAAGGTACGCTGATGATATCGTTATTATAGCAGATACAGCGGATGGACTTCAGCGTCTTATGACCAATATATCTAGGGAAGGCGATGTTTTAGGCATGAAAGTAAACGTTAATTAAACGAAAGTAATGGTCATTTCAAGAACACCCGAGTTGCAAACGAGCCGTCAAAATTCAGAAATCACTTACTTTTTGAATGTTATCTACATTCAGTACAGTTTTTGGTGGCCTGACTTTTCATTATTCTCGAAATCTTATTTCTTTCGGGCGTTACCGCGCCACAGGGTAGACAAATGGAGTTACGACAGTATTTTTTTACAATTTAAGGGCACTGAACAAATTCAGAAACCTCCAGGGGTGATATTTTCAAGAAGGGATTAAAAACTAATCAAGGTTGGAGCAGTAGTATAGACCGATAGAAATTTGTGATGTGATGGATATAATTATGAAAGTGGTAAATTTCATAAAAACAAGACTCGTGAAGGCAAGATTTTTCAATAAGCTTTGTGAAGATTTGGGTGCCGAGCATACATCTTTATTTTACTACTGTAACTCTCGTTGGTTGTCAAGAGGTAACGTACTCTCATATATAAACGAACCAAAAAATGAGTTGTACAATATTTGAGAAATTAAATCTCCTTATTAAATCGTTGCAGGGAAACGAAACGCATCTATTGCGACTGATTGATAAAATTGCAGCGTTTCAAAAGAAGTTGCTGTTGTGGAAAAGAAAAATAGAAGAGGAGCAAGGAAATACTATTTCCCTGTTTTGAAAGGCTTTCTGAAAGGGAAATCTATTCAAAATCTGGAGCCAAGTTTACAACACTTATCCACCATTTTAATGAATATTTTCCAGGGAATCTGAATCAATACGACTGGATTAAAAACCTATTCCACTCGACCATCTACACTTTTAACAGTTGAGGAAGAACAGCTGTTAGAACCATCTTGTGATATGAGCCTAAAACTATGATTCGATAAATACAAACTGTTTCAGTTTTGGAGCAATGCATCCCAAGAATATCCTACTTGAGGGTTCTTTTACCATTTGCTACGTCGTACTTGGGTGAAAACTGGCTTTTCTGCAGTTGCAGTTATCAAATCGAAGTACAGGTCACAAATAAATTTAGAAAGAGAAATGAGAGTAGCAATTTAAAAACTTCAGCCCCGATTTGAGAAGTTATGCTCAGAAAAGCAAGCTCATCCTTCTCATTCTTTGTAGTTTTTTTTTATGTTTTCTAATAAATACTAATTAAGATTCTATATTCTTTGGAGTTTTCTTTGAATAATAAAGTAATTTTATTTTCTGTTAGAGCTACACTCACGTATCTTCTTTTAGAAGGGCGTCGCAAAAAAATTGCAACCTATAAAGTGAGTCGCAGTAAAAAAAAAGACTGAGAACCCCTGATCTATATTATTAAGAAAAATACTGGTAAAAGAACTTAACCTTTTTTTGTGACAAACAGTGTATTTAAGACTTTAAGACAATTTAAAAAAGACACGAATATAAAAAGTTAACATAACATGAATGAATGGTTAAAAACTGTTTACGAACAAGCAAATGTTTTCTTTGCTCTTTAACTGGCTTGTTTTTTAAAAAGAGATTAATATTGTAGAAAGATTTCCAGAAAATATTAAAAAGTTGTACGAAGTTTTTTTCTTATTTGCTTTTTAATAAACGTTCCGAAATAGAAGTTTTACAAATTTTTCTGACACTTCGGACAGTTATATTATTACATTTCTCAGTTGTTGTTTCGTGTGTTTTTTTTTTGCTTGATATTTACTGTATAATAGTATATATTGGACGTGCCAAGAATAGTTTCATTGTTTTTTTTTATGTTAAGAAAATCGCTGAACATAATATCAGGCGTTTTATTAAAAAAACACTCCGCTTTGAAACAATGTGAACTTTGAAATTGATTATGCGCTTTAAATTGTGTAGAATATTGCATTCGTAATGCGTATTTGGCAGCGGTCAATAATTTGATACCAATACTTTTATAAAGAGCTTTTAATAAACAGTGTATGATATGCAATGAAAGGTCTAGTCAAAGAATGGCCTGTAACATATTGTCGTGGCTGCGCAATATTCACCAGAAAATTGATTTTTATATATATTTACATATATATATATATATATATATATATATATATATATATATATATATATATATACATATATATATATATATATATATATATATATATATATATATATATATATATATATAAATATACATATACATATACATATATATATATATATAATATATATATATATATATATATATATATATATATATATATATATATATATATATATATATATATATGTATAAATCGGCACAAACTCTAGAATTTAGTATCATTTGAAAGCCTATTCTATTCTCTTTCTAATGATAATAAATTTCATAGCATACCTCGTGCTTTTTACTGATTAAAATAATTGAAGGGAAAAAACAAGGAGAACAAGGATTGAAAATGGAGGTGAGATAAAGGAAAAATGAAACAAATTTTAAGTTTAACAAATAAATTTATTGATTAAAACCAGAATCAATATTTTGTATTATCCGCATCTAGTGAGATGCCTCCCCACACCTCCTCCGTAGGCGACGTTTCAGTCGGGCCTCCTATAGACTCGCCTTCGTCCATCATTACCATGTAGGCACATTCGGGACTCGCCGGAGAATATAACAAAGCGCCATTGCTCTAAGGTCCAGTCGACATGTTCTCGGGCAAATCTGAGTCGGGTTTGTCGATGGGCTGATGTCAATTTGAGTCCGTTAGCTGGTCTCTTCGTAGTTAGGTGAGCTCCTTTATCTTCTGATTGTCCAATGACTGTCATCTCGACCATAAACTTGTCGGAGCTCCTGCAGGACCTCAACGCTGGTCAATCGATGAGTTCTTAAAATTGTGTTGACGATAAAGCGGTTGTCTCGCTCCGAGGTACACCTTCTTCCTCCTGATCTTGGTCTCCGTGTAAAGACGCCATACTCTTGGTAACGTCTGTAGACTCTGGAGACAGTTGGCTGGCTCAGTGCAGTTGCTACAAGTTGGCCATGCCCTTCTTGCAATAGGGTAATTATGCATTTTCTTCCGGGTGGTATCCATTTTCTGATGACATAATTAGTGAGCAGATATCGCAGAGATGTTGGCGGTTCAAGTTCCGATAAAGAAATGATAGGTTACTAAATTAATTTTTCCTATTAGATTTGAAAAACTAGGGGATTGTTGTTCATCAATATGCAAAATGTTACATACAGATTTCGTCCAGTATATCTAAGTCTAATTGAACTAACAGTCGGTTGAACAAAATAGCAGTTGTGTGACTCTAATATATTTTTACCGTAACGGTGAGTACAGAGCTCAGAAATGGCATTCTCTATTCTCAAGCAAATTAAAAGTTGTTTATAAATTAAGAAGAATTTCCAAATTTTTCTCTTGGAAAAGAAAATTCTTAATACCAATTTATATGACACATTCTGTGAGAAAAAATGTAGTGAAGTAAGTCACAAAGTGAACCTAACACGTAGGCTGAAAAGTTTTTGGTGTGACACATAGATGTGGTGCTTTTCAAAAAATCCATATGATTTTTAGCAAGAACCAACGTTCAAACGATACTTGTCAAAATTTCATGACATTTCGACGATTAGTTTATAAGTTACAGTGATTTTAATGATGCTACTTTTGATATTTCCAAAACAATGGAAAAAATCGAATTTCGTGTGTTGATTAAACACTATTTTTGATGTGAAAAATACCGTTCAAGCAAAACAATGGCTTGATAAGTGTTACGGAGACTCTGCCCCTGGAAAATCACTCATTTACTGGTATGCTGAGTTTAAACGCGGCCGTACAGACACAAATGATGCTGAACGCTCTGGACACCCAAATGAGGTGGTTATACCGGAAAACATAAAAAAAACCAGAAGATTGTATTGGATGACTCTAAAGTGAAATTGCGTGAGATAGCTGATACCCTAAAGATATCAAAAGAATATGCTGGTCATATTTTGCATGAGAAAGCTATGTTCGAAATGGGTACCGCGTTTGTTTAGAGGGGACCAAAAACAACAACGTGTCGATGATTCTGAGCGCTGTTTGGACCTGTTCAAGCGCAATAAAAAGGATTTTTTCATGCAATATGTGATAATGGATGAAACATGGCTCCACCACTATACACCGGAATCAAATCGGCAGTCAGTTGAGTGGGCAACAGTCGTCTGGGAAAGTTTTGGCCTCTGTATTTTAGGATGCGCATGAAATAATTTTCACCGACTATGCTGAGAAGGGAAAAACCATCAATAGCGAATATTACATAAAATTGTTGGTGCGATTGCAAAGAAACGGCCCCAAATGAACAAGAAAAAAGTGCTTTTTCATCAAGACAATGCACCGTGTCACAAGTGAATGGTTACGATGGCAAAATTGCATGAATTGAAGTTTGAATTGCTTCCTCATCCACCGTATTCTCTAGATTTGGCCCCCAGTGACGACTATCTATTCGCAGACCTCAAAAAAAATGCTCGCGGGAAAGAGATTTGGTTCCAATGAAGAAGTTATCGCCGAAACTAAAGCCTATTTTGAAGGCAAAGACAAATCCTTCTACAAGAAAGGTATAAAAATGTTATAAAAGCGTTGGACTGACTGTATCGCTCTTGAAGGAAACTATGTTAATGAATAAAGTGGAATTTTGCAAAAAAAAATGTGTTTTAAGCAGCTAGACCAAAAATTTTTCAGCTTATATGATTTCTTGTAGAATACTTTAGGTAAACAAGATATGAATTCGGTCCCGAGCTAATTTTTATCTTCCCTTATATTGCAGCAGTCCCACTGTGAAATTTATTCCACTTTGTTTGTGCATCGTTAGCTAAATTTAGCTAGAATTTTAAAATCATTCTGATTGCGCTTTCAAAAAATTTCAAAATAAAATTGTTGCTGATAACAAAATTTATCAATTAAGGGTTATAAATGAAACACTATAATTAATGTTTTATTAAGTACCACTTAAGATTTTTTTTGCTATAACAGTCTATCTTTAAAATTTTTTTTATTGTTTTTATTGTTCACCTCCCCTCCTGAATAGCGATTTTTACCCTTTTTCAGGTCCTGAGGATATCGGTGAAATATCGTAATACCCGTCGAGGTTGCCAAAGGACCGAAACACATTTTTGTATTTTAGAGCACCTTTTAGACAACGCGGTAGTACTGCCAAGGACGTTATTGCATTTCTGCAAACAACTGCTACCTCTGTACGTGACCAAGCCAAATATACTTAAATAAATGTATAAATAAAGTATACCGACCTGCCGGGATTACAATTCGAGACCTTCTGCGCCGTAAGCAAGTTACTACGCCACGGAGCTAAGGCCCGCCACGAGTATTCAATTCGTAATTCAATAATTTAATAACCATAAGAGATAAGTACATAAGAAATCTATAAAGTACACTATCAAAGCTTTTACAACGAGACAAAATAATAGTAATCACCCTTGGTTTTGGGGAATAATCTATATGATTACCTAGCTAAATCTCATTCAAGCTGAAATTAAACCACAGATAATATCTTGCCTTCAGTTACTAATGAGAATCATGGTGAAATTAACCCTTGAAGTAAGATACATTGTCAATTAATAATGCATGCAGTGCACTGATTAAACAACTAAGTTACATACGAATACATTATTACAGTTGTATATGAAGACAAAGCTTTCGTACAATGTCAATAAGTTTACAGTACTATATCTTCAGATCACAAGGAGGAAATTAACATAATTTTGTAATAAAGTTAAATTTAAAAATTATGTGTTAGACAGTATTAAATAGAATTAACCTCCTGCGTACATTTGTACTATACATAGTACGTAAGAAAAAAAAAAATTCTGAAGTCTGCCTTTAAAACGTTTAAGACGAAAATATTTTATCAGTGCCATCTAATGGCCTTGTAGGTTATGCTAAAAAAAATATAACGTCAAATGTCATTTGTCATTTTATTAAATGGCGTCCGTGGGCATACGTGTTGGTGTGCGTCCCGCGCAAAAGTAACTATATCTTTTTTCATCCAAGTATTTATTCATGAATTGATATTTCTTTTTGTTATAAATAACATAGTATAATTACACACTATTGCATTGAGATATTATTTTCACGAAAAACTAAATGATTCACTCTATTTTTTATGTTCTATGCAAAGTACAACAGTATTCAATTTTTCTGTTTTCTTAGACTGTGTACCCTTGTACTATGTAAAGTACATTTAGTAGTTTTAAACAATTTGCTTCAGCAATAACGGACAATGACATCGTGGAAACTTTGAATGACTCTGAATTCGATTATTCCGGAGATGATTCAGATGAAGATCCGGAGTTTCATCTACCAAATTTCGACCAAAGGGCTAGTAACCATCGGAATAGGGAATCAAGTAGTTCGGACGAGGATGAGAACACAATGGTTACTCCAGTACCTTCTCCAGCATTGTCAGACAACTCAGATTTAGCATCTTCACGATCGAGAGGACGCGCAAGAGGACGCGGTCATAGTCGAGGTGGAAGAGCGACGCTATCCACTCAACAGGTAGCAATAAGAAAATTGTCAAAATAATCGTGGTATTCAAGGTACTTGAGTGCATGATACTCTAGAATCAGAAATAAATAACTTAATGCAACCAGCGTACATTCAGAAAAATACAGAAGAGTGGGAGTGGTACCAATTTTATGACCAATACATAGATGACGATATTCTTAACCAGATAGTTAATTGTACTAGTAGAACACATGTTTTAGAGACCGGACTTACATTAAAAGAGCTCAAAGTATATATTGGTATTACTAGGATTATGGCTGCATTACAGTATCCACAAATATATATGTATTACTCTGAAAAATGGCGAGTTCCAATAATAGCAATGGCCATGACCCGCAATAGATTCTTTTTCATAAGACTATGACTGAAATGCGTATATGATCCCGGAACAAAAATTACGAAAAATATGGAAAATCCAGCCGTTATTGGATCGCATTTTAAATGGATGTCACAGACAAGATCGGCCACAGAAATCGAGTATTGACGAAATGATTATCTCTTTTACAGGAAAATGTCCTATGCGCCAGTATTGCCCCAATAAACCGAATCCTGTCGACCTGAAAGTCTTCGTCTTAGCTTTACCACAAGATGTAGTTTGTGATATGTTAGTGTATGAGGGAGACACTACATTCTCCCATTTGACTAGCCAAGGATTTAATTTGGGAAAGGCTGCTGTAATTCTTTTGACAAGAACTCTGGTTCCCGGACATCTGCTGTTTTTTTGATCGATTCTTTACAATCGCTAAACTTTGCGAGTTAATGAAACGTGGATTTCACGGCACAGGCACCAGTATGAAAAATAGAGTCCCAAAAAACTGTGTGTTGACTGAAGAAAAACGTTCCGGAAGAAAGCAAGAGGCAGCAGCGAAGTCGAAGTTAGTGAAGACCGTATACTAGCTGTAACAATGTGGCTGGATAATAAGCCAGTTTTGATGATGTCTACGTTTACTGCGATGAGAACCACGATAAATGTGAGCGATGGTCGAGGAAAGATAAAAGATATAAAAGTGTGAGGAGGCCAGAAGTTATTAAAAAGTATAATGAAAATATAGGTGGCGTCGATCTTTCTGATCCAATACTATCAGTATGCCCATCACGTTACCGAACGAAAAAATGAACGATTCACCAGAAGGGTACTGCAAAGAAAAATATTGTTCAAATGCGTGAATATAAACTAAATTTGGGCACTAAACTCATTACAGATCAAAAAGAAATAAGTGAAAATGAAAACGAAATTGAATATGAAGAACTTGAAGCAAAGCATAAAAAACGTAAAATTCTAATAAAACCAGTACCTTCCAAAGAGAATCGTACTAAAAGTGCAGCACATTTATCTGAGTGTGGCACAAAGCAGTGGCGCTGCAGAAAAAGTGGCTGTGCCAAAAAACCATAGTGTTTTGCAAGAAATGCGAAACTTACTTGATTTAGGCACAATAATTTTTTATGTCCTTTAGAAATGACATATTAGTACTATCCCCTTGTTCTTTGAGTAGGACATAGTGAAAAACCAGATTTTCTAGTGCCTGATTTTTCTAACAACGTTTGCTTGTGTCCTCTTCTCCATCAGCGTCTGTATTACGGCATTGAGTCTAAGTTTGTAGAAGGCTTTACTTAAGTTTATGAAGCAGACGCACGCTGGCGTACTTTATTATGATTATTTTAAAATATTTTATAGAATAGAATTTCTCAGTGGGTATCTAATTTTGCGAGACTACCTAGTGTCTTCGGATTAATGGTTCATTAAGAATAACTTATACTGAAATATAACAAAATATCTAATTATGTCGTTTACTCCGACGAGGCCACCTTGTCGGCGTAAATATAATGTCGTTACTTCTAAACCCTCTTTTATTGATTACATTAATGAAATTGTCTAAAGTTCTTACAAGAAAGTGAGCTTTGAATGATTGCTTGATTTAAAAATGTCTTGTTATTTCAAGCTTTGGTTCAAATAAGATAGTATATATCTACTAATGCATTTTCCAGATGATATTTCTTTTTCTTAAATACCAGTTTTCCTTTTCCTTTAGAAAACAATCTTTGGTCCCTTCTTCCGCCCCTGGATCTATATTTCACGACTGCACCGTAAATGAAGAGCGGATTGAAAGTAAGGATTGGGAGAGTAGCAATCTAGAATGGAAAAGCATCAGTAATAGTAAACCTCATTGTATTAAGAAATAGTAAAATATATCCAATACTCCAGTTACGCTACTGAGTTTTCTACCGTCCTCCTACTCATGCTTTATACTATTTCAGGAAAACTACTGTTAACTATTGAAATGTCGTCATTTACTTAAGTACATCTTGTAAATATCTTGAAACGATGTTGAAGTCATTTAAGTTACGAGTTGAGGAATCTCTTACTTCAAAAAAGGTACGTCATTTACTTCTCTTGCGTTTCTATTGTGATTCCTTGAATCCGTTTACTTATAGCCCGAGAGGCTCCATGTTTATTATCGTCATTTGAAAGTTGTTTGATGAGTACTAAAAGTTAAACAGTTACAGTTATCGAACCCTAGCTAACACAACTTACTATCTTTTAAATTAAGATAGTAATCTTTTAATACAAATTACCGCAACTTCAATTGTCTTACAGTTAGTTCAAATAGTGGTCCCTGGCGAAAAAAAATACGTAGGTTGTAATTAAAATAAATATATTTTTTTTTTTTTTTAAAAAAAAAGGAGGAAGGTACGACTTACATACCTAGGTTAAAAAAAAAAAAATTTAAACACGTATGCCAACTAGCTTACCATCTCTTTCTCTATTTAACGTTTATCATCCATGTGTGGACATATGATTCCTATATGTTACTCTATCGTTGTGTCCTGTGTTTGTTAGATTCATCCATCCTGACATCCACTTTCCTAATGTCATCATAGTATCTTAGTGTGAGCCATCTTGGATTTCTTTTTTCTACTCATGGTTTTCATTCTGTCATTTTCCATGTCTATCTTGTCCTTTTCATTCTTCCTTTATGTCGTGCCTCTCCTCATCTTGTCTTTAATACTGTACTTTTGTTACCTTTTATATTGGTATGCTCTATAATCTATTCTATATTTCTTGTCCTTTGGCGTTACATTACTTTCCATCTGTTTGTAGTTTGCATCTTATTCATTACTTTCTTTATGATTGTCCACATTTATATATATATATATATATATATATATATATATATATATATATATATATATATATATATATCAATCGGTTTTATAACGTCTTCCGTCTTCCGATGCCTAATTTCCACTCCTCCCGGTTTCTCCATCCCTCCTCCTTCAGATCTCTCTCTAGTACTTCCTTGTTGATTCCTGCTCTCCAGCTTTGGCGTGGTCTTCCTCGCTTTCTTCTTCCCTGAGGGTTCCAATTTAAGATCTTTTTAGGTAGTCGATCTTGTGACATTCTCTGTACATGTCCGTACCATACCAACTGTTGGGTTCTGATTTCGTCCACTATATCGTGCTTTATTCCTAAAGCTCGTCTTATCAAGTCATTTAGTATGCGGTCTTTTCTGGATCTTCTGGCTGCTCGTCGCCAGAAATCCATTTCTGTAGCTTTTAGTATTTTTTTTGTTCTTTCCTTCACACCTGGGAGCTGTAAGTTATTATACTTTTCACTATTGAGTTGTAAATCCTCTTCTTATTTTCAATGGTTATGTTTTTGTCCCATGGTATACTATTAAGCATTGCAATCGCTTTTCTTCCTTGGATATTCCTCTCGAATATTGCTTCTTCCAGTGTTCCGTCCCTAGATATTCTCGTTCCCAAATACTTATAACTGGCACAGTGTTTGATGGTGTGTCCTGTGGCCAGTTTCAGGTCCTGCTGTTATCCTCCGACGCACATGTACTCAGTCTTTTTAATATTGACTTCTAGGCCCCATTTTTCATATTCCTCCATAAGTTTTCGTGTCATGTATTGCATATCATCGATGTCCTGAGCGACTACTATATGGTTGTCCGCGAATGATAGCGTGTACAATGTAGTATCGTCATCCAGTTGTAATCCCATACTGCTGCATTTCCTTTTCCAGTTCTTCAGTGCACTCTCCAAATAGATTTTAAAATAGCGTTGGGGACAAACAGCAGCCCTGTTTGAGATCCTTTGTGACCTGGAGCCCTATTGTTATACCATTTTTAGTTTTCACACTACTTCTTCCGTCTTGGTATAAGGATTTTACGGCTTTAATTATTTCGGTGCTTACATTACTCTGTGGTAGTGTTTCCCACAATCTCACTAGGGGCACGCTATCGTAGGCCTTTTTTAAATCAACAAACAAGACATTGTTTGTTGTTGTCAGTGAGAAGAAATGGTCTATTGTGGATCTTTCTGCTCTAAAGCCTGCCTATTCTTCAGCTTCTACGTCCGCGTATTCCGTTTCTATTTTATTTTTAAGTATTTTTCCATATATTCTGCTAATAGATCCTGTAACCGTTATTCCCCGATAGTTATCGCAATTATTTTTGTCTCCTTTCTTATGAATTGTTGATATGTATGATATTTTCCATTCCTCAGGTACTTCTGATGTGTTAATGTATCTTTGGAATAAGTTCCTCAAAGCGCTAAATAGCTTTTCAGTTCCGTATTTTACTATCTCTCCTGGGATGTTTCCTGGTCCTGGAGCTCTACCATTTTTTAGCGTGTTACATACTTCTTTAACTTCTGATGTTGTTATCCTTATTGTGGATCCTCGTTTAACTATATTTGGGTTTCCATGTTGGGTACTTTTAAACTCTGGTCTATCTTCTGTTAGTATATTTGTAAAGTATTGGTTCCATTTTTCTGATGTTATTGGTGAGAAGATTTCTCTTTTCCGTTCTGTTCTCATATTTTTAAGAAGTCTCCAGCTTTCTGTGCTTTTTCTTCCTCCTATGTAAGTGTTGAGTCTCGAGCATGTCTTTTCCCATTGGTTGTTCTTTTTGTTACTAATCATTTTGCGTACTCTAGCTTGGGATTCTTTGTATTTTAATTTGTCGTTGTCCACATTTCAGTCTAATATACTAGAACTGTGATAACATACCAATTTAAGTTTTCAAGTACCTTGAACATTTTGTTTTCGTTTTCTAGTATATGCTGTACTACTACCTAAAAGTTGTACAGGCCAGTTTTATTTTTTCTATTTAAATCTTCCGTTTGCACTTTCTGTTCTTATGTTGTCCTAGGTATATGTATATTCTACTACTTTTTCTATTCTTGTTCCCTTCAGAATTCTGGCTCCATTATTGTGTTAGGAGAATCTCTTCATTTTTTCTATTTTGCTCATATTTATGCCCTACCCTATTTCTTTTGGTCTTTCATTTTAGTTCTTCTATAATTTCCTGTAGCTCCTGGCAATCTTCTACAATTACAACTACACCGTCTGCATTTCATCGTGTGTTCAGTTTTTATTTTTCAATGTACATAATATAGTTCTCCTAGTTTAGATTTTTTGAATTTAACTTCTTTTACGTTGAAAAATTTAACAAAGAGTCGTTTAAAGATGAAACAACAAAAACCTTATACAAGAACAGGCTGGAAGAAAAAATAGCATTAAATCTCCTTTTAGAAGGTCAAAATGTAAAAAAAATTCAAAACACTTGTAATAAGTAGTGTTAAAGAAGCCGTCTGAACCAGACGAATAAACATGGAATGGAATATGAAACAAGCCATGGTTTTTAGCGGTGAAGTAAAGACATTAGCGAAACAAAAGAAAGACGCGTATATGAAGTAACACAAGAACAGCAGAAGAGTATGAAGCGTACAAACAAGTTAGACACAGAGTC
This sequence comes from Pachyrhynchus sulphureomaculatus, assembly GCA_019049505.1. Lineage (NCBI taxonomy): Eukaryota > Metazoa > Arthropoda > Insecta > Coleoptera > Curculionidae > Pachyrhynchus > Pachyrhynchus sulphureomaculatus. The sequence goes on along the minus strand of CM032448.1, from coordinate 110,451,560 downwards.
AATGAAGTAATATAAAAAATAAAGAACACATACTGTGAGAAATTTTCCACAGCGATGGAACACGACTTCTATGAAGGACCAAAAAAAATCTAGAATGTTTTCAGGAGTATCCAGAAAGAAGAGACTGATGGCGACCAGGTAGAAACAAATGGCGAAGAGGAGCTATTAGATTAAGAAGAGAATATATCTCAAGAGGAAGTACGTGAAGCACTGAAAAAATTAGAGAACAGAGAAGCTCCTGGGCTTGATGACATCACCAACGAAATGCTTAAGTATTGAAGTATTGGAATAGAAGAAGTCTTGACAACCTTACTTCAAAAGATAATTAAGCCAGAGGAACAGTATTACGTTCCTAATCTTCAAAAAAGGAAATAAAAATGATCCCGGCAATTATAGAACCTTTACTCTGCTAAATAGCACTAGTAACACTAACTAAGAACATGACTACAAGAATAACAAAAAAGATTAAAATAAGCTAAGAACAGCAAGGATTGGGAGAAAATAGAACGATACTATATTTAGAATCCGACAATGGATTGAAAAATCATTAGAATTCAATAAACCTCTCTATCTGTGTTTAGTTGATCTAAAACAAGTATTCGATAGGGTATAATTAAGGGTCGGGTTATATATTTTACGAGATTATGATCATGACAATAGCTTTTAATTTAATAATGGTTAAAATAATAAAAAGTTTCAATGAAGTCAACAGCGAATACAAAATGGGATGAAAAACTCTAAGAATATTGTGCTTTGCTGATAATGCAATATTAACACCAGAAAATGAAAATGGCTTAAGGCAACTAATACATCATTTCCAAGCAACAGCAGAAACTTACAACATGAGAATATTAGTGGAAAAAACTGAATCAATGGTTATAGCTAAAGGCCCCATTAGATGTAAATTAGCCGTCTACAACAAAACAGCAACACAGAACATTCACTGCACATACCTAAGAGTACAGCTATTGAGCTCAAAAAATCTGTCAAGAGGTACTCAATCAGGCAAATATAGCATCGGGAATATCTGATTGTTTGAGGGACTTAATATGGAAAAATACCTACATGTCTACAGAAAGCACAGTGCGTATATATAGAACCGTAGAAAGATCGATTCTGACGTATACAGCAAAAACAAGAGCAGAAACGTCTAAAACAAAAAGTCTCATGAGAGATACAGAAATGAAAACACTGAGCACGCAGGCACGAAGGACAACTATACGAGGAGAACTTAAGATTCAAGATATCGTCCGTTTCGTAAGGCCAATACATCACTATTGGAGGGATCCCGTAGGATGCCAGCTAATAACTAGCCAAGATCGACAAAAGATAACAAATCAGAAACAAAAAGATCTTCCTGTCGACCACTAATTAGTTGGTACGAAAGCTAAACCTCTACGTGACAATAGGCTTCAAAAAAGATGAACCAAGAACTTCTCTTATAAGAAGAAGAATATAGCTTCTATTGTCAACGTGGGAAGTCCCTCCTTGAATTTTAATCTTTTCTGTTTCCAAATCTAGCTTCACTATACTAGATGCTTCTTTAGTTATATTATCAGTGAGTATAACTGGTTAATATATCTATAATTTTCCATATTTCGACTGAGTCAAAATCCTTGCTAGAGTCTATAAATACTAAATACAAATCCTTGTAATATATTGTTTTCGGAAACCTGCTTGTTTATTGTTTTAATATAATTCGAATTTGTTTGTTAATCTTGTATTTATATGTAAATATACACATATATATATATATATATATATATATATATATATATATATATATATATATATATATATATATATATATATATATATATATGTATATATATATATATATATATATATATATATATATATATATATATATATATATATATATATATATATATATACTAGACTATAATTCCCCAGCTCTGTATGATCTCCTTTCTTATATAGTTTACCATTATTATAAATAAACATACAACCAATAATTAATACTCAACAATAATATAATTTACATTTGAATTAAATATTTCTCTCCAAAAGTTCAATCAGGGCTTTCGACAAAATAATAAAACTTGCATTTACTCTGTATCTTGCTCTCATAATGGTCTTTGGACAACAACATGCCAAACAAAAGTTGTAAGGGAATTGTGAACATTAATTTTGCTTGAATGTTCTGATGGCAGATAGCGTAGGCTAATTAAACTCTACCCGTGTAATTGGACTTTTGGTTGTCTGCCTTCCCACAAACAAAAATAATTATAATTTAAAAATTTAAAAAGTTAGAATTTGGAAGCGAAGACGGTGCAGAGTAAACAGTATTGGTACTAATGTTATTTTTTAGGATCCGATTTGTTCATTGAGATCAATTGTTATAATGAATGCAGATAAATAATAATTCGGAAAATTAAATTTTCTTTTGTGTATTTTTATTAGAAAAAAAGTTTTCTAAAAAATTTCAAAATTAAAAAAAAAATGAAAAGAATAGTTTAGTGAATATAATAATGACGTCAATAGAACGTTTCTTCTAGATCATACCTCAAATTCCTTCGACCCGCAAAAACAAATTAATTAGGCCAAATTACGTCCAGAATAGTTCAAGACTGCCCTCTCCTCAAAATAAGAATGAGGTTTCCAAAAGGCACTTAACAATTTAGGAGTTTTATTCCAGAAAAAAAAAAACTAAACTACTGCAACTCTCCGCAAAAAAAAGGCTTTTTTGGTACACCGATAAATCTAAACAGAATGGTAGAATGAAGCTAGAAGATAATGAAGTATATATATATATATATATATATATATATATATATATATATATATATATATATATATATATATACTGTGTATATAATGTAGCTTAAGATTCGTTATAAGTACATATCAAATTGTGAATCGAAATCAGTAAGTATATCTTTAGTATTATTAATTTTATTAGCAACCTTATTCTTAAGATTTAATTAATAAATTAAAATTACAAGTTGAAAGTGAAAAGTATGTTACTATATTTTATCAATAATCTCTCCAGGGTTATAAAATGTCGTTTGTTTTATTTTAAAATGCAGCCGTCATCATTCGAAAATCATATTGTTTAAACGTCATTCTCTACTTTGATTAGTTAGATGCATTTTTAAAATTAAGTTCCTTTAGTTTTTCACACCTATCGTATTGTATATCTTAATGGTGAGTTGGATGTTTTGTTTAAGGCCACAAATCTGTCATGGTTTATTCCCGTAGACTTGAAATAACTACTTACGGTCAGAGATTGCACCACCTTAATAGTCAGTTCACTTTATGATTGCTAGTAAAAACTAATATTTCCAAGGAAATGTGTGAAACAGAATCTTATTATATATATATATATATATATATATATATATATATATATATATATATATATATCTTCAGTCTGGAATACCCGTAAGGAGTGGTCACACTATCGTTTATAACTTCTCTACATAAGTCTCTCTTGTCATCTCAGTGAGATTGTCCCTTGGTCTATTGCATATTCCGGTTATTTGGCCAATCCATCATGCTGGATCTCTTCCTCTTGATCTTCGACTTTTCACCTTGCCATGGATGATCAGTCTTTCCATATTGTCATTATATGTGTATTTTAGTTGCGGAAGTTGAATTCTGCTTTTTAGGCCACAAATGCTTACTTATCATATTCTTGTAGCGCTCGTCATTGAAATTAACGTGATTTTTATGTTTATCGTCAGAAAAAATGGTTTAACCCTTACCACCTAAGACTAACCTAGAAGTTTTTAGCCACAACTATAATGAAATGTGCCACAGAAGTTGGGTACTGACAATTTAGGATGGCGAATAGAAAAAAATTCTAATCTTGTATATATTTAATTAAGGTATGGAATTATAAAACATATATTTTTTATACATAGCACTAGCATTGTAGGGAATTACCTAAATCTCCGCAAGAACAGCGGGTGCAAAGAAGTAGCGATTTACATTAATCTTGAATCTCCCTTGCACCCCTCTGGGAGAATTTAAGCAGACTAGATCCAGAAGGCACTTTCTATGAGAGAATTTGTGGAATAGACTCAAGTGACCAACACTTTCTCGATGCTTCAAACATCAATCATTTGAATTCCGTTTTTCTAATAACACACAGTAGCTGTATTCGGATAGAACTCAACACATACAGAGCAGAAGTGCAAACCTTGTTGTAATGGAGCAGTATTCCATCGATAATTGAATTTGAACTTTGCTCTTGATCTAATACAATTAAGAAATGATATGCCAGTTTAGTGACGATGATAATGAAATAAGTTATCTCTACATAAGGGACCGGGGATACAGAATTCCGTGACGTTAACTTTTTTTTAGAAAAAAAAGACGGCAAAGTGCAAGTTGGACTGGCCCTATTAGGTACCTTAAAATTAAATATGTATTTTAATTTTTTTCTTAGTTAATAATGTATGATAGTTGTAGCATCTAGCTCAATCTAGAATCTGATAATAAAAGTGTAAATATTTACTATCTAAATAATAAAAAAAGCGACGAGCGAACATTAATGCACTGAAAAGTATATTAACAAAATCTTCACCATATTTTTAAACCACATGGTTTTTTGATCAGTACTTTTCAAGATAAGGGGGACGAAAATTTTTGGCCATTTTTTAAACATAACACAAAAGAAAGTGCGCGCAAGTATTACATCATATATATTCTTGAATTCATGTTTTCACAAGAGTTCATTTACTCACTATGTATCACCCACTACACCAAAAACTTTATTTTTGCACTCGACTCGTGTTTCGCTAACCATGTTAGCATGTCAGGCAATCATCGCTCCTGATGAAGCTAACATGGTTAGCGAAATACGCGTCGGGTGCAAAAATAAAGGGTTTGGTGTAGTAGTGATATATACTGGGTAGTGTCATTGTGCCAAAGATTCCACATTTCCAACATAGTAAAGCTTTCACTTGACACCATACGCGATGACCTCGTAATTTTTTTTTTTAATTTCCGATTTCATCTAACAAAATAAAACCGCTTAAGTTTAAATTTACTATTTTGAACTACACGGCTCTAATTCAGTCATCAATTCCTATATTTGCACCAAAGTTCAACTTTCTATGTCAAATAGTTCCGAAAATCGGATGTGACAGACAGGTGGGCAGACGGATATACGGACACCGAAGTGATCCCATAAGTGTTCCGTACGAAACCCTAAAAGCTACTCTCTGGGCTGGCACTCAAGAACGAGATTTCTATCTTTATTTAGTTGTATGACTTCCTATTATTTATTGATATTTGTCTAACATCGTTTAAGGTAAATTATAAAATGGGCATAATCTTATCGATAAAGCTATTTTGCGCAAATCGTTAACGTAACGATGAAAGAGAGTAGGTATGTTTACCATCAATCCATCAGCTACCACTTGCAAAGTACGATCCCAGAGGAGACGCGAGAGATATAAGTAAAGCATTTTAGAGACACCTTTAAAGTACAGCATGAAAAATACCAAGTTCTGAAAAGAAGAGAGAAATATCTTAGATAAATCAAGCGCAACTGTTGGAGATTCTCCATAATGATCAGTTGCATGTGTGACAGAGGTAGGGTGAGCTTAATGCTTACGAGGGCCATAATAACGGTCGCCAGTTGAAAAGTTTTGTCAAATATTATAGAGTTATTGACATAATGAGCGAAGAATAATAAGTAGTTGCAATTTCTGAATTTAAATAAAACCTTTATAGTAAAAATAACCGGCCAAGTGCAAGTTGAACTTCCGGAATTAGTGTTCCTTTTTAAAATAAAAATTTTTGTTATGGAGGTATAAAATGATCAATGACTTCGCAAAACACACCCCAAATGAGTTTTCAATAAAGTTTGTTTCCCATTTTTGTGTTGTTTGTTATTCAAGGTAATGTACTTATGATAATTTTCGTTCAATCTACACCCTGTGAAGAATGTTCCAGAACTTTTTCAAAATTTTTTGGTCTGTACTTTTTGCGATAAGGGGGGGGACAACGATTTTGCGCAATTTTTTAACAATAATACAAAGAAAAGTGTACGCAAGTATTACATTATATATATTTTTGAACTCATGTTTTTATAAACTTTCATTTGACATACCACTCGATGACCTGGTTTTTTCACTTCCGATTTTACCCTCCAAAACTAATCGCTTAAGTCAAAATTTATCTTTCAAAACTACACGGCTCTGATGAGGCCATTAATTTTTATATTAGTCAAAATTTCAATTTTCTATGTCAAATAGCTTCGGAGAAAATCGGGTGTGACAGACGGACAGACAGACACCGAAGTGATCTTATAAGTGTTCCGTACGAAGCACTAAAAATAAAGAAAAATGGTGTAACGCTACTGATTTTTTTAGTCTTATCCTAGTCACTTCAACGTTCTTTTATTAAGATAGAGAATTACATAATTTTCAAATTTCTTAGTTTTAAAACCATAAAAATAAAACCTATTATAATATATTATTTAACTATAAATAATAAAGGCTAAATGTTGCCCGTCAAATAACAAAAATTCCTGTAATACTATTGTTGAACTTCGGCACTATATTTGGTGAATTAACTAGCGTTTTAACTTCCTATTTATATTTTCTCGATAGTATTCAACCCAACAAAATTTGAAATTAAAGTCAAAAGTAAAAATAAAATAAATTTTGCATATCTTATCATTTAAAGAACAGGCAATACTATAGACTGGAATGAAAAGAAATCCTACACTAATGAGCTGCTTTGAATAGTTTTCTTGATCGCCGTTCTTAAATTTTAATGAGTAAAAATAATTTCAAATAACCGATCAAGTGCAAGTTGAACTTGCGCAATTAGTACGCTAATTGCTTTTAAAATAAAAAATGATAAGTAACTTCACAAAACACACCCCAAATGAGTTTTCAATAAAGTTTGTTTCCAATTGTTACTCAAAACTGATGACCTTGAAATTTTGTTTTTTTTTTTAAATACCAGATAAATTATTAAAGGTAATGCACTCGTGATAATTTTCGTTCAATCTATGTAGAGAATATTCCAGAATTTTTTCAAAATTTTTTGATCATTACTTTTACAGCTAAGGGGGAGCAGCGATTTTTGGCGATTTTTTAAAAATAATACAAAGAAAATTGTGCGTAAGTATTACTATATACATATATATATATATATATATATATATATATATATATATATATATATATATATATATATATATATATATATATATATATATATATATATATACAATCTTAATTGGGGAGCTCGGCAAACTTGGGCGTGATAGGAGATCACACAATTTTCATTAAGCCGCCAATATTTCGGTCCTGGATTGGGACCTTCTTCAGGGCAGAACTGAAAAGAAGAACAGAGCGAATTCACTGATAGTGACTGGGACAACTTTAAATTAATGATGTTAATTAGGTTGTTATAATAAATAAATTAGTGTGGAACAAGAATAAGATATTAGTCATAATAAGTTAAAAAAACTCACATGAGAAGTGGAAAGATTTCGTTAGCCTGAATGGCCGTAGGTTGTACATAAAAAGTTGTTACATATAAAAGTAGGTTAATCCATAAAATATACAAAATACACATTAAAACACTGTAGACAAAATTCCAAAAAACAAATTTAACACATGGATGTACTTGGGAACCTTGGATGCTGAAAACATCATTAATTATTTCACTTGTGACGACCACATATGGCCACCGCCATTTAGGAACAAATGACAAGAACGACAGGAGACAGCTACCCGACAGAGATAAGGCGTTTAGTCAAGAAAACTCAATTAACCAGAATGCGGGGTCGACACCTGGAAGGAACCGATAGAAAAGGAAGTACAAATATTGGACCCTAAGTGGGAGAGAGGTAGTCAATTGAGCGACCAAAATCACCCGGTATGTAATGGTGGAAGGATAAAACACACCCTAATTATAAGTAAATGGTGAGCGAGTGAGCGAGAGAGAGAGTGACAATAATGGGAGCAACGAAGAAGAAAATTATCTAGTGATTTAATTATTAGTTAATTTTTGTTGGAATCTGATTGGAGGAAGAGATTGTTGGCAAAAAACCAATGAAGACTCGAGGCACCAGGAAGTGTTAGAGAGGTGACGCAAGGTACTGTCAATGGAAGGAAGACAGTAATCGCTAGGTGCAAAAGATGGCCCAGACAAAATGGAAGGAATCTGTGAAGCTCAGAATCAAAGAGAACTGTAAATAGAGAGAGGAAGGAGGAGAGAACCCCTGGAAATTACGGAGCTAAAAGAAGAGACAACCAACGCGGTTCAGATGGATCTTAAGACACTTGAGACAGGGAAAGATTGTGAGAAGTTGATTTATCACAGGAGAGGAGGAAACTATATATGTTACCAAGACCACCCGATATGTAATAGTGGAAGGATAAAACACACCCTAATTATAAGTAAATGGTGAGCGAGGGAGCGAGAGAGAGAGTGACAGTAATGGGAGCAACGAAGAGGAAAATTATCAAGTGAATTAATTATTAATTAATTTCTTGTTGGAATCTGATTGGACGAAGAGATTGTTGGCAAAAAACCAATGAAGACTCGAGGCACCAGGAAGTGTTAGAGAGGTGACGCAACGCACTGTCAATGGAAGGAAGACAGTAATCGCTAGGTGCAAAAGATGGCCCAGATGAAATGGAAGGAATCTGTGAAGCTCAGAATCAAAGAGAACCGTAGATAGAGAGGGGAAGGAGGAGAGAAACCCTGGAAATTACGGAGCTAAAAGAAGAGACGACCAACGCAGTTCAGATGGATCATAAAACACTTGAAGACAGGGAAAGATTGTGAGAAGTTGATTTATCACAGGAGAGGAGGAAACTATATATGTTACTAAGACCATCCAGGTCGGTTCTTTTATTGATATTAAGGTGATTCTCCTGGATGTAACACATCTCAAGGAATTCTCTCTCTGGAAAGATTATTGGAGAAGTGAAGAATTTTGGGTTCCCTGAAATTAAAGGAATGACCATTGTCAACAGAATGGGTCACCAAGGCACATCGGTGTGGATGGCATCTAGTGTCACTTTTATGGAGTGCAATACGACGATTCAAGGATTGAGAAGTTTGGCCAATATAGATTGATGGACAATTGAGGCAGGAAATTGAGTAAACCAAGTCTGACATGGAAAGAACTGGCAGCGGGGCCTTCAGCTTACTGAAGACACGTCTGTTTTTGAAGAAGTAATATTTAGCGATTTTAATGTTGGGAATGACACACAATATGTGGACTAATTTGTTTGTAAGGCCAGGAATGAATGGTAAAGAAAGCAACGACCAATTTATTTCGACTGGGGGAGTCAAAGGGGGAGGGGAGATATGGGGTAGGAGGAGGGGAGGGGGTTCTGGGGGAATTTGATGGATATGAGTAAGCTTGTTGACTTCATCTTTGGTTCTTAGTAAGAGTCTTCGATTGTATCCATTATCCATGAAAAGTTTTGTAAGTGTTTCTTGTGACTGGAGTAAGAAGTCAGGATGGACTATTATCTTCAGTCTTCTATATAGGCCTTTGATGACATTGACCTTCACCCTCCAATCATGGCCAGAGTTTGCATGGATATATCTCCCAGAAGAAGTAGGTTTTCTGTACCAATCAAGTTTGATGATGTTATGGGAGTCTCTAACGACTCTTGTGTCCAGAAATGGAACAGCATTGTTGGTTTCTTCTTCCATAGTGAATTGCAGGTGTGGGTCAAATGAGTTGAAAACATGAAGAACTTCTTCTTTGCCATCAGCTGGTATGGATAGAATTAAATCGTCTACGTATTGATATAGGAATGGAAGTCGGAAGGATAATCTTTGAGTGCAGCTCTTCAAAGAATATGACATAACGATTGAAGCAAGAACAGGACTGAGGTTACTGCCCATAGGGCATCCAAAAATTTGAGAGTAGAAAGAGTCTTTAAATTTAAAGAAAGTTGACTGGAACAGAAATTCTATTATAGATAAGAAGAAGGATTTGCTGATCTTGGTGTTGGGTGAGATTAATGCCCATTCGGAGTCAATTATTTGGCGGGGTTAACTGCCAAGAAACATTCGTGAAAAGACTGACTACATCAAGTGATATGATAACGTGGTTTTCTGGTAGTTGGAAATTATTGACCATTGCACTAAATGCAAAAGAGTCTTTAATAGCGAATGTATGATAATTGAGGAAGGACTTTTCAAGAAGATTAGCACAAAATTTACTGAGTTTTGAAGTAGGAGAGCAGGTGGTGGAGACGATAGGTCTGAGCGGTATCCCTTCTTTGTGTATCTTGGGTAAACCATAAATCCTTGGTGGAATAGCCTTGTAGTAGTAAAGTTGTTTGGCTGTTATATCGTCGATCCATTTTTTGGTCTTTAACTGCTTAATAAAACTATTACTCTTGTTTTGATGTTGAGTAGTGGGATCATGAGAGAGCTTCTTGTAAACTTGCTCATCATCAATAAGTTCCAACATCTTAGTTTCATAATGCAGTCTCTCTAAGGCAACAGTAACCGAGCCTTTATCTGAAGAAGTAATTAAGATCTCATTATGTTGTTTGAGAAATTTGTGTGTCTTGATGAACAAAGTCTTCTCAAAAGAAGTATTACGGTTTTGTAAAACAGCGTTGGTAACTGCATTGGTGCATTTGGCCCTGAGAATATCTTGACTAGAGGTTGGTGCAAGCTTAATGAAGGATTCAATGTCAGAAAGGATTGTTTTTTACAGGGATATCAGTACCTGGAATGGAATCATAAACAAATTTCGGACCCAAAGCAAGAATTTTATGAACCTCAGGTGGAAACTCAACTGTAGTTAAATTGGTAAACCATTGGGGACAGACTTTTAGTTTATCAGTTTTTGACCTTATCAAGTTATTGAATTTATTGAAGAGAGTATTAGAAAGGGATCTAGTGGTGGTTTGGAAAGATCTTTCTTGAATAGCATGAAAACGGTGCACAATATGTGCTGGAACCCTATTACCTGCCAAACGAGAAACACGGTTTATCAGAGTTTTTAGGTTATTAATCTCCTTGAAGGTAAAAGAAATTTCATAGGAAAGAATTCTGACAGATACCTTACTCTGGAAGCGCTGTATCCTGTTGTTGTCATTGGGTCTGTCGGACATCAGATTGTTCATACATCCAAAGTTCTTAACAATATGGTTAGGGACGAGTCCCGTTGAGCGACATTTCAATAGAAAATTCCTTCTACAGGTCATCCTGTCATTAATTGAGTTTTCTTGACTAAACGCCTTATCTCTGTCGGGTAGCTGTCTCCTGTCGTTCTTGTCATTTGTTCCTAAATGGCGGTGGCCATATGTGGTCGTCACAAGTGAAATAATTAATGATGTTTTCAGCATCCAAGGTTCCCAAGTACATCCATGTGTTAAATTTGTTTTTTGGAATTTTGTCTACAGTGTTTTAATGTGTATTTTGTATATTTTATGGATTAACCTACTTTTATATGTAACAACTTTTTATGTACAACCTACGGCCATTCAGGCTAACGAAATCTTTCCACTTCTCATGTGAGTTTTTTTAACTTATTATGACTAATATCTTATTCTTGTTCCACACTAATTTATTTATTATAACAACCTAATTAACATCATTAATTTAAAGTTGTCCCAGTCACTATCAGTGAATTCGCTCTGTTCTTCTTTTCAGTTCTGCCCTGAAGAAGGTCCCAATCCAGGACCGAAATATTGGCGGCTTAATTAAAATTGTGTGATCTCCTATCACGCCCAAGTTTGCCAAGCTCCCCAATTAAGATTGTATTTTTAATAATTTTGGTAGATACGGCAACATTTTGCTTTCTTTCTTTATTATATATATATATATATATATATATATTACTCGTGTTTTCGCAAGCTTTCATTTGACACCACATTCACCACCCTCGATGACCTAGTAAAATTTTTTTTTTCACTTCCGATTTCACCCCCCAAAACTAATCCCGTAAGTCAAAATTTAACTTTCAAAACTACACGGCTCTGATGAGGCCATCAATTTCTATATTAGTACTAAATTCCAGCTTTCTATGACAAATAGTTTCGGAGAAAATCGGGTGTGACAGACGGACAGACACTGTGACCTTATAGGTGTTCCGTACGGAACACTAAAAATGGGCATGCTCTTATCGATAAAGCTATCGAGATAATCGTTAGTCTTTTTCCTCAAATCGTTAATGTAACTATGAACTATCAACTACCACTTGCAAAGAACGATACCACAGGAGATGCGAGAGATGCAAGTAAAGTATTTAAGAGACACCTTTAAAGTACAACATGGAAAATAACAAATCCTGACAAGAAGAGAGAAATGTCTTAGATAAATCAAACGCAACTGTTGGAGATTCTCCATAATGATCAGTTGCATTCTTTTAAAGATGTGTGACAGACGTAGGGTGAGTTTAATGCTTACGAGGGCCATAATAACGGTCGCCGATAGGTAATAAAGTAGACAAGGCAAAAGTTGATACAGATTAAGATATTTATATAAATCAAATGGCAAAAGACCTAGTTCCCAAAAAGGAAGGCAGTTTACAGTTGAAGAGTTTTGTCAAATATTATAGAATTATTGACCTAATGAGCGAAGAATAATAAGTAGTTGCAATTTCTGAATTTAAATAAAACCTGTATAGTAAAAATAACCGGTCAAGTACAACTTGGACTTGCGCAGTTAGTGTTCCGTACATTGATTGCTTTTAAAATAAAAATTTTTCTTATGGAGGTATAAAATGATCAATGACTTCGCAAAACACACCACAAATGAGTTTGCAATAAAGTTTGTTTCCGATTTTTGTTGTTTGTTATTAAAGGTAATGTACTTAGGATAATGTTCGTTCAATCTACACCCTGTGAAGAATGTTCCAGAATTTTTTCAAAATGTGTTGGTCTGTACTTTTTGCGATAAGGGGGGGACAACGATTTTTCGCAATTTTTTAAAAATAATACAAAGAAAAGTGTGCGCAAGTATTACATCTATAATATATATAATGCAACGTCTCTCTGTCTGTCTGTCTGTCCGTTAGTGCGCTTATCACTGGAGAACCACTTATCTGATTTACGTACTTTTTTTTTTAAAACATACATATATTCTCTGGCCAGGTTATAGGCTATATTTTATTACGATAGGTAGAATAATGAATGAGCAGTGACGATAATAGTGAATGGAGTCGGAAAAAAGATTGCCGCTAGCGCGTTCCTTTGCAATATACAGCCTAAACCATTAAATATGGAACAATATTATATAGCAGAGAATATCTATAAACTATAATATATATAAAATGCAATGTCTCTCTGTCTGTCTGTCTGTCCATTAGTGCGTTTATCACGCGAGACCACTTATCCGATTTACGTGTCTTTTTTAAATTCATACATATATTCTTCGGCCAGGTTATATAATAATAATAATAATAATCTATATCTATAATATATATAAAATGCAACGTCTGTCTGTCTGTGCGTTAGTGCGCTTATCCCTCGAGAACCACTTATCCGATACACGTAATTTTTTTAATTCATACATATTCATGTACCAGGTTATAGATATATATTTTATTACATCTATGATATATATATATATATATATATATATATATATATATATATATATATATGTATATATATATATATATATATATATATATATATATATATATATATATATATATATTATATATATATATATATATATATATATATAGATAATGCAACGTATTTCTGTCTGTTTGTCTGTCCGTTAGTGTGCTTATTACTGGAGAACCTCTTATCCGATTTACGTACTTTTTTTTTAAAACATTCATATGTTCTCTGGCCAGGTTATCTATAATCTTATATCTATATTATATATAAAATGTAACGTCTCTCTGTTTGTCTGTCTGCCTATCTCTCTACCTGTCTGTCTGTCCGTTAGTGCGCTTATCACCGGAGAACCACTTATCCGATTTACGTGCTTTTTTTTAAAACATACATATGTTCTCTGGCCAGGTAATCTATCTATAATATATAAAAAATGCAACGTCTCTCTGTCTGTCTATCTGTTTCTCTGTCCGTTAGTGCGTTACCTGCTTTTTTTATAACATACATATGTTCTTTGGCCAAGTTATAGGATATATTTTATTGCGTTAGGTAACATAAAGAATAAGCAGGACGATAATAGTGAATCAAGTCGGAAAAAAGGTTACCGTTAGCGTGTTCTCTTGCAATACACTGCCTAAACCAATAAATATGGAACAATATCATGTTGCAAAGAATATAATGTATATAAAATGCAACGTCTCTCTGTCTATCTGTCTGTCCGTTAGTGCGTTTATCACTTGGGAACCACTTATTCGATTTACGTGTTTTTATAAATTTATACATATGTTCTATATAAGTCGATATAAGCCTAGATAACAGGAGATAAGGTGAGCTAATGGGAGATAAGTATAAATAATGTGAGATAAGCGGAGATAAGTCTAGATAATGGGAGTTATGGTGAGATAGTGGGAGATAAGGAGAAATAATGGGAGATAAGAAGAAATATTGCGAGATAAGTCGCGATAAGCCTAGATAATGGGAGATAAGGTGAGATAATGGGAGATAAGGAGAAATAATGGAAGATAAGGAGATATAATGGGAGATAAGGAGAAATAATGAGAGATGAGCAGAGATAAGCCTAGATAATGGAAATTATGGAGAGATAATGAGAGATAAGGAAAAATAATGGGAGATAAGGGGAAATAATGGCAGATATTTTATTACATTAGGTAACATAAGGAATCAGCAGTGACGATAGTAGTGAACCAAGTCTACGCGAGTGGAGCCGCGGGCACGGCTAGTTATATATATTTTTGAACTCATGTTTTTACAAACTTTCATTTGACACACCACTCGATGACCTGATAAAAATTTTTTTTTTCACTTCCGATTTTACCCCCTAAAATTAGCCGCTTAAGTCAAAATTTAACTTTTAAAACTACACGGCTCTGATGAGGCCATTAATTCTTATATTGGTGGCAAATTTCAAATTTCTAGGTCAAACCATTTCGGAGAAAATCGGGTGTGACAGACGGACAGACAGATGGACCTACAGACACCGAAGTGATCGTATAAGTGTTCCGTGCGGAACTCTAAAAAAGTAATACGCCTTTCTATATTCTTGCTCTATTTAAAGCCATTAAATAGTCGTTTTTAAACACGAAAAAATAAAATTGACCTTGCTGTCAACAAGGCATGTGCAAAATTTAAGCACGTTATATTATTTTCAGACGCAATGATTAGGCTGAAAAGTAACAGCTTGACAGTCCCTTAAGAGCGAAATTTAATTTTTCAACGGTATTAAAAGATGAAAATGTGTGAACCTTTTTGGCTCTCTGCCAGATCTTGTATTGTTAATGGAAAAGGAAAGGCAAAATATAAAGAGCAGTTTGTTATTGTTAAGAAATTTAATTTCCGTAATAATTACTTATTTATTTAATATAAAGATAGTAATTAGGTGCGTTTATTAAATATAAATTAAATTAAAACAGATACCAGACATAAAGTTTAACATTATATATACACTGGTGATAAAAAAAATCGACTCAAACGATTTTGCTTCATTTAACACCAATCCTTGAATTTAATTTTGAAACAGTGGTATTATTTTTGGTATCATTAGAATGCTGATTTCCTACTCTTTCCAAAAATGTCAAAAATATTTGAATTTCCAAAAATTTTTACTGATTAAAGCAGTTTTACTCAGTAGAACCGGTTTTGCTCACTCAGCAACGTACTCGTTACTCGCTACTCATCCTAATAAAAACACATGCAACTGCATTTTCCTATCATTCCTTTATCGGAACTTGACCGGTCAACATCTCTGCTATACCTGCTCATTAATTACGTCATCGGAAAAATGGATACTACCCTGGAAGAAAGTGCACAAGTCATTGCCCTATTGCAAGAAGGGCATGGACATGTAGTCGTTGCGCAACTGCATCTGAGCTAGTCAGCTGTCTCCAAAGTCTACCGACGTTACCAAGAGGCTGGCGCCTTTACACTGAGACCAGGAACAAGAAGAAGAGAGATGTACTTGGAGCGAGCAACTTTAAGAAATCGTCACTTGACCTGCGTTGAGATCCAGCAGTTCGTGGTCAGGCTGTCAGTCATTGGACCGTCAAAAGAAGACTTAGAGAAGCTAATCTAGCGCTATGCGCAGTGCTGCATTACTAAAACAGTCGCCTTGCGGAAGAGGTTCTGTCTGGATGTGAACACCGATTTGGTTTTCGAGAATGATGATACTCGTAACGGTGGATTAACTGCTCACCAATACTTCAAGGGGATCCTGTAGAAACAGGTCGTTCCTTACGCTGGGTTTGTTGGCGGTAGTTTTGTGCTATTACACGACAATGCGGGACTACATACTGCTGCATCGATGCGACAATACCTGGCGGAAGTGGGAATACCCACATTAGACTGGCTTGCGTGGAGTATTGACCTCAATCCAATCTAGCACATGTGGGATGAGCTCAAAAGAAGGGTTCGAACCAGAAATCCAGCCCCTGCATAGCTGAGGGAGTTAGAAGTTGCGATGACGGAAGAATGGGGAAGAATCCCACAGGCAGTTGTGAAAAAACTCACCTGCTCTATGGAAAAAACGGCTGGAAGTAGTAATAAGGGCTAGGGAGAGTAATAAAAAATATTTATTTTGGTTTTTATCAATAAGTGTAATTGTTAAACTTAAAATTTGTTTACTCTTTCCTTTCTCTTACCCCTATTTTTAATCCTTGTATTCCTTGTTTCCCATTTCAGTCACTTTAATCAGTAAAAAGCATGAAGTATGCTATAGAATTTGGTATTATTAGAAAGAGAATAGAATGAGCTTTCAAATGATACTAAAATCCGTAAAGATATATGAACATTAAATTCCAGTATCCTTGTTAAAGACATCATCCAACTCCCAATAAGGAAGATCATGAAAATCATACAAGTATATGTGAACACGAAGAGGATGAAGTAGAGGATTTCTACGAAGAAATCGCGAGCTGTATTAGATCAAACCCACTGAATTACACCAAAATAATGGGAGATCTTAATGCAAAAATAGGTAAACAACAGAATGGAGAAACAACCATATGGAAGTTTGGACTCGGGGACAGAAACGAAAGAGGCAACCTTCTAATTAATTTTACGGAAGAACATAATCTTTAGATAATGAATTCGTTCTTTATGAAAAAGAATAGGAAATGGACGTGGAGAAGTCCTAACTCTGAAACAAAACATTAAATACACTTAGTCATTTCCAGCCACAGAAATATAATAAAGGATATCACAGTGCTGAATAGGTGTACTATAGGGAGCGACCATAGACTCGAGCGGGCTATAGTGTTCATAAACTCTTAGAGCAAAAGCATTTAAGAATAGGTTGAAACCAGTTGACACCATTAAATTATCAAAAGAGAACAGAGTACCAGCTAAAAACACCAGAACTATTACAAGGGACTAACGATAATACAATCATGTAAACAATAGATACAAAAGCTGAAGAACTAACATCCATAATTAAAGCAACTTCCCTTTGCAGTAGCCACAAAAGCTGGAAAACAAAATAAGTGACAACACGTTACAACTCATGGAAAGAGTTTCAAAATTATTACACTGTTGTATTTCTACTTAGTTGAAAAACAGAGTAAGACACATCAGCCATTAAAGTTTCTTACAAACTAATTTAAATATATTATTCAGAATGTTCTGTAATAATGGGTACCCCAAACACATCCTGAAGAGATTAATTTATGATTCTAATAATTATGATGGCCTCACAGAAGAGACTTACAATGAAGTAAAATACAAGAAACTACCGTTTGTACGTGGGTTAACAGACTCTGTTATCTCTGTTTTTAAAAGATTCACATATATAAATATCTCAAAATATAATAGTCTGAGCAACTACACCTTGTTCACTCAACTCAAACAAAAAGCTATCATTACTGTATAACACCGACGTGATTTACAAATTTTCATGTTTGGGTTTGGAGTCTTGCTACGTTGGACAAACCTCACAATGGCTTAAACAGAGAATCACACAACATAAGAGTGAATGTCGAATAAACAAAAGATCATGTGACGTTGTAGACCACCACCTAAAAAACGGGACATCGGTTTGATTTTCCAAATGTAGAAATATTGGAGAAAGAAAAGAATTATAAGAATCGTTTTTTCCTTGAAATGTGCCATATAAATAGGCAAAAAAAACGGTGCAAATTATAAACTGGACACGAATAAATTGAGCGTCATCTATTGTAACATGTTAAAATTTGATTAAAGGAAATTTTATCACTACTGACAGGTTGTGAATTATTGCACATGTTTTGATGTATGTATACTATTGATATTTAATTTGTACCAGCACAACCTTTCAGTTAGTTGATAAATATGAGCCGTGTAGTGTCCCTACTGCATTTACCTATTTACTTTAATGTATTTAGTTAGTTAAGTGTTGTTAATGATTTTTGTTACATTACATATACAGCATACTCTTAGTTGGTAAGTTCTTCCCAAGTATTGATTGTAGCTAACCCTTTGTCTGACCCATTGTTTCGTATTTTATTTTAGTTTCCTGATGAAGTCATAATATAATGACGAAATATTGAATTAACAATAATTGAGTGTTAATTGTCTACAAACCGCAAACATGATATAAATCCCTTTTCCATATTAAAATACAGTCTAGAAATTCACAACAAAAAACATTAAATATATATAAATATATATATATATATATATATATATATATATATATATATATATATATATATATATATATATATATATATATAAATGCAGAAACGAGGAGGATGATAAACCAAGAAAAGGACGAGAGATGGGAAAAATCGTGCGAACATGTAGAACAGTATATAGGAGGAACTAGAAGCACAGAGTCATGGAGAATAATTAAAGCATTAAGGACCAACAATAGAGAGCAGATGTATATAGAGTATATCCCAGAAAGCGAGTGGGAAGAATATTATAAGAAGTTGCTAACAGAAGACAGACATGAATTCCAGGAAGAGAACCCTGAAGAAGAACAGAATAATAAAAAAAAAGAGATAGAACTAAGCTATGAAGAAGTAAAGAAGACAATAAAAATACTCAAAAATAATAAATCTGCAGGGTCTGAGGGTGTGGTAAATGAAATGATTAAGTACGGGTCTAATAAATTACATCGAATGCTGAGAAACATGTTCCACAGAGCGATAAATGGAGAAAAAATACCAGAGGAATGGTCAAAAGCCTATATAGTATCTATACTTAAAAAGGGAGACTGCAGAAAATGCACAAACTATAGAGGCCTAAGCATAATATCGAGTATGGGACGTTTATATGGAAAAATTATTAAAAATATCATAGAGGAAAATATAAAAGGAAAAATTGGAGAAGACCAAGCCGGCTTGACGGCCGGAAAATCATGTATAGACCACATATACACTATAAAACAAATAATGGAAAAAAAAAACTGGCAAAGAATAGAGAAGTTCATTTAGCCTTCGTAGACATAAGAAAGGCCTATGACTCAGTACCAAGACAAAGATTATGGAACGCAATGAAAGAAATAGGCATTTACAAAGAACTAATATACGTAGTAAAAGCTCTATACGAAAACAACACAGTGAACATAAAAATAGGACATAAAATAGGGAAAAGACTCCAAACATCAAAAGGCCTATTACAAGGATACTCTACATCCCCCACACTATTCAAAATATACCTCGAACAAACATTAAAAAAATGAAAGCAAAAATGTAGTGGAATGGGAGTTCCAATACGAGAAGAATACTTATATACTCTAAGTTTCGCAGACGACCAAGTAATCATAGCGCAAGATGAGGAAGACCTCAGTTATATGGTAAGAAAACTGAAAGAAGAATACACTAAAGCAGGATTAGCAATAAACTTTGATAAAACGGAATATCTAACAACAAAGGAGAGAAACGTGGAGAATCTAGAAGTCGATAACGAAACAATAATTAAAGGAACCGATAGATTTAAATATTTAGGAACCATCATTTCAAAAAACGCAACATCAGAAGAAGAGATTAAAGCTTGATAAGGACAAACGCGGACATGCATAAGACAAATAAATTCGATCCTGTGGGACAAGCACATTACAAAGAGAAACAAAACACGCATATAAAAATCAATAATACAAAGCATAATGACATACGGGTCAGAACCATGGACGATCAACAAAAGAAATAAATCTAAAATTAACGCGGTAGAGATGGAGTATTGGAGAAGATGTTGTAGAGTGACATGCATGGAGAGCATTAAGGACTGAACTAACAAATGAAGAAATAAGAACCAAAATGAACATCAAAGAGAATGCAATTAACACCATTGAAGAAAAACGATTAAAATGGTATGGACACATAAGACGGAGCGAAGATAATAGGTGGATAAAGAAAATAACGGAGTGGAGCCCTATAGGGAGAAGAAAAAGAAGAAGACCCAGACAATCGTGGAGAGACGATGTGGACGAGGCTATGGAGGACAGGGAGATGGAGACTGGGAAGATAGAAACGGATGGAATCAAAGGCTGAGAGAAGGAAGACAGCGTCAGCTGTAGAAAATCCTTGATATATATATATATATATATATATATATATATATATATATATATATATATATATATATATATATATATATATATATATATATATATACTTACATATATATATTTGTCACTAATTTTGACGTCAAATTATTATATCCCAGCACAACAATTGATGATGCTCTGCAACAAAGAAACCGAAACCCTTCCATCACAGGTAATAGATCTGTCAAAAAATTGTCGATGAAATGGACGACAATAAGTTTGGAGTGAAGACCAGGGCTTGGGCGTAGAAGAGCAGAAAGACCAACTAAAAGATGGAGAGGAGACATCAATAAAAGGGCAGGAACGCAGTGGATGAGAAAAGCACAAAACAGATGGCAATGGCATGAAATAGGGAAAGCGTATATTAAGCAGTGGATTGAAATAGGTAGTCGTGATCGTGAACATTCCCTCTGATCAGACAGTTATTTTGAAAAAAAATATTTTTCTTTAGTTTGCTCAAAAAGAAAAATAGTTACAAGTGCTACAGTTACCTACTATATAGGCATACTACATGAACCGTGGAGAAGCTTCTAAATCGCTACAGTAGCGGTATGTGTGTGGAAGTAACAATTCACATCGGTCTTGAATCTCCGCTAATTATATTCGGTGGGAAACATAGTACTGGGCATTGCGTTCCTAGGGAATCAGGTTCTCCACGTAAAAGCGACCTTGAAGCAGGTGCTACGAGGAGTAGCAAGCTGAACTTCATACCTATGTGATACATTAGCGCAACGTGTATTCTTTGCACATATCGCACATCCGTATGAGGTTGAGCTTGTTACTCCTTGTAGAACACTTTTCAAGCAATCTTTTATATGGAGAATATCATCTCCTTGGAATGATTTGCAACGTGAATGGCTTTTTCCGCCCACACGCCGCTCCTGTAGCGCTTTAGAGATTTTTCCGCAGCACGTGTGCTGTGTCCATAAAAAACAAATTCTTCACTATATAAATTTCACGCTCGGGGCACGAAAACACATGCCGGAAATTTAATCACGTCAGATTATAATCTAGGCATGTGTATAAAAAATATTATTTTGAGTCTGCTTTAAAAACAGTAAATTAGATTTTTCAGCAGTACTGTAATCCTGAAAACGTGCAGAAGTTCTTGGCTTTCAGCCAAAAGTTTTTAAAACTGTATGCTGCAAATTAAAGTGGTAAGATATACGTGATAGTTATTTTCTATAAAATTTATGAAATTAGGACTCTCAATTTACAACTAGCATATTGAAATCAGATTTGAAATAATGCATTTCTTTGACAGATAGCATCGGTTTACCAATTTGCTAGGAAATTTATTCATTTAGTATATTAATCAGTTTCTATTCGTTAGTAGGTTTCTAACTGTCGTCGACGATTTAAACGATTTTAAATCCATTATATTATTATTATTATTATTTTTGTGTTTTATTATGTACTTGAGAGACTTAAATGCTACAGTAAGGTATAGACAACACTAGGCGATGGGCTTCATTATTACATCATTAAGTCATCTTTTAGTCAGCATAAATTAAGCTACCAACTTTTCTTCGATATTCCAAAGAGTGCTGGTGAGTTCCAGGTTCCTAGGAGTGCCAGATGAATAGCTTTCTTTCGAATAAAAGCAGAGTATGTTGGGAACAGAGCTGAAAATGTGGAAGTAGTATTCCATCGACGGTCAAATTTGAGCTTCTATAAAATTTAAGGTCTTGTGAAATAGATAGTTTTCGACAGTAACGAAGTCATATTCCTAGCTTTTGAGGAGCTCTCTTTGCTATGCGTACGATATGAATATCGTATTATCTAGCAATTTAAATCTTAGCAAGTGACTACTTTGCTCTTGGTAACGTTAACTTTTGTCTGTATTGCACTGACTTAGCCGTTACTTGATGGAGATCCATAGTAACTAGGAAGGAAAATTTAAACAACTATTTAAGATCACCACATATGTTTATTGTATTAGAGCTGACAGTTGTTTCGACATACCGTGTCTTCTTCTGGTGCGAGATTTTACATCTTGCACCAGAAGAAGACACCGTGTGCCGAAACAATTGTCAGCTCTAATAAAATAAACATAAATGGTGATCTTAAATAGTTGTTTAATTTTTCATACCTAACTTTTGTCTGGTTACTGTCACCGCAAGACAGAATTTCAACAAGATCTTAGTTAAGTTGGACAACTTCCTACTGTTGATGCTTTTGAAAGAGTCTAGAAAACAAGCTATGAATTTTAAAATAGGCTTTGCACAAAAAATATTTATGTAGTAAGATTAGGCTACATTTTCATTCAAATACTCAATAGCGTTACCCAAATATAGAAAAGTTATAGCCTATATATTATTTCGGGTAAAAAATTTAAATAGTTTTTGCAGATAAAAGAACTTTTCCTCATTAACTCTAGAGGGTGGGATAGACGAGGTAGAGATCTCGATATATTTAATATAATATATCATTAGGCTAATCCTGCATGCGTCTCCAATTTATTTTTGTAATGTTTGCAATTTATGTTTCTGTTAATATGATATTTTTAATAAGAATATTTAAAAAGTAAAAAAAAAAGAAAATATGTGATATCAAATGGAATAAATATAAGGAGCGGAGTCAGACAGCGGGACACCATATCCCCAAAATTATTAATCCTTATCCAACAAAATGTATTCAGATAATTACGCTGGAACAACAAAGGGTTTAACATAGATGGAGAACATTTGAACCACTTGAGGTTTGCAGATGACGTAGTATGTAGTTCGGAAGACATTAAAGAATTATTAGAAATTATGGAGGAAGTAAAGATAGCACCAGCACAAATATAAAAAATAAATAAAACCAAAATCATGACCAATATTTACATAAAACTAGTTGCCGGTAGATTTGGTCTAGATGGGTCAGAAAATAAAGTTGTAAACAGACAACCAAAAAGCAGAAGTGGACCACAGACTATCAATGGCTTGGGTTGCGTTTGACAAACTTAAGGATATATTTCAAGGCGACATTCATATCCACTTAAAGGTCAAGGCGTTCAATCAATGTGTCCTGCTTGTACTAATATATGGCACAGGAACTATGAACTTTACGAAAAAATCAGCGTCTAAGTTTAGGGTAACGCCGACTGCTTGGACTAAGCCTTAAAGACAGAAAGCGTAACGAATGGATTCTCAATAAGATAAAAGTGGCTGGAGTAGTGGACCGACGCCACACAGGAGACCACAGGGAAAACTACGAACAAGTTGGGTGGATGATATCAAGAAGATGGCGGGGGTCACATGGATGAGAGAGGTAGAGTGTAGAACAAGATGGTTCCAGTTGGGGAAGGTCTATGCTCGACTTTGGTGGTTGCAAGCTTATGATGATTGAAAGGTTTAGTTTGTTTCCTGTTTGATAACGATTTTATTTCATGGTAAAAGATTATGAAACTATATAGAATGATAAATAAACAGAAACTTTCAATCCCCAATATATACAGTGTTTAAATGACACTGTATCAAACCTTAGATAGTAGGTAAAGAAAGATATACATCTAGACTGAGCTAATGCCAGAAACGGAAATCCGTTAACCAAGGTCTTTTCCTAAAAAAAAGCACGCATCTGATACACAGGCAGATCTACGATCTCGTATACAAAAAGAGAGCAAGCACATATGGTCCTCAGGCAAGAACAAAGCTAGCAATATTTCTCGGCAGTTATGTTCAAGTTTCCAACTGAAAATCTATGCCATTCTCATACATGAATAATATATGACATTAATTAACCTAAACTAAATTCTTTAAAGTTACAAATAAGCAATAGGTATTTTTTTTACAAATAAAACCAACATTTGATTTTTGAAGTCTCTATTCTCATTTCCCTACGCATTTTTTTTATAGACAGTTGATAATCTTAATACGGCTAATTTTGAATAAACAGAAAAGATATGACTACGGTAATTTGTCTTTCATTTTATGCTTATTCATTGCAAGATGAAGTGTTGTGATACTTGAAAGTACACAGAACCTTCTTCTTAAGACATAAACTCCTGTCAGTTCAGGTTAGTTTAGTTAGTTCATGTTTTAACGTATTGACTTCACCTCCCCCACCCCGTTCCCCCGCCCGCCCCAACTCGAGTAACAGTTAATGCTTCTTGTTTTCAATATCTATTATATACATTGTCGGCTGTACGTTTGTTATTATGGTAATTTGTCATTCATTTTATACTTTACCTATTCTGATCGGCATTCTATAGAATTCCTGAGCATTCTATAGATTACCCAGGCAAAGTATATAAGATAAGAAAATAGTTCATACATTGCCTAAACGTGCCTAGCATTCTATAAAATGTCTAAATTATACCCATTGCCGGAACATACATAGAGACAGCCATCGTAAAATACATGTTCTTAAAATACGATAATACTAAACTCCTTGAAGTGAAAATTAATCCGTGTGAACACTTACGTAGGATGTTCATTCTACCGGGGGTTTATGTTTACATCTGTACAGATAAGATTTCCTTTTAACTTAAAATAAAGTAATAGGATATTACATGTATTAGATTTGTAATCTATATAATATAAAATTAGATTTGTAATCTATATAATATAAATTATAAAATTTATAAAATATAATGTAGTATCTTTGAAACTACGTAATATCTTTAGAAAAAAGCAATTAAAAAATAATGAGGGTTCCAGAGGTTTTACTTGATATGTACTACTGTCAGAAAGTATTTGCCCACGTAGTTATTTCAGTCCCAAGACAACAAAAACCCAGATAATATATATATTTTTTAATTTTAATGAATTATTATTTATTTTCACATCATTTACAGTCTAGAAAATCAGAAAAATATTCATGATTTTCCAGAATTTTTCTCATGTATGTGGCTTCCTTTGTTTTTAATTACCGCTTTACAGAGTTTCGGCATTCTGTCCAGTACTTTCTTCGGTTATTTTAACCCATTCTGCTTGTAAAAGTTACTACAAGTGATTTTCTGATTTTGGATTAAGTTTTCGAACACATCTGTCCAAATGATGCCACAACAATTCGATGGGGTTCAAGTCGGGTGATTGTGGAGGCCAAGTCATCACTTCCAGGACATCATCTGATTTCCATTGGTCCAAAAGTTCTCTAATTTGTTTATCAGAATGTTTAGGATCGTTGCCATGCTGAAAAATAAATTTCCCCTGAAAAATATCTCTTCTAGAAAGAAGCATTTGAGTTAGCAAAATGTCTCGATATTGTTCTTTTCGCATGATCCCGTCTAAAAATTTTTCCAACTTTTGCATTGCCACAGCAACCCCAAACCATTACTGAACCTCCACCATGTTTTACTACAACTGACAGGCTTCCAACATCCTCTCTTCAGCTGACAGCCGCACGTAAACTCGTCGATTTGAACCGAAAATTTCGAATTTAGATTCGTCGCTCCAAAGGAGGAAATTCCATTGTTCTGATGCCCAATTTTCATGTTTTCGGGCCCATTCTAATCGTTTACGTTTATTCACTTGCCTAAGAAGTGGTTATCTCAGTGCAACTCTCGCGTGTAGTCCACCTTCTGCTAACCTGTTCTTCATGGTTGTCACGCTGATGGGGATGAGCAGCTCCAAGTTTACTTGAGCCGTAATTTCTGATGCGGTTAGGCGCGATTACGTCTGCTGGACATTGTTATAGCTCTGTCTTCAGCGGGAGTCGTTTTTCGAGGCCTTCCTGAACGTTTTTGGTTGCGAATTCCATGTCCCGCAGGAATTTTTTTTACAATGTAGTCCACCGTTCTCGTTGGCATCCGGATATCGCTCGCGATTTGTCGACTCAAATATTTTTTTTGTTGGCCTGTGTAATTTATCAGAAGTATCATTACGATTATACAAGTGTGTTGTGTAGTTCAAAGGATTTAGACATCGTGGAAGAGAATCCAACCAAATTGCCGACCCAGTAAATGTTTCCTAAAGTAAAGTTGGGTATATAATTCTACATATTTTAGAGCATAATTTAGTTTTATGATGTAAATAAACACTAAAGACATGTTCCCTGAAACTCTAAGCCGTGAGGTAAATCTCCTTTGACTGGAAACTTCGTTTAAATTCCCTTGAATTAGCAGACGGCTTTAAATGAACCTTATGTTTGTGACTTGCACACAAGGTAAGCAAACATCCATAAATGCTACGTTTACGTAAAGTTGTTTGACTTCAGAGATTACTGGCTCGTAATTTTTATTTCTAGTTAAGAAGAACTATAAAATCTTGTACAGAGTTAGATGGTTTAAAGACGTGGTAATATTTTAGGAGGATCACTTTATTCAGTATGTTATATGATTACTGAAGTGCGACATACTACTTTAGTACCCCCGTGGGGGAGCGGGATAGAATATCTTCCCCGGTATGTTCTGCCTGTTGTAGGAAGCGACTTAAAGAACAACCTAGATGGTAGATGCCCAGATCCCATCAGCATCGCCCGGTGTGATACCAACGCATCGGCATAGGCTGCGTGAAGTTGCTTAACGTTTCGTGGCTGTGCCGATGTCCCGGACTGTGGGACCAAATAGCATGATGAGGCACCTGGATACAAAAAATTCCGGTGGTAAAATAGCTCCCCGTTCGGATCTCCGGGCGGGGGCTGGTTCAGGGGCGTTGACATGCAGAGATCAGAATTTTAAAATGGATTTTTGCAACATACGAGGTTTAAACACGAACCAACACCTGCAATCAAATAAACCTTATGTACTCGCTCTCTGTGAAACTAAGGTCAGTTCATCGACCAGCACAGTAAACTATCTTTATCCTGGGTACGACTTCTATTCCCGATTTAGGCGTAACTTTGGGATCTGTCTTTATGTCAGAAGCGACCTCTCTTGCCGACGAGAAAAGGCTCTGGAGCCCCCAAACTTTGATATTATGTGGTTAAAAATAACGACACAACCAACCATAAGGTTCATCTGTATCCTCTATCGACCACCAAGTGATGCTAACTTTAGAACTCTTTTCGCTTCCCTTGCAGACACCATCGATCATTTACAAATTAACTATCCAAATGCCGAAATTGCCATCCTGGGCGACTTTAATGTCCACAATATCAACTGGCTTAAATATTCAAATACTACCGACGAACAAGGTCGTGAAGCCGAAACATTTTCACTCAGTTGTGGCTTAACTCAGCTTATTGACGAACCAACACGGATCCCTGATCGAGACGGAATGTTTGCCAGTCTTCTTGATCTCTTTTTAACCACCAATCCGGAGATTTACACAGTCAGCGTAAATCCGCCGTTAGGTTCTTCCGACCATAAACTACTTTCGACATCGAGTATTCTACCAGCCAATGACAGAGAGGCGCCTAAACCGCGCAAGATTTGGCACTACAAGTCTGCTAAATGGGAAGATCTCATGGAATATTTTCGAACTTTCCCTTGGTTAGACGTTTCTTTTCGATCCGACGACCCATCTGACGCCAGTTAGGTTTCTGATCTTATTTTGGCCGGTATGGAGGCTTACATCCCTTTTTCGAAGAAATGCCCTTCCAACGGCAAGCCTTGGTTTGACCGAAAATGCAAAGAAGTAGTTGCTTCTAAACATCTTGCATACCGACAATGGCGCGAAAATCCTAACATCATAAATCGTAACACATTTGTTCGTGCCAGGAACAGATGCAAAGAAATTATCGACGAAACCAAGGAGGTACACAATCAACGGATTAGAAACAAACTTCTCGCCTGTCCCGGCAATTCAAGGTCCTTTTGGTCGGTCGCTAAGGCAGTTGGTCAAAATTTCACCAAATCCACCATACCACCACTCACACGGCCAGATAATTCTATTGCAACGACACCTGTTGAGAAAGCGAACTTGTTAGCTGAACTCTTTGCTTCACATTCTACTGTCGATTTCCAAGGAAAAACACCACCTACTATTCCCATAGTGCAGTCAAGGATGCCTGATGTTGTCTTCAGACAGCGTATCATAAAGCGTTTTCTGATGAAGCTAGACACCAAAAAGGCTTCTGGCGCTGACGGAATACCTGCCATAGTTCTTACAATCTGTGCGAGGGAACTAACACCAGTTTTCTGTAGACTTTTCAATCTATCCTACAGAAAGAGAATATTTCCTTCCTGCTAGAAATGTGCTACAGTTCAGCCGATACCTAAAAAAGGCAAGAAGACCTTGCCAAATAACTACCGACCAATCGCACTGCTTTCAATAATATCGAAAGTCATGGAAAAGGTTATCAATCAGCATCTTCTAAAATATCTTGAAGGACTCAACATTATTAGCGATCACCAATATGGCTTTCGTAAAAATAGATCAACAGGAGATCTTCTGACTTATGTAACACATGTTTGGAACAACGACATATCCAAGACATTCGACCGTGTTTGGCACGATGGGCTGTTGGCTAAACTACGTTCTTATGGTATGTCGGAAAAGTTCTGTTTGTGGCTCTCATGTTTCCTCAGAGAGCGTTCTTTACGAGTGGCAGTCGACGGATTTCTTTCTAACACCTTCACTATCAACGCCGGTGCACCCCAAGGCTCCATTCTCTTACTCTCTTTCTCGTTTACATTAACGATCTGCTGGACAAGACCGAGAATCCAATCTACAGCTTTGCAGATGTCAGTACACTTATCTCTTCATTCACTTTGAACGCTCGGACATCGGCTACTCCGACGAATATCCGCAGACAGCAGGAAGTCATTCAACTTAACAAAGACCTGGAAGAAATTCTATCTTGGGGTGACAGTAACCAAGTGGAATTTAACGCTACAAAAACCCAGGCGGCAGTTTTTTCTCGACATAGTTATGTCGGGACACTCCATTCCTCTAACATCGTCACTCAATTTCTTGGGGTTAATTTGCGAGCAAATATGTCCTGGCATGAACATGTTGCAGGCATAGCAAGAAGAGCTTCTCAAAAGTTGGGAAAATTATTTCGAACCAGAAAGCTTTACACTCCACAACAAATGTTAATTCTTTACAAAGCTCAAATTCAACCAACTATGGAATACTGCTCCCATGTTTGGAGCTCCGCTCCCAAACATACACTGCATTTGTTGGATTCTATTCAGAGAAGAGCTGTTCGTCTGATTGGAGACCCGGAACTGACCGTCGGCCTTGATTCGCTGGAACATCGAAGAACGGTTGGCGACTTGAGCCTATTCTACAAGTACTTTCATGGAAAGTGTTCGAAGGATGTGGCCCGCTTAATTCCTCCCAGAGCGGTGCATTTTAGAAGTACACGTCGTGCTAATTCTTCACATCCGTATGAGGTTCAGCTTGTTACTCCTCGTACAACGCTTTTCAAGCAGTCTTTTATATGGAGAACATCATCCCTTTGGAATAATTTGCCCAGGACTGTGTTTCCCACCGAGTACAATCTACAGCGATTCAAGAACAACGTGAATCGATTTCTCCGCACACGTGTCGCTCCTGTAGCGCTTTAGGGACTTCCCTGTAGCACGTGTGCTAGACCAATAAAAAAAAAGTGACCGAGAATGGAACTACCAAATTCATTATTCAATTATTCGGGAACACTAAAAGATTTCGCCCATTATTAGTACGATTGTACTACTAGATGCAAGGCTATGCTGGAAAGCCCACGTGAAAAAGAAAAAAGAAGAGTTTAACCTAAAATATAGAAAAATGTATTGGTTACTAGGAAGGAACTCCAAGTTATCCACTCACAATAAACTGCTTCTTTATAAGCAAGTTTTAAAGCCAGTATAGACATATGGCCTACAAGTTTGGGGCTGTGCTCACAAAAGCAATATCCAAATCATTCAACGACTACAAAGCAAAGTACTGAGAGACATGGTTAATGCACCTTGGTACTTCCGTAACTGCGACCTCCATAAGGACCTTGAAGTAGAGACAGTTAATCAAACCATTCCCAAAATCGCAAGACGTCACGAACAAAGACTTCTACAACACGTGAATGATGAGGCACTTCAGCTCCTCGACAACACCAACCTGACAAGAAGATTGAAGAGGACTAAACCCTTCGAATAGTGAAATGAGTGGAAAGCAGAGTACTTGTGCGGTAGTTACACGTTAAAATTAGTTTCTCTTGTTTTTTTCTGTTATAAGGATTTTAATATCTTCTCCAGCCTTTAATTTCTCCAGCCTCGTAATATATTCCCTGAAACTCTTTCAAATAAATAATATTTATTCCTCTGTATACGTTGTTCGAAAAGACACCGACTTATTGTGACACGTGTAAAATAGAACAACGGCGAATTATAATTATTCAAATCCTCCGTGTTTAAGAGCTTTTATGGTAAGCAGCTAGGTGTTGTGCTGGTTTATCGTTAGTAATTAATGTAGAGGTACAATAAGCCCGTGGTAGAACTAACGCGTGCTTTTAAAAGTTATATAGAAATGTGGTTCGGCACCTGGATAACCTTAACGGATATTATGACATCCCGACCAATATTTCCTTAAAGAAATAGAGTAAAAAGAGTAAAATTTCTACTCAGGGTAGGTGAACGATAAAGAGAATCATTAATTTATACTTCGGCTCATCTTTAATACGGCGATTGGTAAGTTAACTTATTCACTAAATGAGTAATTGTGACACTAGGGGAGTAGGTCGTGGTCACTGCTGTTTGAACATATTCAAAAGTGTCATATGGCTTTCCTCTCATCGTCAGGGGATGAAAAATAAGTTATAGGGTGCAAAATCATCAGGGAAATCAGGCGAGTGATACAAGCAAAAATTTGGTTTCTGCTTAAAGTCTCTCTCAATTTTTTTTTTTTATTGGTCCAGCACACGTGCTACAGGGAAGTCCCTAAAGCGCTACAGGAGCGACACGTGTGCGGAGAAAGTGATTCACTTGTTGTTGAATCATTGTAAATTGTACTCGGTGGCAAACACAATCATGGGCAAATTATTCCAAAGGAATGATGTTCTCCATATAAATGACTGCTTGAAAAGCGTTGTACGAGGAGTAACAAGCTGAACCTCATACGGATGTAAAGTATTAGCGCGTACTTCTAACATGCACCGCTCTGGGAGGAATTAAGCAAGCCAACAAATGCAGTGTATGTTTGGGAGCGGAGCCCCAAACATGGGAGCAGTATTCCATAGTTGATCGAATTTGAACTTTGTTAAGAATTAACAGTTGTGGAGTATAACGCTTTCTGGTTCGAAATAATATTCCCAACTTTTGAGAAGCTCTCCTTGCTATGCCTGCAACATGTTCATGCCAGGACATATTTGCTCCCAAATTAACGCCCAACAAATTGAGTGACGATGTTAGAGGAATGGAGTGCCCCGACATAACTATGTCGGGTTCAGCAACGTTAACTATTTTAGGAAAAACTGCCGTCTAGGTTTTTGTAGCGTTAAATTCCACTTGGTTACTGTCAGCCCAAGATAGAATTTCTTCCAAGTCTTTGTTCAATTGAATGACTTGCTGCTGTCTGCGGATATTCGTCTGTGTAGCCGATGTCCGACCATTCAAAGTGAATCAAGAGATAAGTGTACTGTCATCTGCAAAGCTGTAGATTGGATTCTCGGTCTTTTCCAGCAGATCGTTATTATAAATGAGAAAGAGAGTAGGAGATGGTATAGATCCTTGGGGTACACCGGCGTTGATAGTGAAGGTGTTAGAAAGAAATCCGTCGACTGCCACTCGTAAACAACGCTCTCTGAAGAAACATGAGAGCCACAAACAGAACTTTTCAGACATACCATAAGAACGTAGCTTAGCCAACAACCTAGCGTGCCAAGCACGGTCGAATGCCTTAGATATATCAAGAGCAACCTCTTGAGATTCTCCAAAGTGTTCAATTGCATTGTTCCAAACATGGGTTACATAAGTCAGAAGATCTCCTGATCTATTTTTACGAAAGCCATATTGGTGTTCGCTAATAATATTGAATCCTTCAAGATATTTTAGAAGATGCTGATTGATAGCCTTTTCCATGACTTTCGATATTATTGAAAGCAGTGTGATTGGTCGGTAGTTATTTGGCAAGGTATTCTTGCCTTTTTTAGATATCGGCTGAAAATGTGGCAGATTTCCAGCAGGAAGGAAATATTTCCTTTCTGTAGGATAGGTTGCAAAGTCCACAGAAAACTGGTGTTAGTTGCCTCGCACAATTTTTGAGAACTATGGCAGGTATTCCGTCAGCGCCAGAAGCCTTTTTTGGTGTCTAGCTTCATCAAAATACGTTTCATGATACGCTGTCTGAAGACAATATCGGGCATCCTTGACTGCACTATGGGCATAGTGGGTGGTGTTTTTCCTTGAAAATCGACAGTAGAATGTGAAGCAAAGAGTTCAGCCAACAGGATCGCTTTCTCAACAGATGTCGTTACAATAGAATTATCTGGCCGTGTGAGTGATGGTATGGTGTTAGGATTTTCACACCATTGTCGGTTTGCAAGATGTTTAGAAGCAACAACTTCTTTGCATTTTAGGTCAAACCAAGGCTTGCCGTTGGAAGGGCATTTCTTCGAAAAAGGGATGTAAGCCTCCATACCGGCCAAAATAACATCGGGAACCGCCCTGGCGCAGTCAGATGGGTCGTCGGATCAAAAACAAACGTCTAACCAAGAGAATGTTTGAAAATATTCCATGAGAGCTTCCATTTAGCAGATTTATAGTGCCAAATCCTGCGCGGTTTTTGTCTCCTCTCTGAGAACCTAACGGCGGATTTACGCTGGCCGGATTGTTGGTTAAAAATAGATTAAGAAGACTGGTGAACTCCCCGTCTCCCTCATTGATCCGTGTTGGTTCGTCAATAAGCTGAGTTAAGCCACAATGCTTCATGAATCACTTTCCGCCATCAGTAACGGTCGTTTTAAGGTAATCAGTTCTTTAGATCATTTCGGGTTTTCCTTGATGAAAGTAGGCACTTTTTATATATTTTATTTCTCCTTCACTTTATGGATGGGCCGCCTTTTTGACGCATTTAAGTATACATTGAAACCAATATCCTTAGTGCACTTACACAGGAGTTGTCGCTACCAAATACTTTATTTTTGCCCTGGACATGGAATTTGCTAACCATGTCACCATTACCAAGACCGATGACTAATGGCTAGCTAAAGGGTCTTCGAATACGTGTTTAGTGTAGTGTCTGTCGTCTAGTGTCATTGGCGCAAATATTTCAAAGTTCCAACGTATCACTCGTACACTTGAGGGTTCATAACTGTATCATTTTTCAAGCATTTGTTTCATTTTCGTTACCAAAATCAACAAAAAAAGTCAATTGGACCTCTCACTATGTTTGAAACAAATTTTCGCAGCTTTCATCAAAACATACTGTTACTTTTACGACTATAGCTTGATATCTAGTGGAACATTTGTCATAAAGCAGCTGATACAATACCAGAGCTGTCGTTAATTGTTTTAAAAAGCAATTCAATTACAATTACAAATTAGTTGGACAAGATAAATCAAAATAGATTACAAATTGCCAGTAATTGGTAGAAAAATATTTCACTTATCCATCATTGGAACAAAATTATTTATAATAATCATTACACTCTAAAGAATATGAGTATAATTGAACTCGACAATACAAATTAGCAAAAGTAGTTAATTACTATGTTTCAACAACCGTAATTCAATTAGCGACAGCTCTACACCTCACTAATAAAGTTTCCGCTTGCAACAACCGAAACATACGAGTACAATGGCGGGCGTTACAATTTTCTTGAATTTTCTACAAGTTCAATTGTATAATTGAGGTGTCCGTCCTTTGTGACTATACTTCATAAATTTTTAAATGAAATGAAACGAATTACTTTGTTATTTGTCACTTATTTTTTATTTATCTGCTACTGCAGTTTCGTAGGTTTTCTACATTATCGCTTGATAGTGTAAAAAACCTACGAAACTGCAGTAGCAGATAATTAAAAAAAAAACCGGTCAAGTGCAAGCTGAACTTGTGTTCCGTACGTTAATTGCTTTTAAAATAAAAAATTTTGTTTGTTTTGTGGTATAAAATGATCAGTAACTTCACAAACACATCCCAAATGAGTTTTCAACAAAGTTTGTTTCCAATTTTTACTGAAACTGACCTTGAAATTTTTGTTTTTTTTTATATACCAGATAAATTATTAAAGGTAATGCACTCGTGATAATTTTCGTTCAATCTATACCCCATGAAGATTATTCCAGAATTTTGTCAAAATTTTTTGATCAGTACTTTTCGAGATAAGGTAGAGGAACAGCGATTTTTCGGATTTTTTTACAAATAATACAAAGAAAAGTGTGAGCAAGTATTACATTATATATATATAGATATATATATATATATATATATATATATATATATATATATATACATATATATATATATATATATATATATATATATATATATATATATATATATATATATATATATTTACTCGTGTTTTCACAAGCTTTCATTTAATACCACACTCGATGACGTAGTAAAAAAAATTTTTTTCACTTCCGATTTGATCCCTCAAAACTAACCCCTTAAGTCAAAATTTAACTTTCAAAACTACACGGCTCTGATGAGGCCATCAATTCCTATATTATTACCAAATTTCAACTTTCTACGTCAAATAGTTTCGGAGAAAATCGGGTGTGACAAACAGACAGACAGACAGACAGACAGGCAGACAGATAGACAGACAGACAGACGACACCGAAGTGATCTTATAAGTGTTCCGTACGGAACACTAATTTATAATATATATAAAATGCAACGTCTCTTTGTCTGTCTGTCCGTTAGTGCGCCTATCACTGAAAAACCACTTATCCGATTTACGTACTTTTTTTTTAAAAACATACTTATGTTCTCTGGCCAGGTTATAGGCTACATTTTATTACGATAGGTGGCATAAGGAATGAGCAGTGACGTAAAATAGTGAATGATGTCGGAAATAAGTTTGCCGCTAGCGCGTGTCTTTGCAATACACAGCCTAAACCATTAAATATGGAATAATATTATGTAGCAGAGAATATCTATAATCTATAATATATAACATATAAAATACAATGTCTCTCTGTCTGTCTGTCCATTAGTGCGTTTATCACGCGGGACCACTTATCCGATTTACGTAATTTTTTAAATTCATACATATGTTCTCTGACCAGGTTATAAGTATATATTTCATTACATCTATAATATATATAAAATGCAACGTAGTCTGTCTGTATGTCTGTCCGTTAGTGCGCTTATCACTAGAGAACCACTTATCCGATTTTCGTACTTTTTTTTTTAAAACATACATATGTTCTCCGGCCAGGTTATAGGCTATATTTTATTACGATAGGTAGCATAGGGAATGAGCAGTGACAATAGTAGTAAATGAAGTCGGACAAAGTTTGCCGCTAGCGCGTGCTCTTGCAATACACAGTCCAAACCATTAAATATGGAACAATATTATGTAGCAGAGAATATCTTCAATATATATAAAATGCAATGTCTCTCTGTCCGTCTGTCTGTCTGTCCGTCCGTTAGTGTGCTTATCACTGGAGAACTACTTATCCGAGTTACATACTTTTTTTTTAAACATACGTATGTTCTCTGGTCAGGTTATAGGATATATTTTATTAGGTGACATAATGAATAAGCAGCAACGATAATAGTGAATTAAGTCGGAGAAAAGTTTGCCGCTAGCGCGTTCTCTTGCAATACACTCCCTAAAGCATTAAATATGGAACAATATCATGTAGCCAAGAATACAATATATATAAAATGCAACGTCTCTCTGTCTGTCTGTCTGTCCGTTAGTGCGCTTATCACTCGAGAACCACTTATCCGATTTACGTGTTTTTATAAATTTATACATATGTTCTATATAATTCGATATAAGCCTAGATAATGGGAGATAAGGTGAGACAATGGGAGATAAGGAGAAATAATGGGAGATAAGTCGAGATAAGCCTCGATAATGGGAGATAAGGTGAGTTAATGGGAGATAAGTATAAATAATAGGAGATAAGGAGAGATAATGGGAGATAAGCAGAGATAAGTCTAGATAATGGTAGCTATGGTGAGATAATGGGAGATAAGGAGAAATAATGGGAGATAAGGAGAAATAATGGGAGATGAGCTTCAGAGATAAGCCTAGATAATGGGAAATAAAGTGAGATAATGAGAGATAAGGAGAAATAATGGGAGATAAGGAGAAATAATGGGAGATGAGCAGAGATAAGCCTAGATAATGGAAATTATGTAGAGATAATGGGAAATAAGGAGAAATATTGGGAGATAAGGAGAAATAATGGGAGATATTTTATTACGTTGGGTAACATAAGGAATAAGCAGTGACGATAGTAGTGAATCAAGTCCACGCGAGCGGAGCCGCGGGCCCGGCTAGTAAGGGATAAATAGCAAAGTAATTCATTTCATTTCATTCAGAAAGTTCTACAAATTCGTTTTCTTTTCGTAAAGAAATAGTATGCCTAATATTTTTTAATTTAAGATTTTGTCCAAAGATAAGCGATTTATAAACAAAAACTAAAATTTGATATTTTACCAAGTTGGTCACTGAAGCACAAGTGCAGTTTGTGAAGGTAGTTTTTTTCATTAGTGACCAACTTTGTTTGTAAAGGTAGTTTTTTTCATTAGTGACCAACTTAAATATAAAAAATTGTTGCGGCAGTTGACAGATCTCGTTCGGACATCCTGTCAGCCGTCGATGTATCGAACGACTATATATTGTCTTCTAATCTCTCTCTTTTATAGATTAACAACTTGTTAAGAAACAAGATTTCAGTCTATATCTTTAATGATGTTGGCACGCTTGCTTTTGTCATTTAGGCTGAATTCTCGTACATTAGCCACCATTCCAAATAGCGACAGATATTTTTAAAATTTAATAAAAACCTAGAAGAAATTCTGATTTTACGATTGCAATCGGTACAATATAACGTCATAATGAATAAATATCCAATAATCCCTCAAGAATATCGTTTTTATCAGAGAAATACGCTACTTTTATTGCGATTTCTTCATGTACACTGGAAATTGAAAGTAATAATTTTATAATTTTAACAGGAAATAATTTTCCCGTACATTTTGCCAATGCAGTCTTTCAAAACTCCTGGCCGACAGCCAAAAGTTTTGCACGTTTTCAGGATTAAGGCGTTGCTGAAAAATCTAATTTACTGTTTTTAAAGCATGTATAAAATAATATTTTATAACTCGATTATACGCTTGGATTCTAATGCGACGTGACTAAGTTTTAGGCATATATTTTCGTAACCTGAGCGTAAAATTGGAGAACGTACAAAATTTAAACATAATTGCTCATATAATAACTGTCAATTAGTTTCGTTCTTATTATAATATAACTTATATTTTTTGATTTGATATTACGTTTAATTTGATATCATTTACACTCCCTTTCTTCTTTTATTAAGGATCTATTAGAAAAGTAAGAAAATTCAATCTATATCTTTGTTCAAGACAGTACTTTTGCTTCTTGACACTCTATAATAGTCATGACCACTATACCAAACACATTATTTTTGCATTCATAATACGTTTTGCTAAATAATTTAGCATCATTAACAGCGATGGCTCATCCGCAGATAAACCTAGTTTGTGATTGCTCAATTGGAATCAACAAATTATAGACGTCTGCTTAATTCCGTAACCAATCCAGAGGACTATAGGGAGTAGGTATGTTGTTCTTATTTATACTATTTTCTCAGTACGTATGTACGCGTCTAATAATCTCCTGATAAATTTCTAATTAACCTCAAATTATCTTATATAACTACACCTCAAAAGGGCTAAAAACTATTTTAATCTCGTTTAAATGAGCGTTCTAGTTTGCCCAACATATTCCTTGCCATAATCGTTAAAACTTATCTCATACATTGGATTAAAGACTAACGTAACGGCTACTTTATTAAATCCCTAAATACGTCCCTGCTATATTTTGGTTTATATGGTTTTAACACATATTTTGTCTTATTTTGCTAGCGCGTAAAAACGCTGGAAAAATGAATATTTCATCTCGACTTAACAACATCTATTTATAAATTTGTTTATTTGTTTGTTTTTTCGTTGTAATCATTGATCCTTGCTATATTCCTAATACGATTTCTTTCAATGCTGAATTTTATCTCACTCAAAGGGAAGCTGACTGAACGATGGAACACAAAATGCAATGCGGTAAAGCTTATGTTATGTACCATGAAATAAAGTGTCTTTCCTATAGGCGAATGATAAAAAGAAAATGTACAGGGTGTTAGTAAAATGTTTTAGTATATTAAAATGGGTGAGCTCTTGAGTTAATTGAAAACACACCTAATATTTATTTTTTAAGCCACTGGCGTTCTTGACCTCTAAAAATTCCTTTCAACATGCATGAGCTAGAGAGACAGGAAGTGTTTCAAGCGATTGGAAGGGAGATGCCGAACCGTCATCATCTATAAAGACGTAGCCTCTTGCTTAATTAGTCCAGGTTGTGAAGGTATTTTTTTCATTAGTGACCAACTTATATATGTAAAAATTATTGCGGCAGTTGGCAGATCTCGTTCAGATATCCTATCAGCCACCAGTGTATCAAACGACTATATATTGCCTTCTATTCTCTCTCTTTTATAGATTAACAACTTACTAAAAAACAAGATTTCAATCTACAGCTTTACTGATCTTGGCACGATTGATTTGGTCAGTTAGCCTGAATTTTTGTACACTAACCACCAATCCAAATAGCGACAAAGTGCAATAATTTTTGAAATTTAATAAAAATCTAGAAGAAATTCTGATTTTACGATTGCAATCGGTGCAATATAACGTCATAATAAATAAATATCCAATAATTCCTCAAGAATATCGTTTCTATCAGAGAAATACGCTATTTTTATTGCGATTTCTTCATGTTTACTGGAAATTGAAAGTATTAATTTCATAATTTTAACAGGAAATAATTTTCCCGTACATTTTGCCAATGCAGTCTTTCAAAACTCCTGGCCGACAGCCAAAAGTTTTGCACGTTTTCAGGATTAAAGCGTTGCTGAAAAATCTAATTTACTGTTTTTAAAGCATGTATAAAATAATATTTTATAACTCGATTATACGCTTGGATTCTAATGCGACGTGACTAAGTTTTAGGCATATATTTTCGTAACCTAAGCGTAAAATTGGAGAACGTACAAAATTTAAACATAATTGCTCATATAATAGCTGTCAATTAGTTTCGTTCTTATTGTAATATTACTTATATTTTTTGATTTGATATTACGTTTAATTTGATATCATTTACACTCCCTTTCTTCTTTTATTAAGGATCTATTAGAAAAGTAAGAAAATTCAATCTATATCTTTGTTTAAGACAGTACTTTTGCTTCTTGACACTCTATAATAGTCATGACCACTATACCAAACACATTATTTTTGCATTCATAATATATATATATATATATATATATATATATATATATATATATATATATATATATATATATATATGTATGTATGTATGTATATATATATATATATATATATATATATATATATATATATATATATATATATATATATATATATATATATATGTATGTATGTATGTATATATATATATATATATATATATATATATATATATATATATATATATATATATATGTATGTATGTATGTATATATATATATATATATATATATATATATATATATATATATATATATATATATATATATATCAATCGGTTTTATAACGTCTTCCGTCTTCCGATGCCTAATTTCCACTCCTCCCGGTTTCTCCATCCCTCCTCCTCCAGATCTCTCTCTAGTACTTCCTTGTTGATTCCTGCTCTCCAGCTTTGGCGTGGTCTTCCACGCTTTCTTTTTCCATGGGGGTTCCAATTTAAAATCTTTTTAGGTAGTCGATCTTGTGACATTCTCTGTACATGTCCGTACCATACCAACTTTTGGGTTCTGATTTCGTCCACTATATCGTGCTTTATTTCTAAAGCTCGCCTTATCGTGTCATTTGGTATGCGGTCTTTTCTGGATTTTCTGGCTGCTCGTCTCCAGAAATTCATTTCTGTAGCTTTCAGTATTTTTTCTGTTCTTTCCTTTAATGGCCACACCTGGGAGCTGTAAGTTATTATACTTTTCACTATTGAGTTGTAAATTCTCTTCTTATTTTCAATGGTTATGTTTTTGTCCCATAGTATACTACTAAGCATTGCAATCGCTTTTCTTCCTTGGATATTCCTCTCGAATATTGCTTCTTCCAGTGTTCCGTCCCTAGATATTCTCGTTCCAAATACTTGTAACTGGCACAGTGTTTGA
The DNA here is from genome assembly GCA_019049505.1 of Pachyrhynchus sulphureomaculatus. Lineage (NCBI taxonomy): Eukaryota > Metazoa > Arthropoda > Insecta > Coleoptera > Curculionidae > Pachyrhynchus > Pachyrhynchus sulphureomaculatus. Next base: position 110,410,792 of record CM032448.1, on the reverse strand, counting down.
TGGTGTGTCTTGTGGCCAGTTTCAAGCCCTGCTGTTGTCCTCCGACGCACATGTACTCGGTCTTTTTAATATTGTCTTCTAGGCCCCATTTTTCATATTCCTCCATAAGTTTTCGTGTCATGCATTCCATATCATCGATGTCCTGAGCGACTACTACCTGGTCATCTGCGAATCTGCGAATGATAGCGTATACAATGCGGTAAAGCTTATGTTATGTACCATGAAATAAAGTATCTTTCCTATAGGTGAATGATAAAAAGAAAATGTACAAGGTGTTAGTAAAATATTTTGATATATTAAAATGGGTGAGCCCTCGAGTTAATTGAAAACACAGCTAATATTTATTTTTAATAAATGCGAAGACGAGAATTTTTAAGCTACTGGCCTGCTTGACCTGGAAAAAATCATTTCAACATGCATCAGTTAGAGAGACAGGAAGTGTTTCAAGCTATTGTAAGGGAGATGCCGAGCCGTCATCAGCTGTTAAAAACGTAGCTTCTTGCTTAATTAGTCCAGGTTGTGAAGGTATTTTTTTCATTAGTGACCAACTTACACTTACTTAATCCTTATGTCTTTCTACCCCTTGAGAAGTGTAAGGCCCATGGAGTTGAGTTATTCTATAACTGTCTTTTCCATATTTCCTTCTATATCCTTCCATCCTATTTAAATTGCCAATTGCCTGTTTTGTTTCTTCTGTATTAGGTTTTTCTGTTTGTATGAGTTCTGTATCTTGTTCCGGTATTATGTCTCTATGTTGACTTTTGTATGCTTTTCCCTCTAATCTTTTGCATCCTTTCCTTTCTGTTTCAGTGATTCTTACATAGTACATTTGTTGTTCTTCTGTCAGTTCATTCTCTTTTCCGTTTATATCCCTATTATTCCGTGTTCTCAATCTAAAAACTAGATAATTTTTCCCATTTCTTTCTTCCTCTCTATTTCTTTGATTATCTTCTTATTTGTATTCCTTTTACTAGGCATCTCTTCCGTATCCTTTATCTTTGCCAGGGTCGTCGTCAATCTACCTATCCCTCTCCTTTTTCTCAGTTTTTTGACTTGATGGTCGTAGTATTCTTTGTTTATTCTTCCAGTTTTGCTTCCTCAATGTCCCATCTATATTCTCTTCCTTCGATTACGATTTTTTTATATCCTATTTTCACCCTTTTTCCATTCTTTCTCTCGTTTTCTGCTATATGTTTCAATTTCTTTTGAATTTACGTTCATCTTTTGTTAAATCGTTGTTTATATAAACATTCTCTCTTAGGTTTCTCAATTTGTTTTTATTTTTCATTACAGCTTCCTTATCTCACATGTTTCCAAGTTCTATCTTGTATATAGTCGCTCCTATTTTTATCACATCTTTAATCTGTACTTTTGTGTCAATACTCCATAAAATGTTCTACACCCATTTTCAGATCTGGTTGGCTATTCGTTTCAAATCTCATTCCGATATTACAATGTTATTCCTTACGTTGTCTTTTTCCAGTCTACTCATCTTCAAATCCATCCTTCTCATGTTTTCTCTAATTATCTTATTTTTCTCTTTCAATACTTCATTCTCCTTTCCTAGTTCCTTCAACTCGTGTTGATATTTCTTCTGATCTTGTTTTATATCCTTTATATCTGACATTAGCTCTCTGATCATTTCTATCAAATTGTCTATCTTATCTACTCTTTCGTGTTTCTCTTTCTGTGGTGTTCTTATCAGATTTTTACTCTTATTGAATAATCCCATTGGCTCTTCTTTTTTTTCGACTCTTCCTTTTTTCGAGTCTCCTGAGGTCTAATCATCGCTATCCATTGTTCTTTCTGTTATAAAAACTTTATGTGTGTTCCTCGTATATTCCATTTTCAAACACGGGAGAAAAAGAAAAAAAATTGTTGTTTATATTTCTTATCACTGAAAACGTAAATTGATCATCGCTTATCGTTTCGTTAACTTCATACAATTTCACAAACATATTCTCATAAATCTTCAAATTTTTTACTTATTGTCTTAATCTAACATTGCACTCTGCTTTATTTCTAGTCCATCTCGTTTGCAATCTCGTTTGCAATTGAAAAAATAATTAAATAGTGCTCGCTGAACGAGTTGACTATTGCCGGGCGTTCGATTCACACGTACACACATCGCGATCCGAAACCAACTTATATACGTAAAAATTATTGCGGCAGTTGGCAGATCTCGTTCAGATATTCTATCAGCCACCAGTGTGTCAAACGACTATATATTGCCTTCTATTATCTCTCTTTTATAGATTAACAACTTACTAAAAAAACAAGATTTCAATCTATAGCTTTACTGATCTTGGCACGTTTGATTTGGTCAGTTAGCCTGAATTTTTGTACACTAGCCACCAATCTAAATAGCGACAAAGTGCAATAATTTTTAAAATTTAATAAAAATAATAATCCCGCAAGATTATCGTTTCTATCAGAGAAATACGCTACTCTTATTGCGATTTCTTCATGTTAACTGCAAATTGAAAGTAATAATTTCATAATTTTAACGGGAAATAGTTTTCCCGTACATTTTGCCAATGCAATTTGCAACGTAGTCTTTGAAGACTCCTGGCCGACAGCCAAAACTTTTGCACGTTTTCAGGATTAAGGCATTGCTGAAAAATCGAAATTACGGTTTTTAAAGCATGTACAAAATAATATTTTATAACTCGATTACACGCTTGGATTGTAACGTGACGTGACTAAGTTTTAGGCATGTATCTTCGTGATCTAAGCGTGAAATTGGCCAATAAACAAAATTTAAACATAATTGCTCCCATAATAACTGCCAATTTTTTTTTTTTATTATAATATTACTTATATTTTACGATTTGATATTACGTTTAATTTGATATCATTTACCCTATCTTTCTTCATTTTATTAAGGATTTACTAGAAAATTCCGAAAATCCAATCTATATCTTTGCTCATGACAGCACAGTTGTGCCTTCATTACTTTTGCTCATTGATACTCTATAATCGTTATGACCACTACTCGTAATACGTTTTGCTAAATAAGATAGCATCATCAGAAGCCATAACTCATCCGAAGATAGACTAAGATTGTGATTGCTCAATTGAAATTAACTAATTATAGAGGTCTGCTTAATTCCGTAACCAATTTAGAGGACTATAGGGAATAGGTCCGTTGTTCTTATTTGTACTATTTTCTTAGTACTTACGTATGCGTCTAATAATCTCCCGATAAATTTCTAATTAACCTTAAATCATCTTAAGCTAACATACTATACCTCAAAGGAGCTAAAAATTATTTTAATCTCGTTTCTACTTTGCCCATAATCGTTACAACTTATCTTATATATCAGATTAAAGACAAACGTAAGGTCGACTTTATTAAATCCCTAAATACGTCCCATTTTGGTTTATATGATACTAACTCATATTTTGTCTTATTTTGCTGACGCCTAAAACAGATGGAATTAGGAATATTTCCCCTAAACTTAAGAACACCTATTTATAAATTTGTTTATTTGGTTCTCGTTATAATCATTGATCCTTGCTATATCATAGTATGATTTCTTTCAATTCCGAATTTTACCTCAATCAAAGGAAAACTTACTGTACGATCAATGAACCACAAAATGCAATGCGGTAAGCTTATGTTATGTACCATGAAACAAAGTATGTTTCCTATAAATGGATGATAAGGAAAAAATCTACAGGGTGTTAGTAAAATGTTTTAATATATTAAAATGGGTGAGTTCTCAAGATAATTGGAAACACATGTAATATCTATAATATATATAAAATGCAACGTCGCTCTGTCTGTCTGTATGTCTGTCTGTCTGTCTGCCCGTTAGTGCGCTTATCACTGGAGAACCACTTATCCGATTTACGTACTTTTTTTTAAAAAACATACGTATGTTCTCTGGCCAGGTTATAGGCTATATTTTATTACGATAGGTAGCATAGGGAATAAGCAGTGACGATAATAGTGAATGAAGTCGGAACAAAGTTTGCCGCTAGCGCGTTCCCTTGCAGTACACAGTATCTATAATCTATAATCTATAATATATATAAAATGCAATGTCTCTTTGTCTGTCTGTCTGTCCATTAGGGCGTTTATCAGGCGAGAACCACTTATCCGATTTGTCTTTTTTTAAATTCATACATATATTCTTTGGCCAGGTTATATAGTAATAATAATAATCTATATCTATATTATATGTAAAATACAGCGTCTCTATGTCTGTCTGTCTATCCGTTAGTGCGCTTATCCCTCGAGAACCACTTATCCGATTTACGCGATTTTTTTAAATTCATACATATGTTCTCTGACAAGGTTATATAATAATAATAATAATCTATATAATATATAAAACGCAACGTCTCTCTGTCTGTCTGTTCGTTAGTGTGCTTATCATTCGAGAACCACTCATCCGATTTACGTGATTTTTTTTTTTAATTCTTAATTTAATATATGTCAAAAAAAATGTATAATATATATAAAACGTAACGTCTCTCTGTCTGTCTGTCTATCCATTACTGTGCTTAGCACTCAAGAACCACTTATCCGATTTACGTGTTTTTTTTTTATAAAATAAAAAGGGAATAAACAGAGACAAAATGCTATTATGTAGGAAAAAAGATGGAAGTTTAGCAGTAAGCTTCGCAGAAAGACTGAATAGATGGAGGGAATGCTTTAAAGAAACACTAAATAGAGATGAAAAAGAGTTGAATGAGAAATAGGAAGCAAAATTAACTAAAGGGCAGGAGGGAACAAATACACCCTGTAAAGAAGAAATAAGAGAAATACTCAGAACCCAAAAAAAAATAAGGCCCCGTGTGGAAATTGTATAACTGATAAAAGCTGGAGGAGTAGATCTGGAAAATGAAATATGCCGGTTGGTGCAAGAAATATGGGAAACAGAAAAGATGCCAGTAAGCTGGAGACAGTCGCTCATTTGTCCAATATACAAAAAAGGAGAAAAAACTATATATGCTAATTATAGGCCAATAGCCTTTCTGGATGTCGTGTACAAGATAGTAGTGTTGACTATCAAAAACAGACTAGCAGAGAAAGCCGAGTCTATTCTGGGAGAGTACCAGTGTGGATTCAGGAAAAATAGATCGGTTACAGACCAGATATTTTCGATTAAGCAAATCTAAGATAATAGCTTAGAACAAAATTTGGCACTACACTTGGTTTTTGTGGATTTCAGAGAAGCATATGACTCTGTAAATAGAGAAGGACTCTACAAGATATTGGAAGAACTAAAAATTCCAAGTAAATTGATTCTCATGGTGAGAATGACCCTGAATGACACAGAAAATAGAGTGTTGGTTGAGGGCAAAGTATCAGACAAGTTTAAGGTGAAGAGAGGATTAAGACAGTGGTAACCAGTGTCGACATGTCTATTTAATTTGGTACTAGAGAAGATAATCCGGGAACCAGAAATAAAAATAAATGGAACGATATACCAACAAACCTGTCAATACTTGGCCTATGCGGATGATGCAGCAGTGATTGCAAGAGCAAAAGAGAACCTCAAAAAACCATAAGTAGGATAGAAGAAAGGGGAAGGATGAGAGGACTAAAGATAAATGAGAAAAAAACAAAATACATGGAAATTACAAAGAAGAAGGATAATAAAAACAACAAAAGTTTAATTATAATAAGCAACTTAGGGAAAAGATATATGTTTGAAAAAGTAGACAAATTTAATTATCTGGGAGTAACAATAACAGAGAGTGGACAAGAAAGAACGGAGATACAAGAAAGAATAGCGACAGGACAGATATGTTTGGGGGCAATGAATCCAATAATGAAATCAAAGAATGTATCAAGAAAAGCAAAAGAAAGAATATATACGACAGTTGTCAGACCCACGGTGACATATTTGTATGGATGCGAAACGTGGAAACTGAATGCAAGAGAAAAGGAGACGTTGGAGGTGTGGAAAAAGGAAGCTTTGAGAAGAATCTACGGAGGAAGGAAAGAAGAGGAACGGTGGAGAAGAAGAACAAACTACGAATTAAAATGCCTATATACGAAACCCCTTATAAGCCAACTCCTAATAAGCCAGCGATTAAGATGGTTGGGACACGTGGCAAGGATGAAGGAAAAAAGACAGGCAAAGCAAGCCCTAATAAGAGGAGTGGTTGGAAGAAAAGGCAAGGGTAGACCTCGATCTACATGTATTCAGGCAGTAAAGCAAGATCCGGAGTTGATGGGAATCCCGCACTGGGAAAAGCTAACAGGAGACAAAAAGAAGTGGAGACAAGTATGCAACCAAGCCATGAGCCTCTAAGGCCCCTTGAGCTATATAATAATATAAACATAACGAATAAGCAGTGACGATAAACGTGAATCAAGTCCACGCGAGCGGAGCCGCGGGCACGGCTAGTTTTTTAATAAATACGAATACAGTTGAGAATTTTTTATGTTACCGGACTGCTTGACCTGGAAAAATATTGCTTCGCCATTTAGCATGCATGAGTTAGAGAGACAGGATGTTTTTCAAATGATTAAAAGGAAGATGCCAAGCAGTCACCAACTGTTAAAGACGCAGCCTCTTGCTTATCCCGTGGGAACTGCTTCAAGAATAAGTGTTTTTTTTTTTCGTGAAATATCAGAAATTGATAACGCAAAGAGTGTTTTAAGTATTTTAGTGATATTGCCAAAGTTTAGTGACAATTTTGCTCTTATAACTAAGTTAATTCATGAAAAATAGTAGTATTTGTGTTGTACGTATTACATTTCGTCATTTTTAACGTGCATTAATATGTTTAATGCATTTTTTGTTAATGACCTTAATTCCTAAGAAAAACATCTTAATTGCTATCAGCTGATAGGTTAATCGTCCTGAATTTAGCGTCAATCAGTCAGTAGCGGCGATAATCTTCTAGTTCGTTTTACGAGTTATTATCGTGGGGTGGTATTTACCAATATTTGTCCACAATCGCCTTTGCTACGGATATATGCCAGTTAAAATACATTAGGCAATTTTCATAGCACCCTATGTATGTACCAGGGCCGTCCGAAAAGCCCGTGCAAAATCCAAGACATATAGACACCTGTCTGTACTATTACCTTCTAAGTAGCGTTAGGTATTTTATAAGACAACTGAATAAGTGATAATCTCGATATCCGTATCGGCTTCTTTTTCCAACGGTTGATGTCTATTTTTAGTTGATATCTGTAGGTTGTTTATAAATTTTCTCTTTGTAAAACAGAGAGAGGGGACTGGAATCGGCCTTTCGTTTTTTGTTTATTATGGTTTCTTCTAGAGACTCCCTGTTCGGTGGGGGTGCAGAGGGCACATATTGTTGGTTTTTTGATTATTTATGTCAATGTCTATAATGTCTATTTCTTCGTTACCTTTTTTACTCGTTATAGATTTCTCAGTATTTTCAGGAGTTTCCGGTATGTCCATAACTATACCATGTATTTCATTCAAGTGCTTTTTTACAATAATTTTTTAAACGATATTTCTCGTAGTAGATAACACAGTAACTACACTTTCTAGCATAGGTTTTTAATACTGTTACGACGTCACTTATCTTTTACATTATTTTTAAGCACCGGTGTTTCAGGGCTTTTTATTATTTTTAAACCTAGACCAGTTTTCACTGGCGTAGGTAGTTTATTTCCCGAGGTAGCTTCAGCACCTCGAAACGCATTGATGGAAAATATTTATATTACCGCTTCCACTATTCACTAGTTTTTCACTAATTTTTATGTTATATTTAGAAATAAATTCTATTTCTAATATTAAATTTGCTATATATAGTACTTTTATTCACTTCATCGCTTTTAAGGATACTGTTTTATCACAATCTTATCGCGAATCGAATATAAAAATGCCGCAAAAAAGGCTCCGACCAGACCGTGCTATAGAAATGGCTCGATTTCATTACGTTTCGGTAGAGTTTCGCTGACGAAAATTTACTCGAGTAAGTTTTTTTTAGCGTCAAATCATATGATATACAAACATTGAGCTTCTTTTTGTAACCAGCTTTCTCTACATTGTTTAGAACTATTTGATGACGGATGTTTAGTTTTTTGGCGATGTCATGGCTACCAGGTGTACAAGTATGAAAATGTTAAATTGGGAAGAATGATAAAAAGTGCTTTATTCAAAGTATGCTCCATTGCTTGTTATACATTTTTCTCATCTTTCGGGCCATTTGTGAATACCACGCCAGTAAAAATCTTCCCCTTTTGCTGTGAACCATTTATCGAGCCACTTTTTCACATCTTCGTACGAACCAAAGCGCTGCTCAGCAAGTGCGTGACCCATCGATGCAAACAAGTGGTAATCGGAAGGAGTCAAGTCTGGTAAGTAAGCCGCATGGGGTAGAACTTCCCAGCTGAGTTCTTCCAACGTGTCACATACGGCAAAATCAGTTGGTTTTGCCGTATGTGATGGAGCATTGTCATGAAGAAAAAAATGACTTTCTGTTGCCTCTTTCGGTGTTCTGGCCTTTTTTTTAAGCAGCGAACGGTTCAAATCGGTCAATTATTGTTGGTAACGTTTAGTATTAACCGTTTCCTCAGGTTTTAACAGCTCATAATAGACCACGCCCATGGTCCCACCAAACACAGAGCATCGTCTTTGTGCCAAAGCCATTCGGTCTTGCGGTCGATGTGGATGGTGCGCCTGTGTCTACCCATGATATTTTTGTGCTTGGGATTCTCAAAATAAATCCACTTTTCATCTCCTATAACTATACGATGCAAAAACGACTTCCTTTTGTACCGAGCGAGCAAAATGTCACACGTGTTTTTGCGCTTTTCCATTTGCCTGTCGTTCAACTCATGTGGTACCCATCTACCGGTCTTCTGAATCTTTCCCATCTCTCGCAGCCGATTGGAAACAGCTTGTTTACTAACGCCCAATTACTCTGCAAGTTGTTTTTGTGTTTGCGAATCATCTTCGTCCAACAATGCTTGCAATTCCACATCTTCGTATTTTTTTTGGCGGTTTTCCACGTTCCTTGTCTGCAACATCGAAGTCACCACTTTTGAAACGCCGAAACTATCGTTCACACGTATCTTGCGATGGAGCATGTTCACCATAAGCTTCTCGAAGTAATCGGTATGATTCAGCAGCAGTTTTCTTCAAATGAAAACAAAAAATTAATGCTATCCGCGAATCCTCTTTGTTCGGTATAAATTTCGACATATTGAACACAACACTATGCACACACTTGTTAATGACACAACAAAATGGCGCAGTGTCAAATCTTTATAGCACAAACTGCATTGGTGCACCATCTGTTGTCTGAAATCCGCATTTCATACTTGTACACCCTTACACGTCGGTTTTGCTCAAGTTTTGCCAAAAGACTTTTTTTGTCGTTAGTTGATCAGTGCGACGAGCATTTTGGCATCGAAATTTCCAAAACGAAAGCGACTGAACCATCTTTTGGCTGTTGCTTTTGGTAACGTATCTTGGCAATAAACAGCATCAATTTCTTCATAGACCTGCACAGCATTCATGCCTTAATTTCACTCATCTTCGAGGGCTCTAAATTAAGTCTGAATAAACGAGTTCCAACAATTTTTACACGTCTACTACTGCCAAATGCTTTCAATTGACAGTAAGTGCGGTCGGATGTAACTTATATTACCTGAGACATGTGGTGCTAATGCTATCTAACAAGAGAAAGGTGCAATGCCTTTTCGATAACCCCATATACTTAATTTTTTTTTATAACCAGTATATTTACAAAGCAAAATAGATTTTTTTTATTCTCTAAGAGATATATACTTGAAGAACTTATATATATTTAGAATAACATTACTTTGGAATGGAACCCACCGAGGACGTGACGTGAATCGTTACTTCCCCACTCAGTACGCTTCTCTAATTACTTTTTCTTGGAGCACGTGTGATGTACAGATAAAAATCTTTCCCTTCCACATAAAATACATATATATTTCTTGTATTCATGATCATACCGAAACCCTTTTTGTCGTCAACTTTTATTGCTAATGGAAAATATCAACGGAGCCTTTAGATTAAGAGAAATCTCAAATGGTTGCTAAGAAGCAAGGTAAAGTAACTTCTTTCATTACTTTCTTAGGCTTTTGTAAGGAAAACCTTCCTTGGGTTTTTTTTATTATCCGATAACTATTAGGAACATTTTATACAGAGTAATGTTAATATTACAAAAAGAAAACGTATATATACGAGGACCGTGAACAATCCAGGACAGTACCACCTGTTAAGACACACAAAGAAATTTTGGCGACAATTTATTACTGTAGATGTGACTATTTACCATTATTTACCAAATACTAGGAAACGGTCCGAGCAGTGGGTGGCTAGCGAAGAATCTGGCCCGAATAATAGTAAAGCTGTCCCATCAGCAACATAGGTCATAGCGACGGTTTTCTTTAATATGACAGGCATTATTTTAATGGAGTATCTTGAAAAGGGGAAGAAAATAAAAGGCGCCTATCACCCATTTCTCACCGATTGCTTAAATGCAGAAATAAAAAGGACATCCTCATGCTGCAAAGAAAAAAATTCTGTTCCACCCTAGCAATGTGATAGTTCCCATAATTAAGCTATTAACTTTTTTCCAACCATGAAGAAGGCAAGAAATTATCGTCGAACGACGAAGTTATAAATGCGAAGACACTTGAGAATTTTTTAAGTCACTGGACTGCTTGACCTGGAAAAAATATTGCTCCGCCATTCAACATACATGAGTTAGAGAAACAGGAAGTGTTTCAGGCGATTGGAAGGGATATACCAAGCCGTTATCAGCTGTGAAAGACGTAGCCTCTTGCTTACTTAGTTCAGTTTGTGAAGGTATTTTTTCATTAGTGACCAACTTATATAAATTGCTGCGGCAGTTGGCAGATCTCGTTCGGATATCCTGTCAGCCGCCGGTGTATCAAACGACTATATATTGCCTTCTACTCTCTCTCTCTTTTATAGATTAACAACTTGCTAAAAAACAAAATTTCAACCGATAGCTTTACTAATGTTGGCACGCTTGCTTTTGTCAGTTAGCCTGAATTCTCGTACACTAGCTACCAATCTAAATAGCGACAGACTGCAATAATTTTTAAAATTTAATAAAAACCTAGAAGAAATTCTGATTTTACGATAGCAATCGGGTACAATATAACGTCACAATAAATAAATGTCCAATAATCCCGCAAGATTATCGTTTCTATCAGAGAAATACGCTACTTTTATTGCGATTTCTTCATGTTAACTACAAATTGAAAGTCATAATTTCAACAGGAAATAATTTTCCCGTACATTTTGCCAATGCAATTTGCAACGCAGTCTTTTAAGACTCTTGGCCGACAGCCAAAACTTTTGCACGTTTTCAGGATTAAGGCATTGCTGAACAATCTAATTTACGGTTTTTAAAGCATGTACAAAATAATATTTTATAACTCGATTACACGCTTGGATTGTAATGTGACGTGACCAAGTTTTAGACAAGTATTTTCGTGATCTGAGCGTGAAATTGGCGAATGAACAAAATTTAAATATAATTGCTCACATAATAACTGCCAATTTTTTTCTTTCTTATTATAATATTACTCATATATTACGATTTGAGATTACGTTTAATTTAATATCATTTACACTATCTTTCTTCTTTTTATTCAGGATCTACTAGAAAAGTCCGAAAATCCAATTTATAACTTTGCTCATGACAACATTGATACTCTATAATAGTTATAACCATTACACCAAACATATTATTTTTGCATTCATAATACGTTTTGCTAGATAAGTTAGCATCATCAGGAACCATGACTATCCGAAGATAGACTAAGATTGTGATTGCTCAATTGAAATCAACTAATTATAGAGGTCTGCTTAATCCCGTAATCGCAGTTTCTGTGATATAACAGGTATTATTTTCATGGAGTATCTTGAAAAGGGGAAGACCATATGGTAAAAGGGGCCTACCACGCATTTCTCACCGATTGCTTAAATGCAGAAACAAAGGAGACATCCTAATCTTGCAAAGAAAAAAATTCTTTTCCACCCTGGCAATGTGATAGTTCACATAATTAAGGTATTAACTTTTTTTCACATAATATTCTCCGGACTTGGCACCATCAGAATATCACGCGGTTCCAAACATGAAGGAGGCAAGAAATTATCGTCGAACGAAGAAGTTATAACATAAGCTGCTTTCAATATCGAGCATCCTACCTATCAGTGACAGAAAGGCGCCTAAACGTCCCAAGATTTGGCATTAGAAATCTGTTAAATGGGAAGAACTCATGAAATATTTCGAACTTTTCCTTGGTCAGATGTTTGTTTTGGATTCGACAATCCAACTGACTGCGCTAAGGAGGGTTCCAATACTGAAACTTACATCCCTTTTTCGAAGAAATTCCCTTCCAACGGCCAGCCGTCTTCGGATCTAAAATGCAAAGGAGCTGTTGCTTTTAAACATTTTGCCTACCGATAACCACCAACTATTCCTATAGTGCAGTCAAGTATGTCCGATGTTCTCTTGATTTTCTTGAGTTAACTGGAAACACACCTAATACTTATTTTTAATAAATGCGAAGGCAGTTGAGAAGTCACTGGACTGCCTGACCAACTTATGTGATTATTTAATTGAAATTAACTAATTATAGAGGTCTGCTTAATTCCGTAATCGCAGTTTCTGTGATATAACAGGTATTATATTCATGGAGTATCTTGAAAAGGGGAAGACAATATGGTAAAAGGGGCCTACCATGCATTTCTCACCGATTGCTTAGATGCAGAAACAAAAAAGACATCCTAATATTGCAAAGAAAAAAATTCTTTTCCATCCTGGCAATGTGATAGTTCACATAATTAAAGTATTTACATAAATATATCTCCAGACTTGGCACCATCACAATATCACGCGGTTCCAAACATGAAGGAGGCAAGAAATCATCGTCGAACGAAGAAGTTATAACAAAAGCTGCTTTCAATATCGAGCATCCTACCTATCAGTGACAGAAAGGAGCCTAAACAGCCCAAGATTTGGAATTAGAAATCTGTTAAATGGGAAGAACTCATGAAATATTTCGAACTTTTCCTTGGTCAGATGTTTGTTTTGGATTCGACAATCCAACTGACTGCGCTAAGGAGGGTTCCAATACGGAAACTTACATCCCTTTTTCGAAGAAATTCCCTTCCAACGGCCAGCCGTCTTCCGATCTAAAATGCAAAGGAGCTGTTGTTTTTAAACATTTTGCCTACCGATAACCACCAACTATTCCTATAGTGCAGTCAAGTATGTTCAATATTGTCTGGAGTTAATTGGAAACACATAATACTTATTTTTAATAAATGGAAGATAGTTGAGAATTTTTTAAGTCACTGGACTGTTTGACCTGGAAAACTATTGCTCCACCATTTAACATGCACGAGTTAGAGAGACAGGAAGTGTTTCAGGCGATTGGAAGGGAGATGCCGAGCCGCCATCAGCTGTTAAAGACGTAGCCTCTTGCTTACTTAGTCCAATTTGTGAAGGTATTTCTTTTATTAGTGACCAACTTATATAAATTACTTTTGCAGATCTCTTTCGGATATTCTGTCAGCCGCCGGTGTATCAAACAGCTATATATTGCCTTCTACTCTCTCTCTTTTATAGATTAACAACTTGCTAAAAAACAAGATTTCAATCGATAGCTTTACTGATGTTGGCACACTTGCTTTTGTCAGTTAACCTGAATTCTCGTACACTAGCTACCAACCCAAATATCGACAGACTGCAATAATTTTGAAAGTTTCGTTTAGTTTATTATTTATGTGCGAAAAAAGGTTCATAAAAGCCTATTCTGATATTGTGTGGATATTTTTATGGTTACAGATTTTCTCAAAAATTACATTCGGTTCAATTTAGCTGAAGTTCGAGTTGCTAAAGCATCAATGTGAGTTTTTTAATAAGCAATAATGTAAATGTAAATAAAAAACAAAATACTTATACTTACATTGAAGTGATCTGTACAACAGAAAAAAATTGATGTAGTTTGATGCCGCTTGAAACCATTGATTTCGACGTTTAATATCTTGTGGCACATTTAAAAACATTGTTCGTGAATTGTTTTTGTAGTATTCGTACAAAACGGTACGAAACAAGCAGGATAACTTTTTAGATTAAACATTTTCAATAAATTTATCAATACACTGATGATAATAACAAGAATAAAAAGATTGAAAACTAAAACACTCGTATCAGCTGTTTGTGATGTTGAGGAGAAATAAACACTGTGACGTCACACGCGCTCGGGTATTTACGGGAACTGTTGTACTAAGTTTAAAAATTTATTTTCAATTTGATATAACTTTTTAATTGTAACAAAAAAAAAATGATAATTTTGTTATGACAAGTTTTTTTTTGCAAAACTCCAATCCTGTATTTTTGTTTATGGTTTTATGTAATACGGTTTTGGAAAATTTCCAGTTGGCTAAATTGCTAGTTTGCTTAATGCAAACACATTTCAAATAATCCTTAAAGTCCCCTCCGCTTTTATATATCGAAATTCAACAAAAGGCAATAGAATGGAAAATTGAAAAATTATTGAATAAAAATACCATTTGTTAACCAAATCCTGCCCGATGCTGTAAAATATCTGAAATAATATTTCAGTGTAACACAAATAAAAAGTGCTTTTGTATCCAGATAAAAAATAAGAATAATGGAATATGTCAAGTATCAGCCATAGCAGGTTTTATAAGAATAGTCTTTAAAAAAATATATGTCAGTTCTTTATTTGAATTTAGAAATCGAAAGTTTGTTTTCCTTTCTTCCATTTTTGTAGTGAAAATTGAGCGGTAATAAGAAATAGTAAATAGTATTTAACGATTTTAAATTATAACACTGGTCAACACAAGTCTTGTTTCCTTTATTTTTTTCTTTGATATTGGGTATTTCTATGGCCCTGACCATGAAAAAAATACTGGGAGATTGCTAACAGCTTTACCTTTTGAAATATAGTTTTATTATTTTGCCAAAAAAATACAAAAAAATAATACATTATGTTAACAAAATTTCAATTGAACACTAGCAAATGATCTTTTATAAGATTTCCTTGAATGAACGACTTTAGGTAGAACTCGTTACAAACTCCAGCAGTAGTCTGCCATCATTTGTGAGTCCCACCGCCCCTGATAGCGCTCTTCCATTGTCCGAAGATCCTGATGAAATCTTTCACCCTGCTCCTCACTAAAATCACCCAGATTTTGTGGAAATCGGTCTAAATGCGAGTGCAGGAAGTGGATTTTTATGCTCATGTTGCACCCTAGCTCTTGCAAGTTCGATAGCATGCACTCAACAAGCTCGACATGGTCGTCAGAATTCTTTTTGCCTAGGAAGCTACTCATAACCAAAACAAATGAATTCCAAGCTTTAGATTCGACTTCAGTCATTGATTTGACAAAATTAGGATCTTTCACGAGTTGCCTAATCTGTGGCCCATCAAAAATATCAGCTTTCAATTTTTCTGAACTTAATCCTGGAAACTTGCGTGAAAGAAAATTAAAACATTCGCCACTTTTGTCAAGCGCCTTCACAAACTGTTTCATTATGCCGAGTTTAATATGAAGTGGTGGAAGTATGATACGGTCTTGGCTAACTAAAGGCACGTTTATAACATTTTTTGTACCAACTTTTAGCTCTTCCCGCACTGGCCAAACTTTTTGTGACCAATGGTGTTTTTTGTCACGACTATCCCAGAGACACATGAAACAAGGGAACTTTGTGTACCCCTCTTGTTGACCTAAAAGAAAGTTAACCATTTTCAGATCAACACAAAATGACACATTTGTGGTCTTGATACTTAATTTTTTCCATAACCTTAGAAACATTTACGTATTCTTCTTTTAAAGTCGTCGAATGTGCAATAGGTATAGATCCGTACTTGTTACCGTTATGAAGCAAAACACACTTTAAACTTGCTGCTGTCTATGAAAAGACGCCAATCACTAGGTTGGTACTGTTTTAATCCCATCTGCTGCAAAATACCATCAACATCGTTACAAAAAACTAAATCCTTCTCTTGAGAAAAATACGGTAACAGATTTTTTTCTCGGGTACGATAAAATGTAATGTTGGTTTCAGGAGTAAGCAAATTTTTTTCTTTTAAACGAGATGCTAAAATTTCAGAAGCTTCTTTTGGTAAGTTCAGATCTCTTACTAAGTCATTTAGTTCTTTCTGATTAAATGGTTGAAGTTCTGAAAGGCTACATTTGTAGTCTGAATCAGAGTCTTCACTTCATATATTTCGTTCGGGTTCACAGAGATTTGGATCATCAGAAGATTTAGATGTGCTGGGTTGTACCTCTTGTGATTTTAATTGAGGTCGTTGAGTAGAAGATAACTTAGGATATGACCACTTACTTCGATTTACAGGGTTAATTCCGTTTATTTTCACAACGCAGAAGTAGCAATCGTCATGATGGTTTCGAGGTTCTCGCCAAATCATGGGTGTTACGAACATTATTGCATCTCTTTTTCCACTGGACCATAACCGTAGACATACTACACATTTCTGGCATACAATATGAGGAACCCATGGCTTGTCCCGATTACACAATTTTATTTTAAAGTATTGATACGCAGTTTTCACAAAGTCCGATATAGGTTTTCAATATTTTGCAAATATATATTTACCACTAATATAGCAAAAACAATCGGGATTAAGCACACAACATCTTCTTGACGAAGCCATATCTAAAACAACAACAAAATATATTTTAATGTCCAATAAAAAACGAAAATCTAAGTAAAAACAGTAAATGAGGGTAGTTAGCTCTCACTCAAAAACAAAAGCTGTTAGAGAAAAATTGTTGCCATATTTAAAAAATACGCGTCAATTTGAGATAGAAACAAAAGAAAATCACAGGAAACAAGCAATTTTCTTTTTTTTGTTGACCAGTGTAATATATCCCAGAGGCTACAAAGTTTTTAGTTTCCTTTACAGCCTTTCTAACGTCTTTCGCTGTAACTGCTTAAACTGTTTTCTGACTTTAGTGGAATAGCACATAGTTAGTTTAAAAATAGGCCAATGTAGGAGTATTTTGCCTTAATAGTGTTCGTGTTTAATAAGGTCTCCTCCAGAAATTTTTTATTTGTCGTGTAGATAACCGATTTTAAACATAGAAGTTATATATTCTATTGCTCTAGAAGTCCTAAGGCAGAAGCTTCTATTGTTGTTTAACGATCCCTAGACATCGCTACAGTATAGGTCAGATTGTTTGTTCGTTTGTCATATTTTATTTTTATGGTCACAGCATACATGCTGCAGAGAAATCCCTAAAGCTCTACAGAAGCGACATGGGTGCGGAAAAAGAGATTCGCGTTGATCCTGAATCAATGTAAATTGAACTTGGCGAGAAAAATAATCCTGCCAAATTATTCGGAAGGGATGAGGTTCTCCATATAAAAGACCGCTTGAAATGTTTGTACGAATAGTAACAAGCTGAACCTCATACGGATGTGAAGTATTAGCGAGATGCGTATTCCTAATATGCACCCCTCTGAGAGGCATTAAGTGGGCTACATCCATCAAACACTTTCCATGGAAATACTTATAGAATAGACTCATGTCGCTAACCGTTTGTCGAGATTTTAAGGAATCAAGATTGGTGGTAATTTCTGGGTCCCAAATCAGGCGAGCAGATTTCTTCTGAATAGAATATATAGTACATAAAAAAAAAACAAAATTTTCATCAGTTTTCAGTGGAGATCGGAAACAAACTTACGAGTATTGAAAACTCATTTGGGGTGTGTTTGGTGAAGTCACTGATCATTTTATACCTACGTAATAAAAATTTGTATATCAAAAGCAACCAAGGTACGGAACACAATTGCGCAAGTTCAACTTACCAGGTGTACAAGTATGGAATGCGGATTTTTTTTCTAAAAAAAACATGTTAAATTCGAAAAAATGATAAAAAGTGCTTTATTCAAAGTATGCTCCATCGCTTGTTATACATTTTTCACATCTTTTGGGCAATTTGTGAATATCACGTCAGTAAAAATCTTCCCCTTTTGCTGCGAATCATTCATCGAGCCATTTTTTCACATCTTCGTACGAACCAAGTGGTAATCGGAAGGAGCCAAGTCTGGTGAGTAAGCCATATGGGGTAGAACTTCCCAGCTGAGTGCTTCCAATGTGTCGCGAACTGGTTTTGCCGTATGCGATGGAACATTGTCATGAAGAAAAATGTCTTTGTGTTGCCTCGGTATTCTGGCCTTTTTTCAAGCAGTGAGTCGGTCAATTGTTGTTGGTAACGTTTAGTATTAACCGTTTCCCCAGGTTTTAACAGCTTTAATAGACCACGCCTCTGTAGTCCCACCAAACACAGAGCATCGTCTTTCTGCCAAGGCGATTCGGTCTTGCGATCGATGTGGATGGTGCACCTGGGTTTACCCATGATTTTTTGCGCTGGGGATTCTCAAAATAAATCCAATTTTCATCCCCCGTAATTATAAGATGCAAAAACGTCTTCCCTTTGTACCGCTTTTCCATTTGCCTGTCGTTCAACGCATGTGGTACCCATTTACCGGCTTGTGAATCTTTCCCATCTCTCGTAGCCGATTGGAAACAGCTTGTTGACAAACGCCCAATTCCTCGGCGAGTTGTTTTTGTGTTTGCGAATCATCTTCGTCCAACAATGCTTGCAATTCCACATCTTCGTATTTTTTGGGCGGTTTTCCACGTTCCTTGTCTGCAACATCGAAGTCACCACTTTTGAAACGCCGAAACCATCATTTACACGTATCTAGCGATGGAGCATGTTCACCATAAGCTTCTCGAAGTAATCGGTATGATTCAACAGCAGTTTTCTTCAAATGAAAACAAAAAATTAATTCTGTCCGCGAATGCTCTTTTTTGGTATAAATGTCGACATATTGAACATAACAACACAACTCTATACACACACTTTTCCACGCCACTTGTTGATGACACAACAAAATGGCGCAGTATCAAATCTTTATAGCACAAACTGCATTGGTGCACCATCTGTTGTCTGAACTCCGCATTTCATACTTGTACACCTGGTACACTTGACAGGTTATCCTTCTCCTTAATTGCTACGTACGTTTCAGCAGGAGAAATATTTTTGTTTGTTTTGTTGAGAAGTATTCTATTACGTTTTTTGGTCTGTAAATGCCTTATGACCGACAAGGGAAAATTCCAGTTAGTACGGCACCTGTCATTTTCCATAACCAGCTCAATCTCTTCCGCAACATATGGTAGCCTGGGTATGTCACCAATACCACACGAATGTCTAAGAAATAAGACACACAACGTTACGTTGTGATGATATATGTACGAAGATATAGCTTGAAGTGGAAACGCTGTAATTTGACTACGATACAATAAGGTATTAATCACATCATCATGACAGGTAAGTAGAAATTCCTAAAACCTGTCGACAGCTACCTCCAATCAATGTTCCTATAAAATGCTCCATGTTGAAGTTTTTCTGTACGCTACATATAAAGTTTTATTAGTTGCCTTAAGACTAGTCAGCTGTAAATTCAGAATGTTAAACCCGCCATTTTGTTATTCGATGACGTTGCCAAGATCAAGTTTTTTCCGCTGCCCTTTCTGCAGCCATAAATAGAAATGCACTATGCCTCCTTTACGGCCGTAGATCACCTCCAAGAGAGAATACAAACTGTTTGGAACTTTACAGGCTCGTCACAACCACATTACTATGTAAACACCCTAAGCTCAAGAGTCCTTTGCCACTTTGAAGTTGTGGAAGATTTATTTGGCGAACAGAGTATAGAAAATAGAGACTTCGATACATGTTTAATCTCGTGCCCATATTCTGATTTACTTCACGACTTCCAATAAATAGAGAAGTACGAGAACAGTCAGTATACTGTGTATTAAGGAATGACCTGATAATGTTACATCAAATCATCGACTTCTGAATGTTCTTGTGTTTATTTGTGTTGAGTAATAAAACAAAACAATAAGTTTGGTATGAATGTTGTTGGTGTAAGGCCTGTGGCTGATATGACGAGGGGAACAATTGGTGGCGGTGTAGTAACAGCACATCACTGTTCTGTTTATTTAATCTGTCCACTTTAACCGTTGTCTTGGTTTGCCAGCCTTGGTAGTTGCATGTTGTCCTTGCAAAACATACATGGCTTTGGTGGTTGTGTTTGTCCCGCGATTTCTGTTGGTCCAGGAGGCGAGTTATTTTTTCCTTAGTGATTTCTTTGTCAGTTTTTGTGTTTTTATTATAACAACGCATGATGTGTTCGTTGATTTCTGTGGTGCACCTAATGCGTTGCTTTGATTTTCCCGCAGTGTTGTGCTAGCTTACTCACGGGCACAACACTTTTGGCAGGTCCATTTTCTTTGGCCCGATTTGCATCATTTTGGTCCAGCTGCCATTTTCCGCGATATCCTCCACCGTTATGTCGCTCGCCCGATACTTCTTTTATTGGTTTACTGTTGTTTGGGGTGTTTCCAGTGTTCTGTGGTGTCAGAAACTCAAAGTATCCCGACATTGGGTTATTATTATGTTCTTCTTTCTCAAATTTGGTCAATGTTTATTTAACATTATTATTGTTATTATTGCGTTAACGTTACAGTATAACCCTTTTGCAAGCAAAACAATAATCAAAACTGATTCAATAATTGTTTGCTTTGCATTTACATTATATTGATATTGCGGCTGTTTATTAGAAATTACCTATGTTTTGGAAAATAATAAATGAATAGTACGAACTTAAACTGCTTATAAATTGGTTTAATGTAAAACAACTAAAAATCGACGAAGCTCCATATTTCAGCAGTCTACCCACCGTTCTCTTATTCGTCAAATCCATCCGAGATGAGTTTCGCCGTATTACGGCTCATCAGTCGGAATAGGATCGACAAACAAGATAACAAATTTTTCTTCTTCTTAAAAATGATGATAGGAAACTTTCGCAGGTTACAGAGCTTATAGGTAACATTCTTGATAAAGTGATGCTGACGTTTTGATAGTCGTAGTTGATACTCCATCGGAGGCTGACTTGCTGCAGCCATTCATGCTGACAGAGTGATTATCAGACTGCCAACACTTCACCGCAGGTAGCGCGATTTTTCGAGGGATCCCGCTCAGACATATGTGGTTTAATATAAAATCTATATATCTATATCTATATATATATATATATATATATATATATATATATATATATATATATATATATATATATATATATGTATATATATATATATATATATATATATATATATATATATATATATATATATATATATATATATATATATATATGTATATATATATATATATATATATATATATATATATATATATATATATATATATATATATATATATATATATTTATTAAATCTTAAAAAGGCAGTTTCTAAATTAAAAGAAATATATTTAACAACAGATATTTTCGCTGTTGTCTCTCTAAACAGTTAAAAATTATGATAGGAAACTTTCGCAGGTTACAGAGCTTATAGGTAAAATTCTTGATAAATTGATGCTGACGTTTTGCCGATCATCCTGCAGGCTTCTTCAGAGCTTATTCCAAGTCATACATGCTGACAGAGTGATTATCAGACTGCCAACACTTCACGGCAGGTAGCGCGATTTTTCGAGGGATTCCGCTCAGGCATATGTGGTTTAATATAAAATCTATATATCTATATCTATATCTATATATATATATATATATATATATATATATATATATATATATATATATGTATATGTATATATCGTCGATACAAATGCAAAGTATCGAATATGAAAAAACACATTTTTCATTTTCGATCTATAATGGTTGCTCTTGGACTGATGTACGTTATGGCAAACTCTCGAATCTAAGTTCACTTTGTGGAAGGGGAAGTATACATTGTCAAAAGGTCGAATGTGCCGACTATTTGACTTTGTGCAAAAGCAAAGTAATGAATAAAAAATTTCGTTAGTCTGCATTCGTTACTGTGAACAAATTTTTTGAACTGATCTGTTCCAAAGTCTCGAATGTGCCACATTCGCGTTTTTGATTTTGTTGGAATAAGAAGAAAATCAAATTTCCATAATGGCAAAGTATTGAATATGTCACTTTCGTGTGTTTGCTGTGGTAATTTTTTTTGTAAACTCAAAGAATGTTAATGCAGACTATCGATAGTGGCATATTCAATAGTTAACAGTTTAAATATTTGGGCAACTGTTTGCCTACTAATGATGTAAAGTATTGAATAAGAGCGATTTTGCTGTGTACACAGAGTGTTTTCCAGGAATGTTTCTGATAAAAGGTTTTTACTTTTATACTCGGAATAATATAATTTTCGGAAACAAATTAATTTAGTGTTCTTAGATACACTTCCTTTTTTATTTTACCTGACTGTGTTCCTCTACGATTTCCTCTACTTCACTCAGTTAACTGCTTGTTTTCAACCAAACAATATGACAACTCGGCGCGCATTATTTTTGCTTTCTCTGAAAGAAGCAGTTTTTGGTGGAAAAAGGGAAAATAATAAGTTACTATCTCCTTCTACGAGTACAAAACCTGACGAATTTCAAGCAACTGAGTTCGGTAAGTGTCTTTATTTACATAATTAGCATGATTGATACAAAGAAATAAAAATTTAAATAAACTTTTAACGAACTGTGCAGATAATTTCAATGTTGATTTTTTATTCATTAAAAATGTAAAAACACAATGGATTTTTCTATTGTACGGAATTCAGAAGAATATGAGAAAAACGATTTGCATCTAACTTTTGATAACAATATTGTGGTGACGGATAAAGAGCCGAGTCAAGACAATGCGCTCAATATTTTAAATAAAGGTAAAAGCTTTACTAATGATTCTGGATTACAATAAAATAATTGTCTGTATGGAAACAAAGTAAATTTTTCCTGAATTTCGTTTAACTTCGTTTTTCTTTTTTTCTGCAGATTTACATTTAAGTTCTGATGATTCTGATCTTGATCCGGATTTCCAATATGATTGCTCAGTTACCGATTCATCAGACTCAAGTGAAATTAGCATCAATAACCTCAAAGGTAAATGTCAATAACTATTATCATTCATAATATTTGTATCAAACATTTTTTTTAATTTGTTACTAATTATACTTTTAAAATGCCTAATTCATTTTGATTTGTTGCAGGAGGTAAAAATAAGAACTGCAAGACTCCTAAAACGTCTCAGCCAAAAGAGGCCGTTGACAGAAGCCAAAATTTGGAGGACATCAATTTAGTAAGTTGTTCTACTAATAATTCACGTGGTGGCTCTGGAATTTTAAACACAACTTGTTCAACTACTCAAAACCCTTAATCTCAAACATCTATTTTAAACGTAGATGATGAACCTAAAAAACTACGCAAATCAGTTCCACAAAAGTGGAAACGAAATTTGAACAGATCCCGCAGACTAAAAGGGGAAGAATACATTAACTGTAAGGGAAGGCACATTAGTGCAAAACCCATGCTCCCACCCCCATGCCGAAATCGTCCTAATCATCAATGTTCTGATAACTTCCCCGAAGAGGCAAGAAAGTTTATATTTGAAGAATTTCATTGTTTAAAATCCTTACAATCTCAACGGGAATATTCGATAAGGCATATAAATAAAGCGAATTCTAAACGAAAAACAGTATCTGGAGACTCTCGGAAAGCATTCACAAAAAAATACCACCTCAGTTTCAATGGCCAATATTTTCCTGTTTGCAGAGAATTTTTCCTTTGTACACTCGGGATAAGTGAAGGTTTAATAATAGGGGCGTTTAAAAAATTATCTCCATATGGTGTTGTTAATCCAGATAACAGGGGTGGGAAAAAATAAGTAGCAATAATAGTGAAGAAAATGAAGCTTTCATGAAGGCTCACATTCTTTCGTTTCCTGCTGTTGAGTCACATTATTGCTAAGTGACTCTCAACTTTCTATTAAAACCATGTATTCCCTGTACAAAGAAAAGTGTAACGAGGCTGAGGTTAAAAAATTATGTTACTAATCGTACAGGAAATTATTCAAATCATTCAAACTGAAATTTCATAAACCTAAAAAAGATATTTGTAAAACGTGTATTGATTTTGAAGGAAGCTCCTCAACTGAAAAATCATTAAAACAAGAAGCTTACGATAAACATCTGGAAAGAAAAAATTCAGCAAGGTGTAGAAGAAATGAAGATAAAGAAGTGGCCCAAAAGAATAAAAATGTATTATCTTTTAATTTTGACTTACAATCAGTGCTGTCAACTCCAAAGGGTGCAGCAGGCCCTTTTTTATGTCAGGAAGTTAGCTG
Organism: Pachyrhynchus sulphureomaculatus; assembly: GCA_019049505.1. NCBI lineage: Eukaryota > Metazoa > Arthropoda > Insecta > Coleoptera > Curculionidae > Pachyrhynchus > Pachyrhynchus sulphureomaculatus. Next base: position 110,386,552 of record CM032448.1, on the reverse strand, counting down.
TATATAATTTAACAGTATATAATTTAGGAAACGCGAATGTTGAGTGCTATACCTGGGATGAAATAGAGGGGAAGAGAGGTAGTGCTGAAATATCTTCTTGTATTTATAAATACGTATCAGCCCATCCATATATTACCCACGTCCGAATGATGTCGGACAGTTGCGGTGGGCAGCAAAAAAATTTTAACTTTTCTTCAATGTCCCTTCATTTATTAAAGACTCATCCAACATTAGAAGTAATTGACCATGTATTTTTTGAACTGGGTCATACGCAGATGGAATGCGATTCTATTCATTTTAAATTTGAAAAAAAGTCCAAAAACATTCCTATATACATCCACGAGGGTTGGGTTCAGGTTATGCGAATGGCCAGAATGAAACCACATCCATTCAATGTAACAAAAATAATGCATGAAGATATTTTGAATTTCAATTCGCAAGATGTACGATTTGTGCATAATGATAAAAATAGCAAAACTAGATTTAGTGATGCTGTTTGGTTACAATATAGAAAAAGTGACAATAAAAAAATATTTTTAAAGACTTAGAGATTACGATAAAGAGCAGTTTGAGGTGATGATTAAAAACAATAAAAGAGGAAGAGAGAAACGCAATGATCCTGTGAATTGCTATCCAACCAGATTGAGTATTTCTGTTCAAAAGAAAAAAGACTTAATGAAACTGTGCAAACAGAATCTAATTCCAAGAGTCTACCACGAGTATTATGAACAACTTTTGGATTCTGACGAGCAGAGGGACTGTTTGGACGAACCCGACGGCGATGAAGAAGATGAAAATAATATTATTTCATAAGTATAATTATCAATCCGCCTCCGTTTTATAGTAAGTATTCAGGATAATCGGGGATGAGGCGTAGAAAAGAAATAAGTGAAAGCAATTCCTTTTGTCAAGCTTTCGGCAAACTATGTTGCCTTCTTCAAGACATCTGTAATAATTATCACATAAACAATTGTAATTTTTTTAGTAACTGATGAAAATTGTTTATGTAATATTATTACAGATGTCCTGAAGAAGGCAACATAGTTTGCCGAAAGCTTGACAAAAGGAATTGCTTTCACTTATTTCTTTTCTACGCCTTATCCCCGATTGCCTGAACACTTAGATGAAAATAATAAAACGGTCTAAAAAACTGATTTTTTTTTTATTAAATTTTTTTTTTATAACACCTATTTTCTACTTGATAATAAATTTTATTACTAATTTGTTCTAAAAATCATTAAAAAATAAAATAATATTTTATGTTTATAATTATTTTATTTTCCTTATTTAAAACCCTTATTAAAAATTCCTTATTTAAATTTTCCTATGAAAAACCCAACAGTTTTCTTCTAAAACTTATTTTAAAGCATTTAAGATAAATAAATATTGCGTTCTAATTTTGAACGAATTGTAATTGAATTGAATTATTTAAAATAATACAATGCGAACTAACGAAAACGCCACATTCCGTAGTTTGCATTGAAAATTAAAGAAAAATATCTTCAATTACAGAAAATCAAACTAACGAATGTGCATTAAATCTAATTAAAGTATATAATAAGATAAAACTTTATATATAAAAAAAGTGTGTTGACAGTAAGCTCTGATTTTTAGAATAAAATCTCGAAACTGGGCTCTCCTGAAAAGTGGTGATTTTCACATTCGATACTTTTGCATTTGTATCGACGATATATATTATATAATATATTATATATATATATAATATATATATATATATATTACAATATAATATATATATTATATATATATATATATATATAATATATATATTATATATATAGAGTCATCTATAAGGTACCCAACTACTTATAATGGCATAGATAAAAAAAGTTTGACAGTAAGCTCTGATTTAGAATAAATCTCGAAACAGTTTTTTGGCTCTCCTGAAAAGTGGTGATTTTCACATTCGATACTTTGCATTTGTATCGACGATATATATATATATATATATATATATATATATATATATATATATATATATATATATATATATATATACATATATATATATATATATATATATATATATATATATATATATATATATATATATATATATATATATATATATATATATATATATTCTTAATCTTAAAAAGGCAGTTTCTAAATTAAAAGAAATATATTTAACAACAGATATTTTCGCTGTTGTCTCTCTAAACAGTTAAAAATTATGATAGGAAACTTTCGCAGGTTACAGAGCTTATAGGTAAAATTCTTGATAAAGTAATGCTGACGTTTTGCCGATCATCCTGCAGGCTTCTTCAGAGCTTATTCCAAGAATTGACTTGGTCGAAATCTAGCACAAAACAAATGGTTATGTTCTAAGTTGAAAAATAATAAATAAATTTCATTCAGATCGGTCTAGCAATTTTGTATTGTTGAGCATGAACATACATAGATAAATATTACAATTGAAAAATATTACATAAATACATATTGTATTGAAAAGCTCCTTTTTTAAAGTTAATTAAAAATAAATCTGCGTATTCTCTTGTTCGGAAGACGCTTGAAATTTATTTAAATTTATTAAAATTTAAAAGTTCAAAAATACAATTTTCTAAATCATGATAGTTACGAACCTTACCCATACTTATTTCTACATAATAACAAAAAGCTTTTAACAAAATGTTTCCAATTAAAGCTTTAGGAATAAAAAGTTCTAGATAACATTACATATTTTAAACTTTCAGTAATAGCATTAAGATGGCGCAAATCTTGCACTCCGAACACTTAACTTTTCGAAATTGAGTTTTAGTTCACTAAATTGAACGTACTTTTTTTAAGATCGTGCTGAAGTTTAGAGGTAAGGAATAAAAAATCTAATAAGTTTATTTTGGATGAAAGTTGTTTTACCTTTATCAACACATGTACGGAAAAATTATAATTCTTTGGATTATACAGGATAAACTTGCTTAATTGAAGAGTTGGAGGAAACATGACTACATGGTATAGTTCAGGCTCGCAGTATTCAAGGTCTCGAGTTCGATCCCTGGCTAGTCACTATACTTTCATTTTAAAGGTAAATTTCGCCGCGTTCTACGTCAAGACTGACGATAGAAGCATCGTTTCCGGTAAAATATTGTACGGATACTTGAAGTCGGCTTGCCACAGGAAGATTATACATGTAGACTAAGTATGTCATTATGAAATCGCTTCCCGCCACATCAATTATCCATTTAAAATTTCAATAAATGCGGGAGGGAGAAGTTGAAAACAGTGGAGAAAATTGCAACACTGTCGTATACAAAAAGTTACCTTAGTCCACTTCCGTGCAACACCGATAAGAAAATTTATTCCTATTATTTTTTTTTGGCGGATTATATTTGGTTGTATATAAATTACTAGAGTAAAAATTTAAAAAATATTTAGCTGTTACTTGTTATTATAATGTTATTTACTTTCTTTTCAATCTAAAATGATATTGGGATAGCCAGCAACCCAAGGATTTTTTAAAAATTTTATCTGAAAATGCTACAAATTTGAATTATTCGATAACAGCCGATCTTGTTAATCAGTTTTCTGGACAAGGCTATATAGGTAATTCCAAAAATAGTCGCCTTCAGCTTTCCAAAGAAGACGACTTTTTGCTTTTTTTGGAGATGGAGAACCTATTACATCAACTTTTGCTTCGTGGGCTGATCTCAGCAGATCTAACTCCGAAGTCCCCTTGTTTGTAATGATTTATAGTAAAGAGAACGTCTCAAAGGCTGGGAATACTATTTCGAACTAGAAAGCTTTACACTTCACAATAACTGTACAAAACTCTTATTTTACCAACGATGGAATATTGCACCCATGTTTGGAGTTCTGCGCCCAAACATACACTATATTTACTGGGTTCTCTTCAGAAAGAGAGCTATTCACCTGATTGGATACTCAGAACCTACCAGATACCTTCATACCTTGGAACATCAAACAATAATTGGCAATTTGAGTCTATACTACACGTGTTTTCATGGAACGTGTGCGATGGATGTAACCGGCTTGACTCCTCTCAGAGGGGTTCATGGTATTAATACACGTCGCGCTAACACATCACATCCGTATAAGTTCCACCTTACTACTGCTCTTATAGCACCTTTTATATGAAGAACACCAACCCATTGAAATGAATTCCCCAGGACTGTGTTTCCCACCGAGTACAACTAACACCGATTCAAGACGAACGTGAATCGCTTTTTCCGCCCACGCGCCGCTCCTGTAGCGCTTTAGGAATTTCTTTGCAACACATGTGTAAAGCTTATAAAAAACGTGACTTTAGATTATCACATGAAGGGCTTGGAAGGACGTTCATAAACCTTCTTCAAGGGACAACGATCATGTAACCAAGATGAGGAGCACCATAAACCAAAAAACTGCAGTGCACAAATAGGCGCAATCACCTACCCCACCTACAACCAATCAACCAAGAAGTTTAAAAATCCATCGAACAGAAAGTTTTTCCAGCCTTAATCCGCATGCACAATCAAGAAACTGTGATTTTAAATACTCTAGCTTTTTTAGCAAGCATTGGGATCTTCACTCGTCGGCCTGACAGCACTAAATCCTGAATAAGCCTCATGATTTCTTCTCTCAACCGCTCTTTGTGATTTGGGGTCATCCTGAATTGAGACCGGTCCTCATAACTGTGAGGACCAGAATTTGAATTGAAAATAAGATAAACTGTTATTGTTGTACATCTAGGATATTCTTTGATGAACAACCTTAATCAATTTCTCTCCCTAGAGAGAAATTTAATGACTGCGCAATCCTTCAACGCAACTCACTCATACGGCGCTGTCAAAAGCTAACTTAAACAATAAACAATCTCTTTTACATGTCCATAAAACACCTGGCCCACAAAATTGCGATAATGAGGTTTTTTGAAAAATATTTTTAATGTTTTTTTCAGTCTCTTTTTACTACTTGTAGTGTCAAGAAACTTCTGTGCGTGTTTTATTTGTGAACTAGACATTCTTATATTTGAGATATGCCTAAGAAAAGCGAGCTTGGTATCGAAAAACAAATTAAAATTCAAACCCTATATGAACAAGGCAAGTCCCAAGTAGAAATAGCCAAGTTAGTGAAATGTTCTCGGTGCGCGGTGCAATGCGCTATTAAAAGATTTGGGGAGACTGGCTCCCATGCCAACAAAATGAGAACATGCGGATTAAGACTAATGAGCGACAGGACAAAAAACTCATCCGCGAATCTATTAAAAATCGAAAAAAAAACATCATCTGAGCTCGCGCAACTCTGTCGGAAGAGATTGAGATGCCGATTAGTTCTCGAACGGCAAGGAGAAGACCGACAGAAGCTGGATTAAGAGGGTGCAAAGCTAGAAAGAAGCCTTGGCTTTCAGAGTTCCAATAGAAAGAAACGCTTAGAGTGGGCTCTGAAGCAGCAACATTTTAGCGAAGAGGATTGGTCTAATGTTGTATGATCCAACAAATCCAACTTTGAGGTAAGTATGAATTTTTGGAGATTGTAGTACTTTAGATGGATAACTAGTCTATGTGTGTTTACTAGCACACTTTAAAAGATAATATCGAACAGCTTATAGCCACCTAAATAAACCACTCTACCCATTTACATCTTTGAATCGAATTTAAACTTTGCATTTCAATTTCCCATTTTACCCAGTGCTAGAAAGTGCAAATTAAACTTAAAATTGCTTTAGTTTATAGATTCCAGCTTCTTTGTAGCTCTAAATTATAGTAAAATTATTTTAATTAGTGTTTCAGCTATTCCTGTAAATCAGTTTTCAGTGACGTAGCCAGGTTTAAGAGGGAGATAGCATGAATAGATGATATTATGAATAGAAAGGCATTTGTTTAACACCAAAGGCAAAGCTACTTATAAAAGAGAGGGAGACCGATAGAAAACCCAGGCGAGGAGCATCTTGAAAAAAAACGCCCGGAGTTGAAACTCTATAAGCTTAGGCCCTTCTTTAAACAGTAAACTCAAAATCACGAACTGAGAGAGAGGATTTTTACTCGTTTAGGCAGTTCTGCCATACAGCTTGGGCATGTGGATTTTCACAAAAAGAATAAACCCAGTGGAGTTTTAAACGCTTAAAGCCAATTTGTCACAAGAAGTAGCCTTTAGTAAAATGAAACCCTAAAAGCTACCCTGATCCGGTTTCTAAAAGAAGGCTTTTTACTACATCTATAGACTGCATTCAATGCCCGTTTCGCTAACCATGTTAGCTACATCAGGAGCGATGATTGACAGTCTGATGAAGCTAACATGGTTAGTGAAACGCGCGTTGAGGGCAAAAATAAAGTGTTTATTGTTAGTGGTGATATATACTGAGTAGTGTCATTGTGCCAAAGATTTCACATTTCCAATATAGTACATTTATAAAGGCGAAGGGTGGAATAAACTAAAGATGACAAAATTAATTAAGTGAATTGACTGAATAGAAAATGGATGCATTTTGATTTGAATTATCATGTGGGCTTACATTGATGGACCTTACAGGACGGAAAAAATGTATTCTATTGACCCCGTCGGTTTACCATTAGGATTTACTGTATTCCTACAATAACTACTACCTAAATATAAAGTTGCTCGTCTCGGTATCTGACAAGAAATAGCTAAGATTGCAGACATATGTAACAGTAGGAAAGGTAACTATTCATATTTAGCTAACGTTATTTTTAAAAAATAATTTTTCAAGGACTGTAGTATTAAATATAAAATAAAGGTATTTCGTGAGTTGGAATCGATACTATACTCCAAGTAGCTGTAGCAGTACACTAAGGAACTAAATTATAAAAATTGTCTACATAAAAAAATAGCATTATATC
>CM032448.1:110229737-110374737 GCA_019049505.1 Pachyrhynchus sulphureomaculatus | reverse complement strand
TTTAGACAAAGTGTACCTATTAAGTTAAATTTGAAAATGTAGAAAACAATCCAGTTATATAGCATGTTCAATTTTACCTCGACTGCAAAACAAAGCTTCAAAACGCTTTCCTGCAGTTCCTTTGAATGCCAGGTTAAAATTATTCTGTACTTACAAATAAATTCGGAGTTATTAAACCATATCAAAATAGACTGAAAGTGTGCTTTCAGGTGTAAACTGCTGTAGGGATACAACAATAAAAAGGACAGCAGTAAACTGGAAAGCAGAATAAAAAGGAATGATTTTAATTTAGGTATAGATTCGCTGATCTGACTGCAAATAAAGTATCTAATGAAGTGTGATTTGGATAAAAGGATAAATATATTGCGTATTTTTTTGAATTGGGTAGGTTATTCTTTCAATTTATAGTACTCACTAAAATAACTAACTTGACCAAATGAAACATATTTAAAAGCTGAATAATAAAGAAGAAAATTTTCTTACATATTATTCAAAATGCAGTCTTACGTTATATCTTTTATCATGACCCTAATCTCTAATAATCTTGATGTAGAAATTTGCTTGGTACTTTTTTTGCATTATCGAAATGTCTATTTATTTTCAAACAGAGCACAACTCGTTCGAGAAAAGTATTCCCCATTATTTTCCACACACCTTGCCTACTTTTCACGCAGCTGGCGTATTTCCTTTCTGAAAAAAGATGGTGGTTTTGAGTTGATGAATTTAGTTATGGTTTTTTGCTTATAATCACGCAAAGTAAGGAGTGAATCAAGTGTCTTTGCTTCGTCAAGTCATAAAAGGGAGGATTTTGGTAAATTACAGGAATTACAGGCTTCTTCGTCGAGGTAGGATGCCGAGAAAACCAGACGCAGGTTTTCTAGCCAAAATTTTTAGCCCTTTTATCGTAGAACAGGTAGCCATGTGGTGCACTTATTTCTTGTCGATGATAAGATTGAAAAACTTCGGCTCGGCAAAAACCGGTTGTACCTGATATTCAGTAGCAGTTTTATGATGAGAAAATAATAAATATTTTGAAATATTGAGTCCTTGTGGGTATATGCTTAAATTTCAGATGTTTCTGTTAAGATACTTCCAAACTCTAGAGTATATATACTCCCTCCAAGGATTGGTCACGCCTAAGTCTGGTAAAAGTTAGAGCAATGTGTTAAACAGAAGCCATTAAAAATAAGAGAATGGAAGAAAGGATTGTTGGCTAAGTTGCGCTCTTCTGGTATGTCTGAAAAGCCTTGTTTCCTCAAAGAGCGTTCTTTATAAGTGGCAGTCGACGAATTTCTTTCTAACATCAACTTCGGAGTGCCCCAAGGTTGTCTCCTACTATCTTTCTCATTTACATTAACGATCTGCTAGAAAGGACCAGGAATCTAATCTACAGCTTTGCAGATGACAATACGCTTATCTCTTCATTTTACTTTGAATGCTCGGACATCGGCTACTCAAGACGAATATCTGCAGAGAGCAGGAAGTCATTCAACTTAACAAAGACCTAGAAGTAATTCTATCTTGAGGTGACAGTAACCAAGTCGAATTTAACGCTACAAAAACCCAGGTGACAGTTTTTTCTAAAAAAGTTAACGTTGCTGAACCCGATATAGTTATGTCGGGGCACTACATTCCTCTAACATCGTCACTCAATACATCGGGCGTTAATTTGGGAGCAAATATGTCCTTGCATGACCATGTTGCATAGCCATAGCCAGGAGAGCTTCTTAAAAGTTGGGAATATTATTTCGAACCAGAAAGATTTACACTCCACAACAACTGTTAATTCTTTACAAAGCTCAAATTCGACCAACTATGGAATACTGCTCCCATGTTTGGGGCTCTGCTCCCAAACATATACTGCATTTGTTGGATTTTATTCAGAGAAGAGCTGTTCGTCTGACTGGAGACCCGGAACTGACCGGCGGCCTTGATTCGTTGGAACATCGAAGAACGGTTTGCGAGCCTATTCTGCAAGTATTTTTATGGAAAGTGTTCGAATGATGTAGCCCGCTTAATTCCTCCCAGAGCTGTGAATGTTAGAAATACACTTCACATCTGTATGAGGTTTAGCTTGTTACTCCTCGTACCACACTTTTCAAGCAGTCTTTTATATGGAGAACCTCATCCCTCTGGAATAATTTGCCCAGGACTGTGTTTCCCATCGAGTACATACAGCGATTCAAGACCAAAATGAATTGCTTTTTCCGCACACATGTCGCTCCTGTAGCGTTTTAGGTATTTCCCTACAGCACGTGTGCTAGACCCACAAAAAAAAAAATGGAAGAAAGAGCTGGAGAACGAACGACTAAGAGAGGGATAATAAGAAAAATAAAAAATATAAAAATCATGTATTTTGTTTTTTTATTAAAGCAGACACAACAATAAATTAAATGAAATTAAAATTATTCAAAACCACTTATTTCAATCATTTGAGTAGATATGGAACAGCATTCACATGGACTAACTGTTAAAGTTTCCATAAGTGTATATCGAAGTGTACTCCTAAACACAAATATTCTATTATTCTAATATTCTATTATTGGATCAGTAGTTGTACACCAAAGTTATATTAGCATTGAGCAGAATAAAGGAATTAGCAATATCTTTATGTTAAACCTAAGATTCACAAATGAAGAAATTAATTTTAAATAGAACTCTATACGTCTGTTTAGATAACTCACTAATTAATAATGGATATGCTATATAATTAACATAAAACCAGTAATAGGTATTCTTATCTCAAAAGTTTATTTGTGGCAGTAATAAACATATTTTCAAAATACAATTTATGCCTTTTTTTTAAATACAGATTACACAAGCTACTAAGTAAATCATACAAAAGAATGCCGATTATGTATTATTACTGTACTTTAAATTAAAAGAAAAAAAAATTAAAGAAAAAAGTTAAAAAACATTAAAAATTGACTGAATAATATTGCAGAAAGTGTTTGAAAACATAGTTTCCAGAAAAACGCATTTAAACTTAGATAGGTAGATAAAAAATGAACTTACGGCTAGCCCCATGACAGCTTCGTACTGTATGCCCTCTTCTTTCTGCATCTTGGTGTTATTTATATAAGTATAGAAAATAAATATCCGTAAAAAAAACAAATGTTTTAAAATTTTGAGGTGTATGTAACCCCACTGCTGCAATTTGTGGGAAATTAACTTTAAATCTATTCCTATTTATATATATGATTTACAGAAAACACAAAATATTATAATGATACATATATATATATATATATATATATATATATATATATATATATATATATATATATATATATATATATATATATATATATATATATATATATATATATATATATATATATATTATATATATATATATATATATATATATATATATATATATATATATATATGTATAATATATATATATATATATATATATATATATATATATATATATATATATATATATATATATTATATATATATATATATATGTATAATATATATATATATATATATATATATATATATATATATATATATATATATATATATATATATATATATATATTATACATTAATATTCTGGATTTCAGTCCGTTCGCCTAACAATGAATTTGCACGAAGTCTCGCCAAAATCTCATTTGAGATTTTGGCGAAACGTCGCACTATGGGACAGAATCGTGCGTACCGTCTCAAAAATAGGTTTTGCGAATGTTCGATATTGAATATTTTGTTAATACACATATCTAACTGAACGTCTAATACATATTATATAGAATTTAAAATAGATTATTTCTCATTTTTTCTTAATAAAACTTGACTTGCAAGTTGACGCTCAAAATAATATCGATTATGTAGAACAGAATTGCACCAGTTTACATGGTCATATTTTCATTAAAAAAAAATTTGCCCGAATCTGCCCCCTTTTAAATGGGACGAAAAATACCTGATGGGGAGGGAAATGCAAAATATTAAAAAAAAAAAATTTAAGATTTGATTCAGGAGATTTTTCTAAAAATAGATTATTTCTGACATTTTATTGTTAAATAATATTGTCTAATAGCGTCTATAGCGGACATAGGTAGGCAGGTAGATATGTAGGTAGGTAAAAGGCAGCTTTACCAGGTAATATCACTAGAACAGGTGACTATTGTTTACATCCCAGCAAGTTGTCAAAATTTTGTTTACAAACTACCGCATTGAACTACATACATACATAAAGTGGTTGTTTTTTGAGAGAATGAACTACATACATACATAAAGTGGATGTTTTTTGAGAGAAGCTCTCGTAATTTTTGACAATGTGGTGAGTTTTCTACCAACAAAATACATGTGATTTTTTTTTACGGCTTTGTTGCTATTGCCGAACTGCTACTACCTGGTAGAGCTGCCTTGGGTAGGTAGAAACATTTTTTGTGTTTTATATATAAAGATAGATTACTACCTAAATTAAAGTTTAGGTAAGGTGGAAATACTGTTATTGGAAATCATATCATATCATATAAGAACGCGATAAATATGTGACTACCCGCAGATAATAATATTTTTCTCACGGAATTGAAGTATAAAAGTTATAGATTTAATTGTCATTTACCAGTACTTTATTGTGCTTCGACATAGAGTCTTCACCAACCTCGGTAAAAACAATATTTGCGAAGTACCTATACAACAAAATGAGTGAATTTGTTGTGCCTCGACGAGTATTATGCGAATTTTTCATTGACCATGGGATAAAAAGAGAAGATAGTCAAAAATACTTAGAAGAACACCATCATTTGTCGTCTTCAAAAAGTGAATTAGTTGTGAAAAGTATTTAAAAATCGCTTATATCAGCTTTTAACAATCGCTGGACCACATCTAACCGAACTAAAGAACGTTTCTTTAATAAAAATACAACGTGGTTAGAGGGTGAATTTAAGGCTCAGTTCGACGAAATACCAATGGATATCAAACCTACAACATCTGGAGAACGTGGACGTCCATCAAAGTCGTATGAAGATCTGTCAGAGAAATCGAAAAAAAGAAAGAATATGGAGTTAATTCAAGAATATGGACTCGAGAATATACATAACGCATACGTCCAAGGATTGCGGTCTGAAGGAGAATTGGAAGAAGCTTTTGTTGTTGTAATGATGCGGAATTGTGATAGAGATGAAAAAAAGATCACAAAGGAAAAATCGTTGCATAAAACTCGCAATGCAACATATTTTACGGTGGATGAAGCTTTAAGTCTTTTTGCTGATTTAGATCTTTCGAAATCACAATACGGATTTACTTCGAGCAAGTCTGATTAACAAAAACTTCGATATATTGCCGTCATATAATATATTAACAAACGCAAAAAAACTGTGTTATCCTCCACCCTCCAGCATTGAAATAACCGATACAGGCGCTAAAGTAAATCTACAAGATTTGCTAGATCACACTACTGCCCGTATCTTAAAAATATAAAATATTTATAACCCAACAAGAAGAAATCTTAAATTGTTTACCAAATGGGGATGTGATGGTTCATCGGGACAAAGTGAATATAAACAAATTTTAACAGATGAAAGTAACTTGGTCTCAGATGCAAACTTATTTATAGCGTCTTTGGTACCAATAAAGCTGATTGATACAGAAACAAAAGAGGTTCTTTGGCAAAATACGGCTTGCTCTTCTATTCGATATTGCCGACCAGTTCTGATGGAATTTGCAAAAGAAACGCCTGAGAAAACCCGTTCGGTGGTCGGTGATATTCGGGGTCAAATTAATAATTTGAAAATTTCTGAGATACACATGGGGGACTAGCTAATTGAAATAAGTCACGAGCTGTTCTTAACTATGGTGGATGGAAAAGTTAAACAAGTTCTAACTGACACAAGTTCTGGAGCTGTGTGTACTGTGGCTGGGGCTAAACCAAGCGATATGAATAATTGGTAATTAATATTTTGGACGGACAAAATATCCGTCCGATTTCCGAAATTTTTTTGTGTTCAGCCTATTGACAATTTTTTTCAAAAAGAAGAAAAAATTTTTAAAAATCGGTTTATAAATGGCCGAGATATTCAAAAATTAATTTTTCGGACGGACATTTTGTCAGTCCGATTTCCATAAAAAATTTATGGGACCCAACTGCAAGCAATACCTTTCAAACAAAAAAAGAATTTTTAAAATCGGTTCACAAATGGCGGAGTAATATTGGCACAAACATTAAAAAAAAAACAAAAAAAAAAAGGAACAAAAAAAATACACACGTGAAGTCGGTTAAAAATTAACAACGAATGTACCATTATTTGATAGTATGTACATTAGAGATACTACGTACCAAATTTCAGCTATTTACTTCAATCAACGACAAAGTTACAGATTTTTGAGACGGTACGCACGATTCTGTCCCATAGTGCGTCGCTCAAATTCATTGTTAGACAAACTGATCGAAATCCAGAATTTTAATGTATTACATTCCACCATCCGTGAAAATCTCTATTGTAACATATACATATCTGTATATATATATACATATACATATATATATATATATATATATATATATATATATATATATATATATATATATATATATATATATATATATATATATATATATATATATATATATATATATATATATATATATATATATATATATATATATATATATATTATAATACGTAGGTTGAAAAGTTTTTGGTTTTTTGCAAAAATAACGTTATTGAAAATCACTTGTTAGAATCATTTAGCAGCAATTACTAACCTAACCCAAACAACTAACCAACTAGGGTAAAATTTTTGTTATCATTGTTGTGAGATCATTTGGTTCCCACTAACATTATATTAGATCCCACTGGATCTGCTTTTTCTGGAGATTTAGTGAACGTAGCACTAAATTCACTTGAGTAGCAAACATTAACTCTACATCATCATTTAGTCAAGTTACTACTTTCCTAGAAATCTTTTCTATCTTGTTCAGGTTTTCGTGTTGTCCATAATAATAACTGTAAAGAACTATGAAGCCAAATTGCTAGTCAGTCAATTTTGAATAAACAAATCATTTAACGAATATTCTAAATTTGATCATTGAAATAAAAGCGAGTATACATACCGAAGATATTTGTAGTCATCTTGTCTATGGTCAAGTTTAATAATTTTTCCTGAACATCCGCTGACAACAAAAAACTGTATTACTTAGTATGGCAAATTAAATTAATAAAACTAACAAAAAATCCATTCAAAAGTAAAGCATTACTTTCTAAATAAAGTATATAATTTCTAGTTGCAAATACATTACGAATTTGAATACTTACAAACTCTCTTATAACACACACTTTAAGGTAAAAAGTTTTTAGCGGAGACTTACCAAAAGCTAAGAAACTAACATCGATAACTACTGAATTCAGAGTAATATTCAAGAAAATATAAAGATGAAAATCAATAATGAATAACGACATATGATTTCACATACATATACATGCTGAAAAGGTTTGATTACTCGTAAGCAAAGATGTGTTCTTCCCCCATAAAATAAAATAAAATTATTGAAATTCACCATTTTTATTAAATACAATTCAACAGACAAAGTCACTAATATTTACCAAAAATGATGTAAATGTATATGTACTTAGTTAGGATCCTGGCATTTTGGAACGCATCTATCGAAACAGCATCCACAAGGACTGGATATCAACGTTTCGTTTGGCTGACATGGTGGTGGACACTCAGGGCAAATTATTTGTGGACAGTATACCGGCTGCGAAAGCGTAGACCAAAATGTTGTTAGCATTGTATAGAATAAAAGAGTTGTAAGCAATGTCTTCATGTTGTCTTCAAAATTCACAAATGAAGAAATTAGTTTTTAAATAGTTCTTTACATGAACTCACAGATTGGTATATTATGCATTATACTAGCAGCGTATGTTAAATACTAGTCATTTGTAATTTTATCTATAATAATAATAAGTATATGGAGGTAATATATTTATTTCAAAAGTATAATGTATGCATTTCTTTGAAAATATGATTATTACATTGATAAATATAGTTATTTATTACTTATATATTTAAAACATATACTTTATACGTACTTTACGTTATCTGTACCACATGAAGGCCGGAACTTAATTTACTTTTCAATATAATTTCCATCTATATTGTTCCACCACTTGTCGTACCGTAAGACCAGTTTCTGTATTCCATTCTCATAGAAATTTGTAGCCTGGTTTGCTAACCACTGCAGCATGGCCGATGTGGCGTCGTCATCGATATCGTAGCGCCAACCGCTAACGTGCTTCTTTAAGTGTTGGAACAGATGGAAGATTTGATAATGACGAAATCGTAAAGCGTCTGTTTTCATCAACTTTCCGCACCAGGTCACCATTAATGACGGAAGTCGCCCACTTCGTTCCTCATTGTCTGTTTGTACGGCCATCTTTAAATGCCCTAACCCATTTTCTTAATATTTCATCGTTCATAGCATTTTCACCATACATTTCACTATCCTGGAGATGAATCTCGCCAGCTTTTTCGTCTCTTGCATGTAAAAAAGGAATTACAGCGTGTATTTCACAATCCGCGGAATTTTCAATAGTCTGAGGCATTTTAAACACGCACAAACAAGCATAAACTGAGACGAATGCTTCGCTATTAGCGTCTGTAGCTAGCCGATAGATGCAGGTACTCAGCACGCTTGCGCGGAACGACGATCGCAACTCTGCAGCGACAATATTTCAAAACGGTACTTACTTGAGAAACACTCCTCGGATTAGTATCTTTTGTTATTATCAGAGCAGCAATATACTGTTCTCTTAAACACGAAATTTTTCAGAAAGTAATATTGGTTTCAATGGATACACTTTAATTAAATCACCTTTTTCCTTTCCTTTTCTACATTTTTAAGAGGCATTTGTATATTGTTTTAATTTTGAACTGTAATTAGGCCATCAACTTCTATATTTGTGACAAATTTTAACTTTGTACGTCAAATAGTTTCGGAGAAAATTGGCTATGATAGCCAGACAGACACCGAAGTGATTCCATAACTGTTCCGTTTTTTAATTTTGATACCGAACACGAAAAAGGCATAACTAATAGCATCTTTACAGCTGCAAATTATATACAATCGAAGAGCGGCCATTTAGCAAAGGTAAGTTTCTGCAACAAGAAGCTACCGCAACGTTCGAACAAAAAAATATATGAAGAAGAATTTTTCTTTTATTATTCTGCACCAAAATTTTTTGCTGTAAAATATTAAACAATATTCATTTAAGACTTCGGCACACATCTGTCAAAACAGCATCCACAAGAACCTTTTACTAATGTTTCATTAGCAAGACATGAACATGAATCACATATAAGAGTTAGACACGGTAAACATATAAATGATATCAATATACGAGGGTTGCATGATAAGTACCTGGTCTTGACAAGAAAAAACATTTTTATACGTAAAATTTATTTTATTCTTCATTTACCTCGATACACTTAGTTCATCGTTTTTTGTATCCCATCTAAAAAATACGATTTCTCCAACCCTTCAGAACAGGCGTCCATTTTACCTCATCGTTAGAGCCAAATTTTTTTTCCACCGAGCAATTTTTTGATATTTGGAAGTAGGAAATAATCGCTGGGGGCCAAATATGATGAATATGGTGGATACGGAAGCAATTCGTAACCTAGCTCATGGTATTTTGCTATGGCGATGACACAAATGTGCACGGGTGCATTGTCTTGAAGAAAGATAATTTTTTTTTCGCCAAATGCGGACGTTTTTCGTTCACAGCATGGTTGAATCGATCCAATAAGTTAACATAATACTCTCCATTAATCGTGCGTAGGGCAAAGCCCCACACTGTGCCACTCAAATTATCCTACAAGTCTTAATTTTTGAAATAGATCAGAAAGATTTTTTTTGTAATCAGAAAGATTTTTTTTGCTAATTTTTCATTTTTTCATGACAAATCGATCTGTCAAGCTAGATTTTAGTTTTTTTCCCACAGTTTTCTGAAATTTTCAGAAGAAATATTAATTTTTATGAAAAAAAAAAAAAAAAAAAAAAAAACGGCATTTTTTTGCGAGAAAATCACTCTATAGATCATAATTTTCACTTAATCATGATACATTTTTTTAAAATATCCGTTTTTTTTTTTAATGCCAATCGATCGGTCGGGCTGGATTTTTGATTTTTTCCCCACGTTTTTCAAAAATTTGAGAAAATATTTGTATTTCCATGGAAGTACGTCCTTCCATATTCAGGACAGACTTTTCTCAAAAATTTATTGTTTTGATATAGAATCAGTCTACCTACCTTAGATTATCATTTTTGCCCCAGGTTTTTCAAAAATTGCAGACATCTTTGGCGTTACCCGGGATAGACCACATGAAGGTAGTATCTGCTGATATACCTTTGTGTGTAGGTGTGGGTCTGTCTGTGTGTGTGTATTTCTGTGTGTGTGTATATATATATATATATATATATATATATATATATATATATATATATATATATATATATATATACATATATGTGCTGTGTGTATGTGTGTCTATACCTCTCTGTGCATGTGTGTTTCCTTCTGAATCACGGAATTCTCACTCCATTTCAATTTCATTTCAATTATCCGGTTTAAGTAAATATCTTGCTTCTGGTAAAAGTCTTGGACTCTCTTATCAGTTACGTGTCTAAATTTCAGGATATAAGGATCGGATGATACTAACAAAAAATCTCATTATGTCCTCATTTATAAGTTCCGTACTTCCAAGGAAATACGAAAATTTTTGAACAGCACGTGAGAAAAATCACAAATCCAGCCCGACCAATCGATTGGCACTAAAAAAATGAACTTTTAAAAAAAAAATGTGTTATGATTAAGTAAAAATTACGATCTATAAAGAGATAAAAATTAAAAATTCTTCGGAAAATTCCGGAAAACTGTGGAAAAAAAACTAAAATATTGCTCGACTGATCGATTGGTCATGAAAAAAAAACGAATAATTAAAAAAAATACTTTCAGATTACTTTAAAATTAAGACCTGTAGGGTAATTTTCGTGGCACAGTGGTGCTTCGCCCCAATGTGCGCCGGTTCGCTACGGAAAACCCACTGTTTTTACTTTTCTTTGGTCTCTGATGTGCTGTGATGAATCCAGCCAGCGACGCCAAAAATCATCTCGTCTTTTGAAGTTGATACACGTGCGTGTTTATTATAAGTTTTGAGCACCCACCTTGCTTTCTCTTATCCAAATGAGTTGTTAAAATGTTCTGCACCCGTTCAATTAAAATGCCCACAGTCTCAGCAACCATTTCACGCACTTTTACCACTATATCGTCGATTTTTCCAATCATTTCTGATGTGGTGACTTCATTTGGACGACCTGGACATTCTTCATCAAAAATGCTCGTACAGCCTCGTTTGAATTCAGCTGTCCAAGATTTTATGGTCGACAACGAAGGTGCAGAATCCCCATAAACTTCGCCGAGTTCCATTTTTATCTCGTCATTCATTTTCTTTTTAAAAAACAAATATTTTATCGCTGCTCAATATTTAATTTTTTCAATTGTAAAATCACACAGTTGTTCTATTTAAATGGCTGCCACTTACAAACTAAACTATATAGCAACTTCAAAATTTGACAGGATCCTTGTGAAAGGCTATGTTTATAAAAAAAAAATTCAAATAGTAGTAGCGCTATCTCTGACCGAGGCCAGGTACTTATCATACAACCTCGTAGCATAAAACAAAAGGAATATCGGTAATAACTTTATAGCAGACATCACGTCAGCCTTTACAAGACTCGATGAAACATATATTAAATATACTTTTTTATAAGTAATTGTTGTAATTTGTAGTAATTATGGAAAAAAAAGTTGTTTGTCTGGTTGTTTACTAATAACGAAAATGATAAAAAAAATTGTCTTTATCGTGCTATAATATACGTATTTATTTTAAAAGCTTGACAAGTACCTTATTGAGTTAATCTATATTAGTAAGACCTTTTAATTTCAAGGTTCAATTTCAAACATATGGCAATCCATTTAGAGTTTACCTGTTGTTTAAAACATAACAAAAAATATTATACATCGACGCCATTAGAAGATTACTACTATTACAATAATAATACTAATAGTAAAGTTTAGATACATGATATGTATTAAAAGTATAAACATATAAGCTAATAAAAAGGAGTCTAAACATTAACAAGGTTATCGAAGCGTTGGATAGCAGATTATGTCTATTGAATGCATATTAAGGTCGAAACAACACTTTGTACTCCAAATACACTCTACAGAATGTACCATGGCTTCAACATCAGAAACCAAAAAGTGAACCAACATAAAATAAATAACCTCCTATATATGGAAGACATAAAACTTTACGCTGCCATAAAAACACAGCTGAAAGAACTCCTCAAAATTACAGAAACATTCACCTTAGATATCAATATGGAATTTGGTATAAGTAAATGTAAAGTGCTCCACATCAACAAAGGCCAATGAAACAGAAACCATCAACAACGAAACACTCGATAACATGCTCGACAAAGAAACATACAAATATCTAGGCTTCCAACCAAGCACCAAACTCAACCACACTCACATCAAAACAGAGCGCAGAACCGAATTCAAAAATAGACTGACGAAACTTTTACAAACAAAACTCAACTCAAAGAATCTCACTAAAGCCATCAAAACGTTCACTATACCTATACTCACATATTCATTTGGTATCATCAAATGGACGCACATAGACATAGAAAACATTCACATCCTTATACGTTCTCAATTCACCAAATACTGGAAATTTACACCCCAACGCATGCAAAGAAAGACTTACCATCGAGAGGAAGACAGGAACAAGACGAATCATAGACATAAGATCATTACACACAAAACAAACACAAGCACTTGGCAAATTCTTGCACACCAAGCAAACCAGCCTCCACACAGCAACAGTGAAAGCAGATAAAAACTCACACACCTCTCGACTTATACCCTGCAGACACACACATTCACACCCAATTACAACAGGAAAAGATGAAAACGTGGTGAGAAAAAACACTCCACGGAAAACACAGATACCACATAGAACAAGACCACGTAAATAAACAACAATCATACATCTGATAACACGATTGGCAGCTATTCCCTAAAACAGAAGGCTTCTTACCTGCCATCCAGGATAAAGTCATATTAACCAAAAACTGCAAAAGCATATCATCAAAGACCCAACTATTAAAGAAGGCAGATGCAGGACACCAGCAAAAAGAAACGATCGAGCACATGACAAGCGGATGTAAAATATTGGCTGGAATGCAATACACAGCCAGACACGACTCAGTCAGCAAAAGTAGTTCACCAAGCACTAGCCACAACATAAAAAAATACAGAGATCTTTACTACAAATACACAAAACATCCATATTTGAAATTAAATATTACAAACTCTATTGAGACATCAGTATCTATACAGATAAAACAGTCTTCGCCAATAGACCCGATATTACTTTTCAGTGCAAAAAAGAAAAAGTCACCTATCTAATTGATATAGCTTTCCCCAACGACACAAACATCCAAAGGAAATACACAGAAAAAATCTCCAAATACACAGACCTTAAAACAGAAATAAAAAGGCTATGGAAACAAGAAAAAGTCATCATTGTCCCCCTCATCATATCAGTCACAGGCCTTACATCAACAACATCCACACCATACTTAGTACAATTAGGACTTAACACAAACATACACAGAAACATTCCGAAGTCAATGATTTTGAAAACATGTAACATTGTCAAGTTATTCCTTAATACATAATGGTAATAGCGTTTGTGCTGACTTGGCTTGGGACTGTCAGCCAAATATGGAACCACGTTGACCAAATGTGAGAAAGAAGAACCAAAACAATAATAATAATATGACTTAACATAAACATACTCAAAAACATTTAGAATTCAGTGATTTTGAAAACATGTAATATTGTCAGGTCATTCCTTAATATACAATGATAATAGCGTTTGTGCTGACTTGGCTTAAGCCGTCAGTCGATCATGGAACCACATTGACTAAATGTGAGAAAAAAGAACATACCAGTCATAATAAGTTTAGAAACATGATACGTAATAAAAGTATAAATATATAAGCTAATAAAAAGGAGTCTAAACATTAACAAGGTCGAAGAGTTGGATAGCAGATTATTTTTTTTTATGGGTCTAGCACACATGCCCTAAAGCGCTACAGGAGCGACACGTGTGCGAAAAAAGTGATTCACATTGTTCTTGAATCGCTGTAAATTGTACTCAGTGGGAAACACAGATTATGTATACTGAGTGCATATTAAGGTCGAAAGAACCCTTTGTACTCCTATATTAAACAATTAACATGACTATGCTAATGAAACACAACCTACTAATTTATTCATTCAAATCTATTTCATCCCCTTCAAAGTATTGTCCTTCCGCTGCAATACATTTTTTTTTTCTGTTTTATAGTTTCAATAGATTCAAAGTGATATTTAGGGGAGTGGCAATTTCAACTTCGGGAATAGAAAAAAGTCACGCGATGCTTCTGAAACGGCTATCGGCTTCATTTTCACTTAAAAAGTCACTAATAATGATAGTGAGATGTCGTGATGTAAAATCCATAAATTGTTTTGCCATAGTTGAGACTTTTTTTATATAAATTCACTAGCATAAATGACCCATAATGCTTAAATACGAGGGCTACCTTTTAAGTTTTTACAAAAACAAGGAAAGAAAAAAACATTTTTGATTCAAATCGCTTCTCAAAATATTCGTCTCAAGATTTATACACTTTTGCATGCGTTCGAACCAATTCGTGAAACATTTTTTCCATTCTGGAGTTGGTACCTCAAAAAAATATGGTTTTGGAAGGATTCAACAGCTCCTTAAGGTGATGAAAATCACTGTCCACCCATTTTTTTTGACATTCGGGAACAAAGAGAAGTCGCCAGGCGATAAATCAGGTAAATACGGGCGATGAGTCATTAATTCGATGTTTTTCTCCGTCGAATAGTCAATTGTTTCACGTGATGTGTGAGAGCTGGCATTGTCATGATGAAGAATGATGCGACGTTTTCAGTTGTTCCTGATTTCATCGATGAACTCTGGCAAACAAATTGTTGTATACCATTCAGCATTAACTGTTCTTCAATCCTCTAAAATAATGATTGCAACATGTCCAGTATAACCAACGAAACAAACAATCATTTTCGTGGAAGTGCTTTGAGAACGAACTATTTTTACTGGGTTCGGTTCATCTTGGAAGACCAAAATAGTTCAGTTATTCAGTTATAATGTTGTATACGGATTTTGCATGTCCTCGGTCGAATTTTTTGAGCATTTCTTTATACCAATTGACACGAGCCTGTTTTTGAATTTCGGTCAAATTATGGGGAATCTATCGGGAACAGATCTTTTTTACAGCTAAATGTTCATGCAAAATCGAAAGTGCCGCAGTCCTCGATATGGCTAATGATGCCTCTATCTCATATAACTCACATGCCGATCCTCTTCAATCATGTTGCGCACAGCATCCATGTAATTTGGAACAACAAACGATTTTGATCCACCTTCACAACCTGACGGAAGTACGACCATCACGAAATTCTGAAAAACAATTGTAAACAGTCTTTTCTAATGGTGATTTATAACTAAAGGTTAAACGAAGCGATTCGAAGCATTGTTGTTGAGTTAAGCCCTTACTAAAATCGTAAAAAGTTATCCAACGAAAATCTTCACGTGAAATTCCATTTGCTCATAAAACGCTCACTCTAAACAAACTACACAGCCAATTTCTGAGCTGCTACTGTTTTAACAATAATAATGTCTAATTTTACAACAATGATAATGTCATATCTTAATAGCGTCATCTAGTGACCCTTTGAAATAACTTAAAAGGCGGCCCTCGTAGTACTCCTTGCTAACTACGAGGATGGATTGAAAAGTTCAAGGCCTATTCTTATTATAGTAACCCTAATAAGTTCATACTTTCTTTGGTTGTCATAGTGTAAAATTTTGTTGCTGTAGAATTTGTGGTTTTTACGTTAGAGCGAGTTTAGTGAGACCAAATGCAGTGTTTTTGGAAAAATTGAACAATGTGCGATCATCCAGTACCTGTTAAAAAGATTAATACCAAAGGAGATCTACGATAACATGAAAACAACACTAGGGGAATCTGCTCCATTATATACAACTGTGAAAAAATGAATTGCAGAATTTAAACGCGGAGGAGAGAGCATCGAAGATGACCCTCGCTCCAGCCCACGACATCTACGACTGAAGAAAACATCGGCAAAATGTGTGATTTCACATTGGAAGACCGTAGATTAACTATCAGGGAGATTGCAGAGACTATAGGCATCTCGTATGAACGAACACAAAACACGATTGCCAACGAACTCAGATTTTCTAAGGTTTCCGCTAGGTTGGTCTCAAGATTGCTTTCAGTTGAACAAAAACGAATTCGACTCACGATTTCTCGCGGCTGTTTGGAGATGTTTGAGGCTGATCAGCAAGATTTTCTTAACAAGTTTGTGACAATGGACGAAACCTGGGTTCACCACTATACTCCAGAGACAAAACAACAATCCAAGCAGTGGAAAAAAATCTGGTGAACCGACCCCAAAGAAAGCGAAGGCAATTCTGTCGGTTGGAAAATTGATGACGTCAGTTCTTTGGGATGCTAAAGATATTATTATGGTGGACCACCTTCCGAAAGGCGAAACAATAAATTCGACTTACTATTGCATCCTTTTGCGTCGTTTACGTCAAGAAATTAAAGAGAAACGTCCAGGATTACTGAGAAAGAAAATTTTGTTCCATCAGGACAACGCTAGCGTTCAAACGTCTGTTGAGACTATGGCTCAAATTCGTGATTGTGGTATCGAATTGCTGCCCCACTCGACTTATTCTCCTAATTTGGTACCTTCGGACTTTTATCTGTTTCCAAACCTAAAAAAGCCCCTCGGTGGCCAGAAATTTTCATCAAATGAAAAAGTCGAAACTGCAGTTATACCAGTATTTTGAAGACCTTGAGGAATCCTTTTTTCAAACAAGTGTGGAAGCTTTGGAAGAAGTGCATAGAGCTAGGTGGGGATTACGTCGAAAAATAAAAATATTTCTGTAAGTATTTTATTTTGTTTTCTTGACTAGACCGCGAACTTTTCAATCCCTCCTCGTACTTGGTTAGTTGAAATGATCCATTTGTGCATAACACCACGCTAATCGAAAAAAACAGGTAACATGCTCTTAATTTTTGATCGGCTCGAACGTGGTTTTTCTCGTTTTTATACTTTTTTTTCACATATACATCAGTACTTATGCAATTCAAATTGAAGTCATCCCAAAAAATGCATTATTTCAACGACCTTAACAGGATGATGTTTTTCAGGAAAATTTAGCTGTTTTGGAACAAGATACCACACGAGATATATAAAATCCCGCTATTCCGCTGGGGAACAAAGGGCCTTCACAAAACTTCTCCACCTGACTCTATTTCTAGCGAGGCTTTTTATTTCGCCCTATGACTTACCAGTTTGCTCAGCTTCCTCCAGAATTGTGCGTCTCCATGTCTGTCTCGGTCTGCCCCTGCCACGACTGCCCTGTGAGTTCCAATCGAGACCTTGTTTTGCAATATCGCCTGCGGGTTTGCGGAGGGTATGGCCCAGCCACCCCCACTGTCTGCGTTTGATATTGTACTCTATCGGTGTTTGCTTCGCTCGCTCCCATAACTCGGTATTTGGTATCTGGTCCGCCCAGTATATTCGTAAGATTTTGCGTAAGCACTTGCTACTACACGAGATAACTCCAAATTATTCTTTAAAGTTTTGATCTAATCGATCTTTTGGTCAGGTCTGCAAAATCTTTTAAATTTAAACAGATAATATAAGATTCTCGATTTTTGTTGATGATTTGTTCTGTGGTTGAGATGGATGGTCTTTCAGAACCTCTCTCTTCCTCTTAAAATGCTTCTGTATACCCTTAAAATGATTTATACCACTTGAACAGGAGAAATTGCAGTTTTAAAACAAAATATTAGAAATTTTTTTTTAACCATAAGTTTATTCATAAAGCTACTTAATTACTTTGTTAACTGTCACTAAATATATTTGTAAAGATTTTACAATTGCGTTATCACGATTTCATAGTACAAACTACATTGTCAAACGCTTAACTAAGATTTAGTCTTAGTTAAGCGTTTGACAATGTAGTTGTACTACGAAATCGCGATAACGCAATTGTAAAATTATTATTTTATTATATATTTAGTGACAGTTAACAAAGTAATTAAGTAGTTTTATTATTAAAACGTACTGTCACAAAGTAACGGACCAATCAATCAACTCTTTATAAGTTTATTCATTTTAAAATTCGCGAGCAAGAAATTTTTACTATTATAAAACGCACTTTTATTTCTATCCTAATAAACCAAATATCGTAAAAAGTATTGTCAAAATAACAATTTTACCAACTTAAAAACAGATATTTTAATACGTAGCAACTGCGCGCAAATTTTCATATAAATAGTCTCCTTCAGAATTCATTATACTGCCTAGTTTCAAAGGCAAATTTAGAATATTTTTTTAGAAAAACTAAAGAAGATAAAACCTTCTCCGTTTCTCTATTTTATTTATTATGTGTTTCTATCTATTTTGTAAAGTCAATTTTATTCATTCATTTGTAGGGGTGACAAAACAGGTAGCGGAAACCTCTGCACGAAGAACATGGTCAGCTGGCTGAAGTCCTAGAGGACTTAGTAGTGGTCTGAAATAATCGAACAAAATATTTTCTTGGTCAATATGAGTGTCGTTATGGAACAGACTAGAACAACTTAATTTAGATATAGATTGGCACAATGGCGGCGTCAATAAAAAAAATTTGCTCCAATTTTCCATTAGTTTTTTTTTTTTTCGTTAAAAAAAAAGGTATCTACATAATTCTAATCTACTCCATTGCTTCAAATTAAAAAAAACTTGAAGATTTTTTTTCTATAGGAATAGCACACGTCCTGCAACGAAATCTCTGAAACGGTATAGGGGCGAGGCGTGTGCTGATAATGCGATTCGCGTTGGTCTTGTTGGATCGTTGTAAATTGTACTTGATGAAGTTCTCCATATAAAAGACTGCTTGAAAAGGATTGTACGAGGAGTGACAAGCTGAACAATGGACTATCATCGAACAATTTCCACGAAAGTACTTGTAGGATAGACTGAAGTCGCCAAGAGTTTTCCGACGTTCTAAAGTATCAAGGTTGCTAGCGAGGTCTGGGTCTCCAAACATGAGAACAGCTCTCTTCTGAATGGAATACACTATGTTCGGTGTATGTTTGGGAGCAAAGCCCCAAACATGGAAACGAATTTAAGCTTTGAACAGAATTAAAAGTGTTTGTGGAGTGTAATGCTTTGAGACGCTCTCTTTGCTGTTTCATTATGAAGTTATCGCCCAGCAAAGTGAGTGACAATGCTAGAGGAAGAGAGTGTTCCGGCATAACTACATCGGGTTCCGGAACGTTAAATTTTTTAGGAAAAAAAAAAAACGTCCGCCTGGATATTTTGTAGAGTTAAATTTTATTTGGATGCTATCACTCCAAGGTAGATATCCTTCCAGGTCTTCATTTAGTTAAGCTACTTCCTACTGTCTAAGGATATTTGCAGACGTAGCAGATGTTCGAACACTCAAACTAAATGAGGAGACTGGATTCCTAATCATTTCCAGCTGATATTTAAGGTAAATAAGAAAGAGAGTAAGAGACAGTATGGCGTCTTGGTGCTAATAGTGAAGTTATTAAAAAGGAATCCGTCAACTGCCACTCGTAAAGAACGCTCTCTGCGGAAATACGAGAGCCATAAACAAAATTGTTCAGACATACTATAAGAACGCAGTTTAGCCAACAATCCGTCATACCAAATACGGTCAAATGCCTTGGATATATCAAGTGTAACCTTTCGAGATTCTCGAAGATGTTCAATTGTGTTATTCCAAACATGTGTGACAAAAGTTGAATTTGCTGTAACTTCCATCAGCTCAAAAACTGCTATTTTGAGAAAAACGCCTTTAATGTTTTAAATTTGGTCCTTACTTTATGTTTGGGTACTTATAGCTAATTACATGTATGCGCCCCCTGATGATAGAAATGAAAACTAAATCGCTGAAAACGGATATTTTAATACGCTAATTAAAAATAAACCTATACCTATACAGTTGACAGGCGCGTGTTGTGTAATTGACCGGCCGTCTTCATGGGTTCATAACTTCTTGAATGTTTAGAATTTTAATTTAAAATTTTAACTAAAAAGTCTATATATCGGGCTATCAAATTATATAAAAAAAAAACGAAAAGTTAAAGAAACAATTCGACAAAGTAAAATGAACTCTTAATTTTTGAACATAATAGTAGGTTAAAGATCTTCACGTTCACTGTAGATTTTTAGGTTTCTACTAGAAATAGTCAAGAAATTTCAAAGAAAAATGTTTCACTCCCTTAGCCTAAACAATCCTTAAATTCGAGAAAAATTGTGAAACTTCCTCCGAGAATAGCATCTCCAATAAGTTTGTAATTGAGGCCAGGGAGAGAATATTATTTCCACTTTCTATCTAGACGAATTATACAACATTGCATCTAGTGCGTGAATTGCATATTTAACGGTCGAGATTGGAATTATTAAGCAAGGCGTAGGCTGAGATTAATAACCAATTGAGTTCTCCCAACACATTTGTGGCACAAGCTGCATGCAAAATTTTATCTAAAATATTTTTCTAACATATTTTCTCTGAATACCATAAAGAAGAATATCTTAATACGCTTCAGAGAAATCTTGCAACTTTGCAAGCATCAAAACTATGACCAAAGAACACTAAGCTTCCAAAATTGTGGCCTTTAGTTATTTCATACACAGTCAAAATAATGAAAGACACAAGTAACTTCCAAATATTTTTATTTACAAAGAATTAAAGCGAAAGAGGCACAGCATAAAGATTTTTGAATTTTCTTCAGTCATCATATAACTAAAAGGCATGGTTATTCGATTTTCCTGCAACAAAAAATCGTTTTCAAGTATATGTATAAGATTTTTTCAAAATAAAGTTATGCAAGGCAAACGATGGACCAGCTAATCATTTTTTTAAGGTTTTTAAACAAATATAAAGGTGAACTTTTTGTTTTTCAAGGTGTTGCAGTTGGTATCAAATTACTCAAAATAGCAAAATAGGGAAACATATGAGAGGGGCCTACATCTGAAGGACAGAGAATGGCTAGAAGAAAGAAAAGGAATATATGAAGCAATATCTAACATCCTACTCTAATTCAGTAACTCTTATATGTCTCCCCATAAATAATTAAAAATAATGTAAAAATAACACAATTTTTAGATTCCTCGTCTCTAAGAACCGCGAATGTGAACTTCTGACACCCTCCATCACCCTTGAACCCATGATACATTTCAATGTAAATAATTGTGCTTGAAAATTGTTGATTTTCTACACCAAAAACCAACCAAGTGCCAAAGTTTTTAAATGGATATTAAAAATATATAATAAATATCGATCCCAAAAAACAATACATTATTTTCGGATATGTAATTGGGGTCAATGTCTTATCAAATGCCAGGAATATTGTAATCGACACGACAGTCCTGAACACGATAAGCATTCGCAGTGACCATCGGATGCTCAGAGCAAAAATAAATAAATCTGAAACAGGAGAGACGTAGATAGGTAAAGCATACAATGATAAAGACATCAAAAGAAATAATAAAATAAAACATAGAAGAATATCGACAAGTACTGGAAAACCATATAAAATGCATAAACTACCAAACAGAACTTCATGAACTAAACGCACAAATAACCAATAGCCTACTCATGACTACAAAACAAATAGCAGCATCGAAAAAAGAAAAAAAAACACAAAAATTAAGTAAAGAGACACAACATCTCATGAAACAGAAAAGATTAATAAGAAATGATCGTACAAATGGCAGATTAGAATTGGTAAAATTACAATTTACTGTATGTGTTTATATCTATCTAAATTAACTGTTTTATTGGTTTCATGAATACATATTTGCAAATTACGAGGATGGATTGAAAAGTTCACGGCTTCACCAAAAAATAATTATAACAGAGAAGACTAATAAGAAATGATCGTACAAATGGCAGATTAGAATTGGCAGAAATAGACAAAAAATAAAGAAAAAGATTAGAGAAGTTGTCAGACAGTACAGAAACTCCAAAAGAGAAGAAGCTCTGAAAGAGGAAAAAAGTGTGAAACACCTAAACAAACAAATGAACGTAGGAAGACATCAAATAATAAAACTTACAAATGACGACAACAAAGAGATCGCACAAATCCGGGAGGTAAAAAAAGCTACAGAGAAATATTATCAAACACTCTATGACTTGAAAATATCGCCACCGCCAGGGAAAGGAAAAGGAAATAGCGTGGTAGTAAGAATGTGGAATCTGAAGAAATTCCCGATGTAACAACGGATGAAATAATGAACGCCATATAACATATGCACAACAACAAAAAACCAGGGGATGATGAAATAACTATCGAAATGATAAGGTATGGAGGGGCATCGATAATACAATCTCTTCAAGATCTATTTGACAGGGGCTTTATAGAAAGTAAATACCAACTCTTGGGTCAATGCCTTAATTGTGCTTATTTTTATAAAGGGGGAGCAAATTTAAATTGAAGAATTACAGACCCATGAACCTTACAGATACTACACAAAATCCTCTCTAAAATAATAACATGTTATAGATTAATGAACAAATTAGACAGTTATCAACCACGTGAACAAGCGGGAATTAGACGGGGAGACAGCACTTTGGTCCATCTTCAAACAATTAGAATACTAGTAGTAAAAGCAATTAAATATAGGGTCACCTAGTGGATAGCAATGGTTGATTACGAAAAGCTTTTGATTCAGTAGAGATATGGGCAGTCCTTAACGCCTTAAGTAACAGTAGAGTTGACGAAAGATACACAACTTTTCTTCAATACATATATAAAAATGCCACATCACAAATAATGCTTGAATAAAAAACAAATAAAATTAAAATTAAAAGAGAAATTAGACAAAGCGACTCGATATCCCCAAAGCTGTTCACGTTGACTCTAGAAGACATGTTCAGATCGTTAAAGTAGGAAAATAAAGGAATACTAATAGACGGTGAACGATTAAATCACTTGAGGTTCGCAGATGATATCACTCTGATCGATAACACAAAAGAAGAATTACAAGAAATTGTAATGGAATTAAATATCAAATCTCGAGAAAGATAACACTCAGGAACTATTAATAGAAGATGAAAGAATAGGACAGATACAAAAATATTTAGGACAAAAAGCGAAATATCAAAAAATAATTTAAGGGCTAACTTTGATAGAAGAGTCTCGTTAGCTTAGTTTGCGTTCGGAAGATTACAATCCACATTTAAATTGGGCATCTCAAATACAACACAAGCCGGAGTGTTCGACCAATATGTACTGCCGGTTTTAACATATGGCACTGAAACGTCGACTTTAAATAAAACTATAACAAATAAACCCCAAGTAACCCAAAAAGAAATGAAGAGAAGAATGCTAAATATTAGACTCCAAGATCTTATTCCTAACATACAGATACGAGGAGGATCAAAAGTGACAGATGTAAGACAACGAATATGTACATATATTAAGGTGGAATTGGATTGGGCATATGGCAAGGAAGAATGATAACAGATGGACACGCCGTATAGTTGAATGGATGATGATGATGATGTTTTGGTGCCAGGGCGCATCAACTACGAGGTTATTTAGCGCCCATAAAGTGATTATTAAATTGGTTTAAACTTTAAAATGAATTTCTCTGAAATAATCACATATGTTGTTTTCGTTTGCGGCAAAAATGGTGATTATGTTGCTTATGGTAGAGGTAGGTTGTACTTTAGTCGGAGGTCTTTAAGGTGATTTGCTGTGAGTATATGCGAGACTGTTAGGTTGGATCCGCAACTTGGACATTTGGGGTCTTGTGCTTTTTCCAAGAGATGGCGGTGAGTTGAGAAAGTGTGTCCAGCAGCCAGTCTTCGCAGAATCACGTTCTCTTTTCTATTGAGGTTGTTATTATGTAGGGGGGGAAATACCGAGGATTTGAGTGGCCACAATTTATTGTTTGGATTTTCTAGATCCCATTGTAATCGAAATAAGGAATTTTGGATAGATTTAAGGTGAGAGTTAAAGTCTGAGTAGTAATTCTCAGCCGTGATGGAAATACTGTTATCTATAGTTTGTTTGGCTAGTCTATCTGGTCTGTCATTTCCCTGATTGCCTATGTGGCTGGGAAGCCAGAAATAGAGATGGAACGTTGTTTGAGTTTTGCGAAGTAGAGGAGATCTAAGATTTGTCGGATGTAGTTGTAGGATAGATTTCTGGTCTTGATGGATGATAAGGCACTGAGATAATCGGAGATAATTAGGATGAGTTTGGAGCTTGTGATTAGAGCGAATCTAGTTGCCTCTTTGATCGCTAGGAGTTCAGCTGTAAATATGGAAACATAATGAGGAAGTTTGAACTTGCCATATGGTTGAATGGAGGCCTAGAAAACATAACATATGCAGAAGTAGACCACAGACAAGATAGAGGGACGATATAAAAAGATTGGCGGGACAGGATGGGATGTAAAAGGCAAACAACCGAGCTCATTGGAGACCACTTGGGGAGGTTTGCATCCTACTATGAACTGAATAAGCTAATGATGATAATGATGATGAATTGGGGTCTGGATTTCTAAATTAATGGATTAAACGAATACACATAGTATTCTCAATATAAAATAAATTTAAGACACAACAAGAATTAGCACACGTAGGTACTTACACTCATCAGCTGATACGCATTCATTGAAGCAACATCCACATGGACTCTTCACCAAAATTTGTCCTTCAGGACATTTAAGCGGACACCAGAAACACTGAACTGGTGGATCAGGGCATTTTTCACTTAATACCATAATTGCCATAAAACTCAGTGTTATAAACAAAATACAAAACAATGTTAACTTCATGGCGTCTCATTAACAAGCACTTTCGTTATCAGAAGTTCAGGGTATAAATAATAACAAGTATGAATAATTTATGGGGAATCACAATTTACTGTATGTATTTATATCTATCTAAATTAACTGTTTTATTGTTTTCATGAATATATATTTGCAAATTACGAGGCTGGATTGAAAAGTTCACGGCCTCACCAAAAAATAATTATAATATTTTTATTATAGTACCCTCAATAAATTTATACTTTCTTTGGTTGTCGCACTGTAAAATTTTATTGCTGTACAATTTGTGGTTTTTAGGTTAGAACGAGTTTAGTCAAACCAAGTGCAGCATTTTTGGAAAAATGAAAAAACTGAACAACGTGCGGTTATCAAATACCTGTTTAAAAAAAAATAACACCAGTGGAGATACACGATGACATGAAAACAACACTAGGGGAATCTGCTCCGTCATATTATTATATTATATTATATTATTATTAAAAATATAAAAAGGAAAGCAAAGCATTCAAAAAAATTCAAGAGATATGGTATCACACACTGATTATCTAGAATTTAGACGGTTAAGATCAATTTCTAAGAAGCAAATTAAAGCGTCATATGTTAAATACATGGAGAATGCACAGGCTTCTCTGGCACTGGATCCCCAACGCTTCTGGAGTTATGTCCATTCCAAAAGTAATTCTTCTAGGATTCCCAGTATGATGATGTATAGAAATGACATTCTGAAGTCTTCGTCGGGCATTGTTAACGCGTTTGCAGATTTTTTCAAGAGTGTCTTCGCACTGTCGGAACCAGCAGCGACTTGTCAATCGCTTAGTACGTCTTTGACAATTGTGGAATTCTCGCCCATTACTGGGGATGAAATATTGATGGCCACGAAAAAATTAAAAAATAAGATGACTTCTGGCCCTAATAATGTTCCCTCGTTTCTTATTAGGGACTGTGCGACTGTCCTTGTAAGACCTTTAAAGTATATTTTTAAATTATCAATTTAACAGGGTGTTTATCCGAAACGATGGAAAGAAGGTAGATTATGTCCTATCTCTAAGAATGGAGACAGGGGAAATGTTGAAAATTACAGGGGTGTCGTTCTACTTTGCAACTTCTCAAAGGTTTTTGAGTCAGTCTTGTATGCACGTATCTATAACCAAATTAAAAATCAAATTTCTCCTTATCAGCACGGTTTTGTTAGTAAGAGATCTACGGTAACAAATCTAACTGTTATGACACAGTTCATTTCGGAAATATTAGATGATGGGATGGTGGGCAGGTTGATGTTATTTATTTCTCGAAAGCTTTTGATAGGATCGACCATCATCAATAAGTTGTCTTTCTTTGATTTCACTGATGGTGCGAGGGCTCTTATAAGTTCTTACTTGTTTAATCGAACTCAGTTTGTAGCCTACAACGGATTTAAATCAGAAAGATTTGTGGCTACCTCAGGCGTTCCACAAGGTTCAAATTTGGGACCCTTGCTCTTCATTATGTTCATAAATGACCTTTGCGAGGATTTAAAATGTAACAGACTAATTTATGCTGATGATTTAAAAATGTTTTATGCCAATAGAAAAAACTGAGGATTGTTCCTATCTACAAAGCCAGTTGAATTTCGTAGATTCTTGGTGTTGTGACAACAAACTACATCTAAATGCTCAAAAATGCAAAGTTATAACATATACTAGGAGGGTAGCGCCAATAGAGTTTCAATATAGAATTCAAGACCAGAATTTAAGTAGGTGTAGCACAGCTAAGGATTTGGGAGTTGTTTTTGATGCAAAACTAACATTTGCTCAGCATATACCATTGAAAGTTTCTGAATCAATGAAGTCTTACGGGTTCATCATTAGGAATTGTAGGGGTTTCACTAATATTGCATCATTGAAGAATTTGTATTTCTGCTTTGTTCGCTCGAAACTAGAATATGCAAGTATTGTCTGGAGTCCAATGTACGAGGTGCATAGAGTTTCACTTGAAAAAGTGCAGAGGAGATTTCTGAAATTTCTGTTGTTTAAGATTAATGGAATGTATCCTGAACGGGGAATCAGCAGCGATTATTTGTGTGAACAGACAAATATTCTTAGCCTGGGAATCAGGAGAGTTTGTGCCTCAATATTATTCCTATATAAAGTATTGCACAATATGATTGATTGCAGGGATATACTGTCTCGTATTAACATCAATGTGCCACGAATACACTCACGATCAAATATGTTTTTCAGATGTAACAGACCTAATACTAATTTGTTATTGAATTCACCTATTCATGTAATGTGTACTAATTTGAATCATATTTGTAATGTTTGTGACATATACTGTTGTACTAAGAAGCAATTACTACAGACTGTCATTGAATATGTAAATGTCTAAATATTTACCCTATTAATGGGAAACTGTTGGGTAATAAAGCTATTAGATTATTATTATTATTATTATTATATACTACTGTGAAAAAATGAGTTGCAGAATTTAAACGTGGACGAGAGAGCATCGAAGATGATCCACGCTCCGGCCGGCCCACGACGTCTACACAAAACATCGGTAAAGTGTGTGATCTCATATTGAAAGAACATAGATTAACTATCAGGGAGATTGCAGACACTATAGGCACCTCGCATGAACGAACACAAAACATCCTTGCCAACGAACTCGGATTTTCTAGTTAGGTGGGTCCCCAGATTGCTTTCAGTTGAATAAAACCGAATTCGAGTCTCGCGACTGTTTGGAAATGTTTGAGGCTGATCCGCCAGATTTTCTTAACAGGCTTGTGACAATGGACGAAACCTGGGTTCAGCACTATACTCCAGAGTCAAAACAACAATCTAAGCAGTGGAAAATCTGGTGAACCAACCCCAAAGAAAGCGCAGGGCAATTCTGTCGGGTGGAAAAGTGATGGCGTCAGTTTTTTGGGATGCTTCCGAAAGGCGAAACAATAAACGCGACTTACTATTGCATCCTCTTGCGTCGTTTACGTCAAGAAATTAAAGAGAAACGCCTAGGATTACTGAGGAAAAAAGTTTTTTTTTTCCATTAGAACAAGGCTCGCGTTCACACATCTGTTGAGTCTATGGCTCAAATTCGTGATTGCGGTTTCGAATTGCTGCCCCAGCCGGCATATTCTCCTGATTTGGTACCATCGGACTTTCATCTGTTTCCAAACCTAAACAAACACCTCGATAGCCAGAAATTTTCATCAAATGAAGAAGTCGAAGCTACAGTTAACTAGTATTTTGAAGACCTTGAGGAATATTTCTTTCAAATAACTGTGGAAGCTCTGGAAGGCAGGTGGAAGAAGTGCATATAGTTAGGTGGAGATTACGTCGAAACATAAAAATATTTTGGTACGTATTTTATTTTGTTTTCTTGACTAGGCCGCGAACTTTTCAATCCTACGTTCCTAAATAAATACTAAATTCGACTTTTTCATGCTATTAAATAACTTAATACCAATATTGTAACTAGAGATCTTAAATTATATTAACTATGAAAAAAGTTCACCAGACAAGTTCTCATAATACTTTTAAAACCTTGCCTTCTTAAATAATATACGAGGATCATTCGATGCATCCGTGCAAATTCCAAGAGCTACACATACCAGTAGACAAGTATGTCATTCATCAAATTGTTTTCCGCTACTTCAATGATCGATTAGAAACTTCAATGGGTGTGGTAAGGACAAGAAGAAAATACTAGATAGAATTGCAACCTTGCCTTATACAAAACAACAGTACGATACTACGCTGCGCAACCTAGCTAAAAAACTGAATTATCGCACGTGGTCTGGTAGTAAAACATGCCTTGGCTAACTACCAGTGTTGTCATTTATATTTGTTAATTTTTTAATAGTATAAATTTAGAAAACATTCAGCTATTTGCTGCCAATATAATGTTTTTTACTTTTTCTTCTATTAGGTAAAATGATGCACTTCATTTGACTAAAGTTTTAGTGACATTAAGAAGGCGAATGAAGCTAGGAAATTTTCAAATTTTGGACGTATGACAACACTATACATTTAACCGACTCATTCGCGTGCTATCCAATCAAGACGTTCTACTACCGATTTCCAAGGAAAAACACCACAAACTATTAACAATGTGCAGTCAAGGATGTCCGATATTGTCGTCAGACAGCGTGTCCTAAAACATATTTTAAGCTAGACCGAACAAACCCTCTGGCGCTGATGGAATACTTACCATAGTACTCAAAAAACGAGAGGTCGAACTAACGCCAGTGTTCTGTAGGCTTTTCAAGCTATCCTATAGAATGGGAATATTTTCTTCCTGCTGGAAATGCGCTATAGTTTAACTGATATCTAAAAATGGCAAGAAGACCACTACCGGCTAGTTGCGCTACTTTCAATAATACTGGAAGTTAGGAAAATGCTATCAATCAGCATCTTCTAAAATATCTAGAAGTATTCAATATTATTAACGACTATCAATATGGCTTTCGTAAGCAAAGATCAACAAGATATTTTCTAACTTATGATGAACATCTTTGGAACAACGAAACTGAACATAGAGAATCTCAAGCAGTTTCATTTGATATATTCAAATCATTTGACCGTGTTGGGCATGACAGATTGCTGGCCAAGCCACGCTCTTATACTCATAGTAAGTCTGAAAGGTTTAATTTATGGCTCTTGTGTCCCCTTAGAGGGTTCTTTGCGAATGGTAGTCGAGGAATTTTTGTCTAATACCTTCATTATCGTCGGTGTCCGCAAGGCTCCATATTGCCTCTTTCTCATTTACATTAACGGTCTACGAATCTTAGAGCTTTATAGATGTCAATACGCTTATCTCTTCATCCACTTTGAATGCTTGAACATCGGCTACCCATGCAAATATCCGCAGTGCATAAAATCGATAAGTCTCTGGGTCTCTCTAACGACCGAAATAACAATATCGTGCATGTATACATGAGAAAGCTCAGAGCAAGAGGGATGCAACTATTGCCCTCTATCGACTAGAAACGTGAACGTTGCATAGAACAAGCGCTGAATATAATAAAACTTGATTTGGCCATTACAATCATGCATCGGATCCCTCGTCAATATTGACATCTGTAAACTTGGTAAAATTGAGGTATGAACTTCTTCCTACACACCTCATCACTCGGCAGACGTGGAATCTTTGACCCAATGACATTACTAAGTATATATCACCACGACACCAAACACTTTATTTTTGCACTCAATTTGCGTTTCGCTAACCATGTTAGTGTCATCAGGACGCACGTCGAGCGCAAAAATGAATTGTTTGGTGTAGTGGTGATATAAACTGAGTACTGGTATCATTCGACTATCATCTGTTTTCAAACGTGCAGAAATGGCTAGCAGACAAGAAATTCTCATCGAAAAAACTATATGTCGCGTAATATCGGCCCAGGTTTTGGAAGATAATTATAATAATCACAAAATTATTTAAAAAAAAATATGGTTAATAAGTCATTGCACCAGATCCGTCATAACACTAAATAAGAAGATATTATTATATAATTACTTTGACATGCCATAGTAAGGTAAAAATGTTACTCGAAGATACTTACGCTAATTTTCTGATACACATTTATTATGGCAACATCCACAAACACTCTTCATCAAAACCTGTCCTTCAGGACAAGTATTTGGACACCACAAACAATTAATTGGTGGATCAGGACATGTTTCACATATTGCCATAAACACCATAAAGCTTAAGGTTATAAACAAAACAAAAAATAATGTTGCCTTCATGGTTTTTTTCTTATTAACAAGTGCGATGATTCCAAATCAGGGTATAATAACTATAAATAAATAATTTATGGGGAATTTCCCATTTAATGAAGAGATTTTGCAACGCCTATTTTGGTAGGCCACTGTCTTTATCTTTATCTGAAGCATGCGCCCACCGACCGTTTGGAGCTTGCACAGTAGTAAAGGGAAGAAATTAAATATAAAGTCTCAGCTGTTATCGTTATTTGAAGCATGCGTCCACTATTCGGAGCTTGCGCAAACTGAAAATTAAAGAATCTTTGATTAAGGATAAGGATTTTCCTTATTTAGGAATAAGAAAGGTTATTTGAAGTTTGTTATTCTTATCGCTATTATGGTAGGGAAACAAACCACTTAAAAAAATACAGTAAAATGGAAATGAAAATCTTTTTATTGCAAATAACACTGACAACAATTATTTAGTGCTCAGATTATTTTGGGATTTTGCAATCTTGGGCACAATGGCATTACAGTGTGTGTAGTGCTAATTTCAAATGAAATTTTATTTATCGCACATTCGTATTACCTTAGAAATATTGAAGGAAGTGATAGAAACCTGCTAGACACAATTTTAATTTAGAAATTTGTGTTGGCCCATCACATACCGGAGCTTAACCATGAAATTATTGAGAAAAAATCCCTTAAGTATATAAAAGATGAATACTATTCTAACCTCGCAATTCCTTCGCGATATGTGAGAAATACGCCTTGCAAAATCTCTCTAATATATACGTTTGCATCTACTTATTACCATGAACTAGGTTTTTTACTGTTTTAATGAATATTAATATGCTTATTATAATAAAATATAAAGGAAAACATTTTGAATTCAGATAATATTAAATTTGAATTAATTAATTGTTTAATAGTTATTTGTACAATAATGTAAAGTATTTTTTTTGTGAGAAAAATATTATAAAATCTACGTAATGATACTTATTTGGAAAATTACCAGTTTCTAATAAATGTTTGGTAGATTGGTTGGTTGTAGGTGGGGTAGGCGATTGTGCCTGTTTGTACACTGCAGTCTCTTGGCTTATTGTATACTCTATCTTTAAAAGATGTGGAATTATACATCACTCAACATGACAAATTCCATAGGCGTACCTTCAGATTGCTACTTTTATCTTTATTACAACAAATAATAAATTAAATACCTGGGGGTCAGGTATTTAATTTATTCTATTGGGGGTGGAGGTGAAAGAATAGAATAGAAATGGTACAAACATTCATATATTTACGACGAAAAATCGAAAAATAATTTAAAGGCTGACTTGGATAGAAGAATCTCGTTAGCTTGGTCTGCGATCGGAAGGCTACAATCTACATTCAAATTGGATGTCCCAAATACAATAAAAGCCAGAATATTCGATCAGTATGTACTGTCCGTATTAACATATGGCACTGAAACGTGGGCTTTAAATAAATGTATAATAAATAAACTCCAGATAACCAAAAGAGCAATGGAGAGGAGAATGCTAAATATTAGTCTCCAAGACTGTATTCCTAACATCGAGATACGAGGAAGATCAAAAGTGACAGATGTAGTGCAACGAATACGAGGCTGGTTTGAAAAATCCGTGCAAAAATAAAAACTACTTATGTGTTTGGGGTAAACCTTTTTTATTTTTCGACATAGTCTCCTTTTAGGCTTATACACTTCGTCCAATGATGTTCTAGTTTGTTGATCCCTTCCGAATAATAGGATTTGTCCAAGTCTGCAAAATATCCATTAGTGTCCGCAATCACCTCCTCGTTTGAATAAAATCTTTGTCCCGCCAGCCATTTCTTCAAATTGGGGAACAAATAGTAGTCCGAGGGAGCCAAGTCTGGAGAATAGGGGGGATGTGAAACGAGTTGGAATCCTATTTCCATTAATTTTGCGACCACAACTGCTGAGGTGTGTGCTGGTGCGTTATCGTGATGGAAAAGGACTTTCTTGTGGGCCAATCGCGGGCGTTTTTCTTGCAGCTCGGTTTTCAAACGGTCCAATAACGATGAATAATATTCACCTGTAATAGTTTTACCCTTTTCCAGATAGTCGATGAGGATTATCCCTTGCGAATCCCAAAAGACAGTCGCCATAACCTTTCCGGCCGAAGGAACGGTCTTCGTCTTTTGTGGTGCAGATTCTCCTTTGATAACCCATTGTTTAGATTGTTGTTTGGTCTCAGGAGTATAGCAATGTATCCATGTTTCATCCACAGTGACGAAACGATGCTTAAAGTCCTCCGGATTCTTCTGGAACAGCTGCAAACCATCCTTGCAACACTTCACACGATTCCGTT
Organism: Pachyrhynchus sulphureomaculatus; assembly: GCA_019049505.1. Lineage (NCBI taxonomy): Eukaryota > Metazoa > Arthropoda > Insecta > Coleoptera > Curculionidae > Pachyrhynchus > Pachyrhynchus sulphureomaculatus. The sequence goes on along the minus strand of CM032448.1, from coordinate 110,341,683 downwards.
TTTGGTCAAGCGTGAGCAATCGCGGCACCCATCTTGGGGATAGCTTTCTCATGTCCAAATGTTTATGCAAAATATTATGTACCCGTTCAGTCGAGATGCCCGCAGCACTAGCAATCTTACGCACCTTAACCCTTCTGTCATCCATCACCATATCATGGATTTGATCAATGATTTCTGGAGTCGTAACCTCCACAGGCCGTCCAGAACGTTCAGCGTCATTTGTGCCCATATGGCCAGTCCGAAAATTTTGAAACCACTTATAAACTGTTCTAATCGAAGGTGCAGAGTCACCATAATGTTTATCAAGCTTCTCTTTAGTCTCCTGAGGCGTTTTGCCTTTCATAAAGTAATGTTTAATCACCGCACGAAATTCTTTTTCGTCCATTTCTTGAAAATCACTCGACTTCCTTGATTCACACGATTGCCAAACACAAATAAATAGACCAATATGGCTGAAACTTGGTGTGCGTTCATTCAAGAGATGCTACTAACTAAACATGACCTCGATACGCGCCGGTGGTGCCACCTCTAGGACTTTGCACGGACTTTTCAAACCAGCCACGTAAGTATATTAAGGTGGAATAGGGCGAGGCATATCGCAAGACAGAATGATAATAGGTGGACAAGCCTTATAGTTGAATGGAGGCCTAGAGAACACAAAAGGTGCAGAGGTAGGTCACAGACAAGATGGATGGACGACATAAAAAGATTAGCAGGACCCGATTGGATGCAAAAATAAAACAACAAAGCTCACTGGAAACAACTTGGGGAGGCTTACATCCGATTATGGATTGTATAAGCTAATGATGATGATGATGATATTTGGGAGTGACATGTATTTCTAAGAAATTGTGATAATATATATATATATATATATATATATATATATATATATATATATATATATATATATATATATATATATATATATATATATATATATATATATATATATATATATATATATATATATATATATATATATATATAATATATAGTAAATAAGCATAAATAATAGGCATTAAAAGTGGGATCAGGTAATTTCGTTTGATCTATTAGGAGTAATGTGAGTTATAATAAATTGTGATATTAACAGTACGTAGTTTGGTGTTGTCCAGAATACAAGCATATGAAATGAAATCAGATGGAGAATTTGCAAACAATCTCCAAAAGACCTAAATTAGGACCACTATCAGTAAACGAAAATACAATGATTCTTAATTGTTTAAAATCATTCCAGTGCGAGTGTTAACGAAACAGTGGAACAGTGTGCTGTAATGCTGGGCATTGCAAAATCAACTGTATATAAAATAATAGAAGAATTCAGAAACGGACCGCTAAAATCGCCGACGAAATCTTCGGGTCGACCAAAATTTAAAATTGAAGGAGATTTGAAGCAAGGAAATTCCAACATTAGATAAAATTTTTGTTAGGGTCCAAGAAGACGCGTATTATCCCAAAATGGGCCGAAACACCCTGTGGAACAACTTGGTTTCCATTGAAGAAAGCATTCTAGGAGATCTATTTTAATAGACAAAAATAATATTGTTTCTTGAAGAAGACATTACTTAAGAAACATCCGAAAACCTAGATAAGAAGAGAAACGAATATATTATTTAGATGAAACTTGGTTGAATGAAGGACATACGATAGCTGAAATGTTAAAAGTCGAAGACAGGCCCATCAAGAGGGATAATCAACGGGTTTCGATCCGCCCTCAGGAAAAGGACGTCGGCTCATTATCGGATGTTCGGAAGGATTTGTTGAAGGCTAACCTTCGAATCTAAACGCAGCGGAGATTAAAAGGAGGATGCTGACGTCTTTGAAGAATGATTTTCTCAAATGTTAGGTTTGATTACAGTAAACTCGATTATTGTTACGGTCAACGCGAGTTACCATTCCAGATTACAAGAAAAACTACCAAGTACTTGGCAGAAAATGGATGTATTGGAGTGGTTATGCTCAAAAAATATCAGAATTCCAGATAATACAGTGAAAAGAGAACTTTTAAATTTAGCCAATATTAACAAAAAAATTTAAATACCAACGTTGTAGATGAACTATGCTCTGCTGACTATTGCGTTCTAGATGTTTTGGTTATTCCTTAGTTTGGCTAGTAGACTCTTCCAAGTAGTAGAGATATTGACCGCATCATCTCTCTTATTTAGCTGTCCATTCGTTTCGACTTCCAAGGCTTCTCTGACTATGCTTGTTTTATAATGTGAAATCGACGGAATTTGTTTAGATTCCTCAAAATTGATGTTGTGACCAGTATCATGATTATGCTGAAAAAGAGCTGAAGTTGTTGGTTTGTTTTTGATACTTATTTTATGTTCTTGGATCCGGGTGGAGATTCTTCTGTTTGTTTGCCCTATGTATAATTTGTGGCAGTCTCCGTATGGGACACTGTAAACTCCATGGTTTTCCAGTTTTCTCTTGTCTTTGGGATTACCCAGGATGTCTGCCAGAGTGTTTTGTGGTTTGTATGCTGCGCCTATGTTGTGTTTTATTAGGACTCTTCCAATCCTCTCTGCAACTCCTTTCACATACGGTAACAGAACTTTACTTTGATTGAGGTTCTGTTCTTCTGTCCTTCTCTGCAGATAGCGCTGCCTTGCTAATACTCTCTGTATGGAATGATTTTTATATCTGTTTTGCTTAAGGGCCGTAATGATTTGTGTATTCTTTTGCTGTTTCGTGTCTGGTTCGGTGAGTAGGTATGATCTCGATACGAGGGTGTTGGTTACCGACTGGATTTGAGCTGAATGGTTTAAATATCTGTTGGTGTGGGTGCTTCCAGTAGACTGAGTACTGAAGTAGACTTTTGCTTTTCCTAGTTATGAGTATACAAAGGAAAGGGAGGCTTTTGTCTTCTTCTACTTCCAATGTGAACTGTATTCGGTTGAGGATTCGGTTTAAATAGGAAATGAATTAGACACCTTCCTGGCCTTCCTCCCCTCCCTTCCTGACTAACATATATACATATATATATATATATATATATATATATATATATATATATATATATATATATATATATATATATATATATATCTATATATACATATATCGTCACTGCTTATTCCTTCTGTTACCCAACGTAATAAAATATCTCCCATTATTTCTCCTTATCTCCCAATATTTCTCCTTATTTCCCATTATTTCTACATAATTTCCATTATCTAGGCTTATCTCTGCTTATCTCCCATTATTTCTCTTTATCTCCCATTATTTCTCCTTATCTCCCATTATCTTACCTTATTTCCCATTATCTAGGCTTATCCCGACTTATCTCCCATTATTTCTCCTTATCTCCCATTATTTCTCCTTATCTCCCATTATCTCACCATAACTCCCATTATATAGACTTATCTCTGCTTATCTCCTATTATCTCTCCTTATCTCCCATTAATTATACTTATCTCCCATTATCTCACCTTATCTCCCATTATTGAGGCTTATCTCGACTTATCTCTCATTATTTCTCCTTATCTCCCATTATTTCACCTTATCTCCCCCATTATCTAGGCTTATATCGAATTATATAGAACATATGTATAAATTTATAAAAACACGTAAATCGGATAAGTGGTTCTCGAGTGATAAGCGGACTAACGGACAGACAGACAGACAGAGAGACGTTGCATTTTATATATATTGTATTCTTTGCTACATGATATTGTTCCATATTTATTGCTTTAGGGAGTGTATTGCAAGAGAATGCGCTAGCGGCAAACTTTTCTCCGACTTAATTCACTATTATCGTCACTGCTTATTCCTTATGTCACCTAATAAAATATATCCTATAACCTGGCCAGAGAACATACGTATGTTTAAAAAAAAAAGCATGTAAATCGGATATGTAGTTCTCCAGTGATAAGCACACTAACGGACGGACAGACAGACAGACAGACAGACGGACAGAGAGACATTGCATTTTATATATAGTATAGATATTCTCTGCTACATAATGTTATTCCATATTTAATGGTTTGGATTGTGTATTGCAAGAGAACGCGCTAGCGGCACTCTTTGTCCGACTTCATTTACTATTATTGTCACTGCTGATTCCTTATGCTACCTTTCGTAATAAAATATAGCCTATAACCTGGCCGGAGAACATATATATGTTTAGAAAAAAAAAGTACAAAAATCGGATAAGTGGTTCTCCAGTGATAAGCGCACTAACGGACAGACAGATAGAATACGTTGCATTTTATATATATTATAGATGTAATAAAATATATACCTATAACCTGGTCAGAGAACATATGGTGGTTCTCGCGTGATAAACGCACCAGTGGACAGACAGACAGACATATATACATTGCATTTTATATATATTATAGATTCTAGATATTCTCTACTACATAATATTGTTCCATATTTAATGGTTTAGACTGTGTATTGCAAGGGAACGCGCTAGCGATAAACTTTTTTCCGACTTCATTCACTATTATCATCACTGCTCATTCCTTATGCTACCTATCGTAATAAAATATAGCCTATAACCTGGCCAGAGAACATATGTATGTTTTAAAAAAAAAAGTACGTAAATCGGCTAAGTGGTTCTCCAGTGATAAGGTCACTAACGGACAGACAGACAGACAGACAGAGAGAGACGTTGCATTTTATATATATTATAGATTATATAAATAAAATATATAATAAAATAAAAAGATAAATAAATAAATAAGCCTCTCTATCTCTTTCTCTGAGCCGTCCGTAAGGTGCGCAAGAAAAGCTGTTGTTACATAGTGGCAAATTTAATATTAAATATTTAAAACGTGCTAAAATAAAACAATAAAAAGTATTTTAATTCGACAACATTTTGATATTAAAATAAATAGTCAAAAAAATGTAAAAAACACACCTATACATTGCATATATATTATCATTAGTGCCCCATTATAGAATATGTACGTGATTTTATTCTGTTTTTTTTTTGCCCAAATATTATAATTTAAAGCGGATTGCAGTACAGAAATAATACGAAGTTTAACATGAAACTACAAAGTTTTTGTTTGTTATTTCTTATATTGTGTTACTGTGTTGCAGATCCGAGTTGTCCATATCCCCCAAAGAAGTGTCATTCGTGTATCACGGGTTGTCCAGAAAATTATACTTTGGTATATAGTCCATGTGGAGCTTGTTATGACCAATGTGTACCTAGTAAGTTTTATTTTAGCTAAGATTAATTAAAAATAATAATAATAATAATATAGTAGACAACAATATTCTCACAGAAGAGCAGAAGGGGTGCAGGAAAAATAGCCGAGGATGCAAAGAGCAGCTGATCATAGAGAGCGTGATTATGGGACAAATCAGAAAAGAACACAGAAACCTTCACATCGGTTACATAGACTATAAAAAAGTCTTCAACTCCATACCCTACAGCTGGTTAATCAGAGCCCTAGAAATCTACAAAATCGACTAAAACCTCAGGCAATTTTTCGTGCAAATTATGAAAATATGGGAAACCAAATTACGCATAGAAACAAAAACCGAACGCATCCAAATAGAAGCACTGTACATCAGACTGGGTATATTTCAGGGAGACTCGCTCAGCGCTCTATGGTTTTGCCTCGGTGTCGATCTACTCTCAAATACACTAAACAGAACAGAGCATGGTTTCAACATCAGACACGAAAAAGTGAATCAACATAAAATAAACCACCTCCTATATATGGATGACATAAAACTCTACGCTGCCACAAAAACATGGCTGAAAGAACTTCTCAGAATCACAGAAACATTCACAATAGATATCAATATGGAATTTGGTATAGGCAAAGTGCTCCACATCAACAAAGGCCAATGGAAGGGCCACCATGAGACAGAAACCATCAACAACGAAACACTCGATAATATGCTCGACAAAGAAACACACAAATATCTAGGCTTCCAACAAAGCACCAAACTCACATCAAAACAGAGTTCAGAACGGAATTCAAAAACAGACTAACGAGACTTTTACAAATAAAACTCAACTCCAAAAATCTCACTAAAGTCATCAACACGTTCGCTATACCTATGCTCACATATTCATGTGGTATCATCAAATGGTCACAAACAGACATAGAAAACATTCACATTCTTATACGTTCTCAATTCACCAAATACAGGAAATTAAATTACACCCCAACGCATGCAAAGAAAGACTTACCATCGAGAGGCAGGCAGGAGGAAGAGGAATTATAGACATCAGATCACTACACACAAAACAAATACAAGCACTAAGGAAATTATTTCACAGCAAGCAAACCAGCCTCCCCACAGCAACAGTGAAAGCAGACAAGAACTACAGACCTCTCGACTTATCCCGGGCAGACCACCCAGCAGACACACACAGTCACACTCAATTACAACAGGAAAAGATGAAAACATGGTCAGAAAAAACATTCAACGGAAAACACAGATACCATATAGAACAATACCACGTAAATAAAAAACAATCATACATTTGGTTATAGGATCGGCAGCTATTCCCTGCAACAGAAGGCTTCTTACTTGCCATCCAGGATAAAGTCATATTAACTAGAAACTACCAAAACCATATCATCAAAGACCGAACTATTACGGAAGACAGATGGAGGAATTGCCACCAGCAGAAAGAAACGATCGAACACATAACAAGCGGATGTAAAATATTAGCCGGAACAAAATACACAGCCAGACACGATACAGCTGCAAAAGTAGTTCACCAAGCACTAGCCACAACATGCAAACTCATCACAGACACACACTACACACATATCCCTACTACAAATACACACCAACATCCATAGATTACAAACTCTACCGGGACATCAGTATCCATACAGATAAAACAGTCTCCGCCAATAGACCCGATATTATTTTTCAGTGCAAAAAAGGAAAAGTAACCTATCTAATTGACATTGCTGTCCCGAACGACACAAACATCCAAACGAAATACATAGAAAAAATCTCCAAATACACAGACTTTACAAGAGAAATAAAAAGGCTATGGAAACAAGAAAAAGTCATCATTGTCCCCTCCTTATATCAACCATAGGCCTTACACCAATAACATTCACACCACACTTAATGCAATTAGGACTCAACACAAACATACACAGAAACATTCAGAAGTCAGTGATTCTGAAAACATGTAACATTGTCAGGTTATTTCTTGATACACGATGGTAATAGCGTTTGTGCTGACTTGGCTTGGGCCCGTCAGTCAAACATGGAACCACATTGACCAAATGTGAGAAAGAAGAACTTTTTTGTGATAATAGTAGTAATAATCCTTCGAGATCCTCCATCGAAATTACCACGTTGCCGAGACACCTTGGAGGCAAGGGAACTACCGATATAAAGGATGCTTGTGCTCAACAAATTGGTAGTGTTAGATCTAAGTTCACAGAATGTAGAGCTGGGAATTCTAACGGGAAAAAAGTTTGAAAAATGGACATCCAAGAAACTTCATGGAAGATTTTCATATCAGATACAGCATCAAAACGTTGACAGACCAGCGTCTTTGTCCTAGGTAATAATGGGACTACAGAGACCGAAAGCTTTGTTTTTTAAGTATTTAAGAGCACGTAATAGCTACAAGAAACTATGAAAAATACATCCAGAAAAGAAAAGTAGTAGACCGCTGCACAGTGGGGAAAAACGAAAAATCGTGTTTCAAAATTGTCTAGAGCCTTCAATTTTGGTTCGATTTGGACGATTTTTTTTTTTTAAATTGAAGCTTATTAAATTCCGAACAAAGTTGTCGGAGCCGATTTTTCAATTAAACTTTTGTTTCAAAATGGCGGACGTCTTCAAAATGGCGGTTTCTGATTATATAGCGACTGAGACGCTTACAGTTTCAAACCAAGTTGTGCTAAAATGCGTGTATGTATGTTTTTTTATGTCGCAGATAATATATCTAATATTACAGTTACAAGATTAATAATAATGAACCCAAAATGGCTGCCATGAACAATAAAAGTATTATAAATATGAATAAACGTACCATTATTATTTCATATCCATAACATTTGCATAAATAATTTCTTTAAGGTTGTTAATTATAAATATGTTTCAACAATTGACTTAAAATGACAAATCAAATATGGCGGATGCCAAAATTGAATCGAGCAAGAAAGTGTCTCTGTAGCATTTAGACTGTGGCAGTCAGATCATTCAAGTTATTCAAGTTTAGTTGCGGGATTTAAATTTTCATGCAGTTATTGCTAGAATATTGCTGCTGTAAATTTTAAGTATCGTAGACAATTTTCTAGCAGATACAAAAAACAGCGATACACGCAGAAAAGGACAGCTCACACAGCTAGAAAATGGCTACAATAGCTAAAACGTTTTGTTAAAATAGGGACAGCTAAATATTTTGCTGCACTAGCCACATGGTTTGCTGTTGTAGCAAAAAAGTGGCTGCTGTTGCTAAACAGTGGCTAATGCAGCAAAATATTTAACTGTCCCTATTTTAGCATTTCTCTGCGTGTATTTTGTAAGAGTAATAATAATCTTTATTAACGAGAAAACCCTTTAGTACATATACAGAACTACTGAATTATAAGAATAGACTAGAAAAATAAGAAAATAAATATGTCTAACCTTAACTTACTCTTACATAAAATATTTAGCTGTCCCTATTTTAACAAAACGTTTTAGCTGTTGTAGCCATTTTCTAGCTGTGTGAACTCCTTTTCTGCGTGTATCGCTGTTTTTTGTATCTGCTAGAAAATTGTCTACGATACTTAAAATTTACAGCAGCAATATTCTAGCAATAACTGCATGAAAATTTAAATCCCGCAACTAAACTTGAATAACTTGAATGATATGACTGCCACAGTCACAGAGAAACTTTCTTGGTCGATTCAATTTTGGCATCCGCTATACTTGATTTGTCATTTTAAGTCAATTGTTGAAACATATTTATAATTAACAACCTTAAAGAAATTATTTATCCAAATATTATGGATATAAAATAATAATGGTACGTTTATTCATATTTATAATACTTTTATTGTTCATGGCAGCCATTTTGGGTTCATTATTATTAATCTTGAAACCGTGATATTAGATATATTATCTGCGACATAAAAAAACATACATACACGCATTTTAGCACAACTTGGTTTGAAACTGTAAGCGTTTTCTGTGTCTCAGTCGCTATATAATCAGAAACCGCTATTTTGAAACAAAAGTTTACTTGCAAAATCGGCTCCGACAACTTTGTTCGGAATTTAATAAGCTTCAATTTAAAAAAAAAATCGTCCAAATCGAACCAAAATTGAAGGCTCTAGACAATTTTGAAACACGATTTTTCGTTTTTCCCCACTCTGCGCTGTAGGAATTGCTACCAACCCTCGGAAATAAACGAACAAATACCTGGAAAGGCACAACAAAGTGGCCACTATTATTTATATGGCTCTGCTAAAAATATACAATATATCTTTTGATAATAATAAGCCCTAGTACGAATATCAGTCACCCGGAGTTGCTGAGTGATAAGCCAAAATCTACTAGAACAAAGCAATTCTAACTGACATAACGATCACTCACAATAGAACTGATATTACTGTAATTTGTAAAAAGCAAAATATCGTTTTTATTGCCGACGTGTTAATCTCAAACAATAACAATTTGGATACAAAATATATTGAAAAACAAACACAGCATGCAGAGCTGTAACGGGAAATTGGTCAGTTATGGTAAATGAAACGAGTAGAATTGGTCCCTCCGTCCACAATGAGAATCATACCAAGAAATCTTAAAGAACAATTGCGCAAAATAAGAACAGCGGAAAATATATATCAACTTATGCAAAAGTTAGTAAGTAAGGTCGTTTCTGGGATCGAACTTACCCTAACTAGCTTCTTGCCTTAGGTGGGACGAACATGCAAACATACCTGAAAAACAGAGAAAAAAAATTAATAATAAAATAATAATAATAATAATAATAATAACTTTGTTCCCATAAGACTCTGACGGGAACATTCTACATCATTTAGATGCCGAGGAACCGTATGTACAGGGTGAGTTAACGATAGAGTAAAGTTCATTATCTCATTTGTTTCGGGAATGACGAAAAAAAGTTAAATACAATATTTTTAGGGAATGTTAAGGTGTACTGTATAAAATTATTTTTGAGTATACAGGGTGCTTCAAAAAAGCGTGGTCTATAAAACATCTTTTTTTTTAAATGGAACATTCTGTTTTCTAAATTATTTTTAAATTCTGCGTAAAATTTTATAACTTTTTTATTAATAATGTTATATACCTAAACCTAGTAGTTTTTCTAATGGTTCAATTTTTTAAAAAAAATACTAGTTCTCAGTTTTGTAAAAAATTGCCAGTAGCGCCATTGCTTCTGAAGATAGCATACTCATAATTGGTGCGAGCGCTCTCTACAGATAAAAAAAAGGATATATGTAAAGAAATTTGAGTTAGATGCTACAGGGTGTTCAAAATAAATTTACGGATTTCGACTATTTTAAACTGAAAATTCAAATTTTTTAAATGGCACACCCTGTAAATTATTATTTTTCTTTCTTCTAGCGTTCTTTACGAGTGGTGGTCGATGGATTTCTTTCTAACACCATCACCATCAACGCCGTGTGCCCCAAGGCTTTATACTGTCTCCTACTCTCTTTCTCATTTACATTAACGATCTGCTGAAAAAGACCGGGAATCCAATCTATAGCTTTGCAGATGACAGTATGCTTATCTCTTCATTCACTTTGAACGCTCGGACATCGGCTGCTCAGGTGAATATCCCCAGACAGCAGGAGGTCGTTCAACTTAAAAAAGACTTGGAAGAAATTCTATCTTCGGGTGACAGTAACCAAGTGGAATTTAACGGTACAAAAACCCAGGCGGCAGTTTTTTCTAAAAAGTTAACGTTGCTGAACCCGACATAGTTATGTCGGGGCACTCCATTCCCCTAGCATCGTCACTCAATTTGTTGGGCGCTAATTTGGGAGCAAATATGTCCTGGCATGAACATGTTGCAGGGATAGCAAGGAGAGCTTCTCAAAAGTTGGCAATATTATTTCGAACCAGAAGGCCTTTTACTCCAGAACAACTGTTAATTCTCTACAAAGCTCAAATTCGACCAACGATGGTATACTTCTCCCATGTTTGGGGCTCCGCTCCCAAGCATACACTGCATTTGTTGGATTCTGTCCAGAGATCTGATTGGAGACCGGGAACTGACCGGCGGCTTTGATTCGCTGGAACATCGAAGAACGGTTGGCGACTTGAGTCTGTTTTACAAGTATTTTCATGGAAAGTGTTCGCAGGAGGTAGCCCGCTTAATTCCTCCCAGAGCGGTGCTTGTTCGAAATACACGTCGCGCTAATACTTCACATCCATATGAGGTTCAGCTTGTTACTCCGCGTACAACGCTTTTCAAGCAGTCTTATATATGGAGAACATCCTCCCTTTGGAATAATTTGCCCAGCGCCGTGTTTCCCACCGAGTACAATTTACAGCGATTCAAGAAAAACATGAATTGTTTTTCCGCACACGTGCCGCTCCTGTAGCGCTTTAGGGACTTCCCTGCAGCACGCGTGGTAGACCCATAAAAAAAAAATTCTGATAGATTTTACAAAACCCTCCAACTTTTATTAAGTATGTCATATACCTATTTCTAATAGTTTTCGCCTTCTGTAAGGAAACCGATTTGTTTGGTACATATTGACTGGATTACCTATTCATAGTTAACGCATGATCTAGAGGCTTAGTTTCGAACAGAAGTCCACCTCATGGCACAGAAACCACATCCAATAGAAATTAACACTCTGTAGAGCCTGAAAAAAGTTATTAATACGTCCATGTTCAAAAGCAGATCCTGTAAATTTCTTCTTGAATGAAACTATTGTTAAATTTGTATTAGATCAGACAAGTTTAAAAGTTTATCATAAGTACATTGGATACATTTTTACTGTAAACTACTGGAGCTGAGAAATATTTCAGTAAAGTCATTGGGTGGTTTGTATGTATACTATAAAATATTTGAATAAGTTATTGTTAGTTTTTATTTTTTTTCAGAACAAAAATGTCCATGTCCACGAAGGCAATGTTTGGTTTGCCATTATAGTTGCCCCCCGGGGCAAACTCTAAAACTCAGTCCATGCGGTTGTTGCTATAACGAATGTGTACCAGGTAAGATCCTTTTATTTTTATTTAATTTAAAAGACTGTCACGTATTTGTACTACCCTTGGAGAGGGAGCTTTTACATTTCTGTACGTTTCAGGGACTAAATTACGAAAACATAGTCCCTCATTTCCATTAGCTTGTGGTTATGTAGGTCTGCGAGTCTACCTCTTTTGGCACGAAAAATAACAAATTTTAAACATAAACATTTGTAGCCACAGATCTAAACGACAAAAAAGGTGAAAGAAGGAGTGGTTTCTTACATATAGTTACAGGAAATATAGGTATCGCTACAAAAAGACAAACAAGTATAAGAAAACGTCTCCACAAAATGAGGCAGACTGGCTATAGCCGGCATGTTAAAGTGTGCTCTGAGAAATTCTACTAGGCTTATTTTAAAGATCCAGCAGTAGTCAGCCGGCTTCGTTTTGCGGGGACGTTTGCTTTCATGTAACATATTTGTCTCTCTGTTGCGATAGATAAATGTTCTGTGATATCGTGAATTTTTTGGAGTTAAAAAATTATTTTTAGGATTTTTCGAGTTGAAGAATCAGAGATATTAATTACGTTTTTATTATTTTCAATTACTTACAGTCAAATAAATAAATGGTTAAAACGAAAAGCAAATACTTATTTTTTCATTATTTTCAATTATTTATAGTCAAGGGCATAATGGTTAAAGGGTTGGGCAAGAGAATTAGAGGGTTGCTCTCTATATGTTATGTTCTACGTCCTTTCCAAGATTATTAATTCTTTAAATTAAATTAATTTTCTATTAATTATGATTAAACATATAAAGTATTAAAGAGGGGAGAGGATGAATTGAAGAACATGCTCAATAAATATGATGTTTCCAGATCCTGAAGTCAAGGAATCTAAAAATTGCGTAAAATATTAAAGGGTGGGGGAGAAGAATGCTCTATATATATCGTGATATACTATCGTTTCAACGTTAGTACTGACTAAAGATCTGCAAATTGTATTATTTTTTTTATATAGCCATTTACATCATAATGGCGATAGACTGAATCGTTATAACCACAGTGTAATACTATTCTCTAACGCACGTGTAATGTAGAATATTGTGACTATGATTTCTTCAATGTAAAATAACACTGGTCAACACAAGTCTTGTTTCCTTTACATTTTTTTTTTATTGGGTATTTCTATGGCCCTGACTATGAAAAAAAATACTGGGAGATTGCTACCAGCTTTACCTTTTAAAATATACAGTTTTATTATTTTGCCAAAAAAAATACAAAAAAATAATACATTATAATAACAAAATTTCTATTGAACACTAGCAAATGATCTTTTATAAGATTTCCTTGAATGAACGACTTTAGGTAGATCTCGTTGCAAACTCCAGCAGTAGTCTGCCATCATATGTGAGTCCCACCGCCCCTGATAACGCTCTTCCATTGTCCGAAGATCCTGATGAAATCTTTCACCCTGCTCCTCACTAAAATCACCCAGATTTTGTGGAAATCGGTCTAAATGCGAGTGCAGGAAGTGGATTTTTATGCTCAGTTGCACCCTAGCTCTTGCAAGTTCGATAGCATGCACTCAACAAGCTCGTCAGATTTCTTTTTGCCTAGGAAGCTACTCATAACCAAAACAAATGAATTCCAAGCTTTGGATTCGACTTCAGTCATTGATTTGACAAAATTAGGACCTTTCACGAGTTGCCTATTCTGTGGCCCATCAAAAATACCAGCTTTCAATTTTTCTGAACTTAATCCTGGAAACTTGCGTGAAAGAAAATTAAAACATTCGCCACTTTTGTCAAGCGCCTTCACAAACTGTTTCATTATGCCGAGTTTAATATGAAGTGGTGGAAGTATGATGCGGTCTCGGTTAACTAAAGGCACGTTTATAACATTTTTTGTACCAACTTTTAGCTCTTCCCGCACTGGCCAAACTTTTTGTGACCAATAGTTGTTTGTCACGACTATCCCAGAGACACATGAAACAAGGGAACTTTGTGTACCCCCCTTGTTGACCTAAAAGAAAGTTAATCATTTTCAGGTCAACACAAATGACCCATTTGTGGTCTTGATACTTAATTTTTTCCATAACCTTAGAAACATTTACGTATTCTTCTTTTAAAGTCGTCGAATGTGTAATAGGTATAGATCCGTACTTGTTACCGTTATGAAGCAAATCACACTTTAAACTTCTTTTGCTGCTGTCTATGAAAAGACGCCAATCACTAGGTTGGTACTGTTTTAATCCCATCTGCTGCAAAATACAGCATCCAACCAACATTGTTACAAAAAAAAATAAATCCTTCTCTTGAGAAAAATACGGTAACAGATTTTTTCTCGGGTACGATAAAATGTAATGTTGGTTTCCGGAGTAAGCAAATTTTTTTCTTTTAAACGAGATGCTAAAATTTCAGAAACTTCTTTTGGTAAGTTCAGATCTCTTACTAAGTCATTTAGTTCTTTCTGATTAAATGGTTGAGGTTCTGAAAGGCTACATTTGTAGTCTGAATCAGAGTCTTCACTTGATGTATTTCGTTCGAGTTCACAGAGATTTGGATCATCAGAAGATTTAGATGTACTGGGTTGTACCTCTTGCGATTTTAATTGAGGTCGTTGAGCAGAAGATAAGTTAGGATATGACCACTCCAGGGTAAATCTGTTTATTTTCACAACGCAGAAGTAGCAATCGTCATGATGGTTTCGAGGTTCTCGCCAAATCATGGGTGTTACGAACATTATTGCATCTCTTTTTCCACTGGACCATAACCGTAGACATACCACACATTTCTGGCATACAATATGAGGAACCCATGGCTTGTCCCGATTACACAATTTTATTTTAAAGTATTGATGATACGCAGTTTTCACAAAGTCCGATATAGGTTTTCGATATTTTGCAAATATATATTCACCACAAATATAGCAAAAACAATCGGGATTAAACACACAACATCTTCTTGACGAAGTCATATCTAAAACAACAACAAAATATATTTTAGTGTCCAAAAAAAAAACGAAAATCTAAGTAAAAATAGTAAATGAGGGTAGTTAGCTATAACTCAAAAACAAAAACTGTTAGAGAAAAATTGTTGCCATATTTAAAAAATACGCGTCAATTTGAGATAGAAACAAAAAAAAATCACAGGAAACAAGCAATTTTCTTTTATTTGTTGACCAGTGTATTCGGTCAAGTGCAAGTTGTACTTGCGCAATTAGTGTTCCGTACGTTAATTGCTTCTAAAATAAAAAAAAAATTGTAACCCAGGTATAAAATGATCAGTGACTTCAGAAATCACACCCCAAATCAGTTTCCAACAAAACTTGTTTCCGATCTTTAATGAAAACTGATGACCTTGAAATTTCTGTTTTTTTTTATATACCGGGTAAGTTATTAAAGATAATGCACTCGTGATAATTTTCGTTCAATTTACACTCCGTGAAGAATATTCCAGATATTTTTCAAAATTTTTTGAACAGTACTTTTCGAGATAATGAGGGTGACAGCGATTTTTCTCGATTTTTTAAAAATATATAAAGAAAAGTGCGCCCAAGTATTACATTTTATATATGTTTGATCTCCTCACTCGATGACCTAGTAAAAATTTTTTCACTTCCGATTTCACCCCCCAAAACTAACCCCATAAGTCCAAATTTAACTTTCAAAACCACACGGCTCTGATGAGGCCATCAATTCCTATATTAGTACCAAATTTCAACTTTCTCTGTCAAATAGTTTCGGAGAAAATCGGGTGTGACAGACGGACAGACAGACAGACGGACAGACATCGAAGTGATCTTATAAGTGTTCCGTACGGAACACTAAAAAATGTAAATTATATTCAAAGGTGAGCAGTTTTCGATTTTTCTTTTGATACCATAAGGATACATTCGGTGCTCTGAACCGCTCGTCACATTGAGTGTGTTATTAACATATTTTTTCTGTACGATGTCTAATGTAGAAAACCTTCCTTTGAAGTAGATGTGGCAGCAGCTACTTTATCTATCTTTACTTGACTACTTTACTGACAAAAAATAAGGTCAAATGTTGAAGAAGTGTACAACTGGTGCATCGACAACACCATGGCCAATCAAACATAAGATAAGGTATTGCTCGACTATTTTAAGTTTTTATCTAGAAACTACAGCTCGTCCAGTTCCTGAATATGTTGAAAGCCACGATTTATATAAAAAAAAAAACGTGTATATCAATAAATATACTAAAATACGTAATATTTAATGTAATTGTGTATTTAAACAATACAATAAAAGTAAGGAATCTAAACTAACTGTTACTTTTTGATTATTTTCAATTACTTTTAGTCAGATATATAAATGGTCAAAAGGAAAAGCCAATACTTATTTTTTCATTACTTTCAATTATTTATAATCAAAGGCATAATGGTTAAAGGGTTGGGCAAGGGAGTTAGTTACTGTGCATGTTATGTTATGCGTGCTTTCCAACAATCTTAGAGTAGAGGCATTTAAAAATTTTGTTGGATTTTTAGTTCTAAGTGAAATTAATTTTCTATTATTTATGATTAAACATATAGTATAACAAAACGTAAACATATTACATAATTGAAGAGCATACTTAATAAATATGATGTCCACAATATTTTTAGATCTTGTAGTCAAGAAATCTGAAAATTTTGTTGTTCTTTAAGTAGTTTTAACTATTTTTAGATAAATATATACAAGATCAAAGGGTGAGGAGAAGAATGCTCTATATATATCACGATATATAATCTTCTGAGGTTATAACTAACTGAAGATCTGTCTGTCTGTCTGTATCTGTATTATTTTTTCATTGTTGTCGATTATTTAAGGTCAAACTTATAAAAGGTAAAAACGATGGGGAAATGATTTAAAGGAGTTACTCCTTATATTACACATTTTTTTGAGGGTTCTTGGAGTCGAAAAATTTTTAAATTATGTTATTTTCTCATTATTTTCAATTATATATACTCAAAATTGTAAAGTGTTAAGCTAGTGTTAAAGTAGTTGTTAAGTATGTATTGTGATATACATTCTGTTATGGTTTCTTGGAGTCACGACAATTGAAATCTGTGGTATTTTTTCGTTTTTTTTTTAGTTAGTTATTGCCAAATATTAGAAAAGTTAAAAATTTTGGGAAAGAAGAATTAGCTTCTTAAATATTATATTATAAGTCCTTTTCGGGTTTCTTAGAGCAAAGGAATCTGAAAATTATTTTATTTTTTCATTATTGTTAATTTGCAGGGGTTAAAGATGTAAAACTTTGAAAGAATGGGGAAAGGAGCTAGAGGGGTTGCTCCATAAATATTGTGTTACACACTCTCTTCTGAGTTCTTAAATTCTAGAAAATCTGAATGAATTATTTTTTCATTATTTTCAATTTTAACAGAAATAAAATAAAGAACAGACTGGGATAATGAGTCACCTCAAAAGAGTCATTGCAATTTTTTACGTGTTTTTGGTTAGAAAGACCAGGGTAAACAGGTAAATCAAATGTAGTCATGTCCTCACATAAAGGGTCTTCCATTTGGGACTTGACAACTTTGAAATTTCACTGTGAACGCACACTTAAGCCAATCACCGAACTGTCAACGTCAAAACATTCAGTAAAGTCAACATTTTCATCATGGTGAAGTACACGAACGAACAACGTTTACAAATAATTAAAATTTACTACTAAAATTTGGAGTTGGTGACTGGAACTTTAAGAGCGTTAACGCCAATTTTTGGTCGTAATTCTCGTCCCAGTAGACAAGCAATTCATAGTCTAGTGAAAAAATTTGAGTTAACATATTCGCTGCTGGATGTTCCCGTGCCAGTGAGACAACGGGTTGGTTGAAGTGGCCAGAATATTGCTGCCGTTCAAGCGTCCATCTGAAACGAACCAAAACAGTCGATTTCCCGGCGTTCTCAAAAATTGGGCATCGCTCAGACCACACTATGGCGAATTTTGCGAAAGGATCTTGGCCTGCACCCTTAAAAGTTAAAGTTAACTCAAGAACTAAACCCACTCGATCATATGAAGCGACGTACGTTCTCGAATTGGGTTCTAGAAATGTTGGAAGAAGATGACCAATTTGATCGCAAAATCATCTTTAGTGATGAAGCGCATTTTTGGATAAACGGCTTCGTGAACAAACAGAATATGCGTTATTGGTCAGGTGAAAAACCCTCATGTGCTTGAAGAAACATCACTTCATCCACAAAAAATTACTGTTTGGTGCGGTTTTCATGCCGGTGGTGACATTGGGTCGTTCTTTTTCGTTGATGAAAATAACCGTCACGTTACAGTCAATGGAGATCGCTACAGAGGCATGTTGCAACGTTATTTCTTTGATCAGTTGCATGGGCTAGACATTAATGATATGTGGTTTCAACATGACGGCGCCACAAGCCACACAGCGGGTGTAACAATCGACTTACTGCAATCTAAATTCGGTGAACGTGTTATATCGAGAAATGGTCCCGTCGAATGGCCGCCTAGATCGTGTGATTTAACACCTCTAGACTTCTTATTATGGGGGTACGTTAAATCATTGGTCTATGCTAACAAGCCTGCGTCGTTAGAGGAGCTCAGAGCCAATATTGAAAGAGAGATAGCGGCCGTTTCCGTCGAAATGTGTGGCCGAGTCATCGAAAATTGGGTTCAACGAATCGACCGCTGCAAACGTGCCCGTGGTGGACATATGAATGAAGTCGAATTCCATACATAAATGTTTTGATTGTACTTCAAGCCGATAGTAAAATTTTCGAAATGACTCAAATGGGTTGCGTTTTATTTAAAAAAAAAGTTGTCAAGTTCTTAATGGAAGACCCGATATATGAGAAATAAACGGTGCAAGTTGAACTTAGTGTTCCGTACGTTGATTGCTTTTAAAATAAAAAATTTTTGTTATGGAGGTATAAAATGATCAATGACTTCACAAAACACACCCCAAATGAGTTTTCAACACAGTTTTTTTTCCAGTTTTTACTGAAAACTGATGACTGAAATTTTTGTTTTATTTTTTATATACTAGATAAATTATTGAAGATAATGCATTCGTGATCATTTTCGTTCAATTTACACCCTGTGGAGAATATCCCAGAATTTTTTCAAAATTTTTTGATCAGTACTTTTCGAGATAAGGGGGGACAGCGATTTTTCACGATTTTTTAAAAATAATACAAAAAAGGTGTTCGCAAGTATTACATTATATATATTTTTGAACTCATGTTCTTACAAGCTCTCATTTGACACCCCACTCGATGACCTGGTAATTTTTTTCTCTTCCAATTTACCCTTCCAAAAGGGTTTAGTCAAAATTTAACTTTCAGAATTACACGGCTCTGATTAGCCCATCAATTCCTATATTAGTTAGTTGACTCTCTCCAGTTTGATTTACCAAAGTTCAGAGATCTGTTTTTACCTGAATACCAGTAGTTGAGGACCAGTCTGCAGTTTGTGCAAACCACATGAGGAACCGAGTATTTATCTTGATGTTACACTGGAAATCCAAAATAATGTAAATAGGCGTTTTGCAGTGAATTTGTTTTAGGATAGTCTCGATTTAACTGAACAGTTTTGTCACAATCGGATCAAAAAAGGTTTGGATTAATTTTACACATTCTAGACGACATTTCAGAACAATCTTTCGTATTTACTTCACTTCGTTGTTTACAGAATGAAACAAAGAAATCATTACAACTACTGCGGGTAGATGAGAAACAGAAACGGTTTTATCTGAGAATTTTGAGCTGCTAGCGGAAAACAAAAATACTTTATTACCTAGCCTACTTAGCTCATTTAAAAAATATAGGTTTCGCTTGATGAACAAAAATAAATATTTTTTTTGTAAACTAGTGTCATTAAAGGTAATGCACTCGTTTTCGTTCAATCTATACTCTTTGGAGAATATTCCAGAAATTTTTCAAAATTGTTTGATCAGTAATTTTTGAGATAAGGGGGGGGGGGGGGGCGGGGGACAGCGATTTTTCGCAATTTTTTAAAAATAATACAAAGAAAAATGTACAAGTATTACATTATATATATTTTTAAACTCGTATATTGTACAAGCTTTCATTTGACACCCCATTCGATGGCCTGGTAAAAAAAAATTCTCATTTCTGATTTTACTCCCCCTTTAGACAAAATTTAACTTTCAAAACTATAGGGTTCCGATAAGGCCCTCAATTCCTATATTAGTGCCAAAGTTCAACTTTCTCTGTCAAGTAGTTTTGGAGAAAATCGGATGTGACAGACAGACAGTCAGACAGACAGATAGACGGACAGACACTAAAGTGATCTTTTAAGTGTTCCATACGGAACACTAAAAATATATAGAATAGCTATGTATTTTTGTATTAGAAGGAACATTCTACATCAAGATACTGTTTTGCCAAAAGTCAACCTTTATTTAGTCCTTAAAAAAATCCAAGCAAAGTATTTGCTTCAAATACCGGGTCTTCCATTAAGGACTTTACAACTTTTTTTTTAAATAAAACGCAACTCATTTGAGACATTTCGAAAATTTTACTATCGGCTTGAAGTACAATCAAAACATTTATGTATGGAATTCGACTTCATTCATATGTCCACCACGGGCACGTTTGCAGCGGTCGATTCGTTGAACCCAATTTTCGATGACTCGGCCACACATTTCGACGGAAACGGCCGCTATCTCTCTTTCAATATTGGCTCTGAGCTCCTCTAACGACGCAGGCTTGTTAGCATAGACCAATGATTTAACGTACCCCCATAATAAGAAGTCTAGAGGTGTTAAATCACACGATCTAGGCGGCCATTCGACGGGACCATTTCTCGATATAACACGTTCACCGAATTTAGATTGCAGTAAGTCGATTGTTACACCCGCTGTGTGGCTTGTGGCGCCGTCATGTTGAAACCACATATCATTAATGTCTAGCCCATGCAACTGATCAAAGAAATAACGTTGCAACATGCCTCTGTAGCGATCTCCATTGACTGTAACGTGACGGTTATTTTCATCAACGAAAAAGAACGACCCAGTGACACCACCGGCATGAAACCCGCACCAAACAGTAATTTTTTGTGGATGAAGTGCTGTTTCTTCAAGCACATGAGGGTTTTCACCTGACCAATAATGCATATTCTGTTTGTTGCCGAAGCCGTTTATCCAAAAATGCGCTTCATCACTAAAGATGATTTTGCGATGAAATTGGTCATCAGTGGCTTTAGTTCTTGAGTTAATTTTAACTTCTAAGTGTAGTCTGAGCGATGCCCAATTCTTGAGAACGCCGTGAAATCGACTGTTTTGGTTCGTTTGGATGGACGCTTGAACGGCAGCAATATTCTGGCCACTTCGACCAACCCGTTGTCTCACTGGCACGGGAACATCCAGCAGCGAATATGTTAACTCAAATTTTTTTCACTAGACTATGAATTGCTTGTCTACTGGGACGAGAATTACGACCAAAAATTGGCGTTAACACTCCTAAAGTTGCAGTCACCGACTCCAAATTTTGGGAGTAAATTTTAATTATTTGTAAACGTTGTTCGTTCGTGTACTTCACCATGATGAAAATGTTGACTTTACTGAATGTTTTGACGTTGACAGTTCGGTGATTGGCTTAAGAGTGCGTTCACAGTGAAATTTCAAAGTTGTCAAGTCCCAAATGGAAGACCCTATATATTTTACTCTCTTGAAAGATAGTTCTGAGATATAACGTCATCATTGTGTCATGCATCAATGCGTGCTCTCTGAGTTTGAAAGTATTCACATCAAAAACTAAACATATAGAGCCCATCGTCATCCTAAACCACTGGCAACCATAAGTAACCAGTGATCGTCTGTGCAGAAAAATATGCCTTACATATTTTTTCTTGATTTACGTAGGTTTTGTGAAAGTTGTTAGAGAAAATATTAAAAATCATAAACTAGCAGCTATAAAAGGATTTATCGCTTTAAGATCTATACACTTTTATATGCGGTTGAACTAATTCTTGAAATATTTTATTTCCACTTAAACATCGTCACTGCCTTTGTAGGTATTTGAAAACGCTCTTCATATATTTTATTTCAAACAGACAGAATTCACAAGGTGCTAAGTTGGGACTATACGCAACAAAACATTAACTCCACATAAATAGCGATAGTACTGCGTAAACACTTTAAGTCTTATTTCCTTCTCAGTAGATACAAAAATAGCTATTTTTTATCAAAATTTACGTGATAGATACGAAATATTTATGAAATTGTTTATTGCCCTTTTTACGTTCGTGGTATGCTTAAAATCATGAGGACAAACTTATTTTCCACACGAGTGCAAGAAAGAATGTTTCGGTGTAAGAAATCAGTTAGAAAATAACGAAAGCATGAAAGAAGTAACACTGAATTAAATTGCAGATAATCTTGTCACTACTACCCCTACGGAATCCACATGTCCTTCAGATTGTTCACGGGTCCCTTGTCCCATGCCGTTATGCATAGAAGGATACACTTTAGTAAATGGCGCTGGCTATTGTGGCTGTTGTCCTGGTTGTGTTAGTTAGTATTTTACATTTCATATATTCATAACCAAAATAGTTAAATTTATTAAGCTTTTGTATATTTACATACGGTCTGTCAAGTAAGGAAGTGTCCCCGATAATTCATTTTTGGTAGATACGATTCAAGAGATTCAAGAAAGAGTCGGTAGAGGGAACCTTTGTCTACGACGCATTTTAGTATCCGAACTTTCGTCGAAATGACGTAAAATCCAAAATGGGTCACTCGTTTGCGCATCGGTTCAAGGCAGTCTTTCTTTGTTCCCTTCTAAAGGGCCCTAAAATGGTACATTGCTAAATATATGAAAAAGTCGGTGTCGGGTAAATCATTTTAACGAGATGAAAAATATCGACGACTTGTTTTCACGGCACATCATCGTGCTCATGGTGTCAATTCCCGAGGCACATTGAAGAAACCTTTCGTGGGCGGAGATCACGGCGCGAAGCGACTCGCTTGGGCTCACGATACGATACTACAGTCGCCCTTATAATCGTCTAAGGCCAACTCTATTGAAAACGTTTGGTCCCTTGTAAAGAGAAAGCTTAGAGGAAAGACTCTGACTCAGATATCTTGCGAGATTCGAAAAATTTGCGGAGTATGCAGAAAATCTCGTTGACAGCATGCCTCGAAGACGCCAGGCGATTATTGATGCAGGAGGAGATTGGACAACTTACTAAGGTAATTGCGCCATGGCTAAAAATGTTCTTGAAACACATTTTTTCAAAAATACGAGCGATCACGTTCTTACTTGACGGACTGTATGTTACCCTTTAGAGAGTTTATGACGATATTATGAACCTACATATTTAAGAAAAGTCATAAGTGCACACATCTTGGGACTCTTACCTTCGCCATCAAAAAAATATTCAAAATATGAACCATGGGCAAATAGAGAGGTTTTAGAAAAATATATAGATCAGATAAGTATTTTAGTACTAGAACGAAAAGTCTACATCAAAATAGCATTATTTCTTATGAGCCATAAGTCTAACATTTATTTAGTTCCTAAAAAACTTACGCGAAGTATTTACTGTCTTGCAAGATGTTTCTGAAGCATTACGTCATTTATTCCATCATAACCACACATTACATTCGCTCTGAGTTTGCAAGTATTTGCGTCAAAAAGTAAATATTTAGAACCCAATGACATGTGGAATAACTATTACTTGTAATAAATGGAACAGAGAGAAATCACAAGGCGATAAATCGGGACTACGTGGGTACCGAAACGTTAATTCCATGTCTTTTGTCTGTAAATATTCAATAATTTGACCAGCTATGTGAGTTTTCAGTTCGTTTCACGCAAATCTTAAGGATTTTCAGATTATTAACAGGCCTTCGATCCTCGAAATCAATGGAAGCCACATGACCGGTAAATGAGAACAATGCAGCGCTGCCAGAATGAGCAATTTTTGTTGGTTTAGCATACTCTGGCAACACTCAAACAGCTTATTGACGTTTAGTTTCGGGCTAGTAAGAATAAATTCATGTCTCAATTCTCAATTGAGATATTATAGGCAGAATTTGAAGCACTTAGGTTGAATTTTTCAAGCATTTTTTTTGCTCCATTTGACGCCAGCGTTTTTTTGAGCTGCGGTCACATTATTCGGAATCTAACAAGTTTTTCCACTGTCAAATACCAGGTATTTATTCCATGTGAATGTCTGTGGATGACTAAAGCTCACGGTATGTTACATGCCGGTTCGTCTGTATAATTTCTCTTACAGCATTGATGTTTAACGCAATACTAGAGATTGATGAACGACCATCATGAAATTTATTACTGAAATTTCTACGTGCATGCTTCTATTTTCCAAAGGAGTTGTAAATAATGACATTTGGTGGTGCTTTCTTCACAATTGCCAGATGAAGTCGTCGGTTAATGTTTTGTTGTTGAGATAACTCACACACATACACACACACACACACACACACACACAATGGTACAAAAATCGTTGTTAGGTATTGTTCACAAGAAATTCCATTTTTTATAACACTGATTTTTTTTAAAGCAATGTTCAAATAAAATTAGTTTTCTTCGTTTTGATCTCAAACGGGATTTAATCATATTATGCCATTTAGTGTTGATTTCTAAAGACTTTCGCAGTAATCTACGTACAATTACGTCATGGAGTTCTCTGTATTTTAATATTATTCAAGCAACAAACTAATTCAAATTCATATAGATCTTTATTATTACGAAGTTAATGGATATAAAGGTTAGCGTACAGTCTAGTTACGGCGAAAACAATTGCTATTAAACATATTCATCACCTGTTTGCCTTGCGGCTGGCTGATGTTCTGCCTTTTGGTAGACCATTTCTCATGTATATAAAAATATCAATTAGTCATTTCCGAATGATGTTCTTTAATGACTTTTATAATTTTAATTGTTTGGGAAAGGTTTTTTTTTGTTTTTTGTTTGTGGTTTTTTGCTTGGGTCCAGGAAAATTGTTTCAAAAAACCCAGCTTAATATTGTCAAGTATATTATTTACGTTAGACTTAATTGTTAAACTTTTTAATGTTATTTACTCTCTCTCATTCGTACATCTCATTCTTGCATACATTTCTCTTCTATAATATATATAAAATGCAACGTCTGTCTGTCTGTCTGTCTGTCTGTCTGTCCGTCCGTTAGTACGCTTATCACTGGAGAACTACTTATCCAATTTACGTACTTTTTTTTTTAAAACATACATATGTTCTCTGGCCAGGTTATAGGCTATATTTTATTACGATAGGTAGCATAAGGAATGAGCAGTGACGATAATAGTGAATGAAGTCGGAAAAAAGTTTGCCACTAGCGCGTTCCCTTGCAATACACAGCCTAAACCATTAAATATGGAACAATATTATGTATCAGAGAATATCTATAATCTATAATATATATGAAATGCAATGTCTCTCTGGCTGTCTGTCTGTCTATTAGTGAGTTTATCACGCGAGAACCACTTATGCGATTTACGTGTCTTTTTTTAAATTCATACATATGTTCTTTGGCCAGGTTATATAATAATAATAATAATCTATATCTATAATATATATATAAAATGCAACGTCTCTCTGTCTGTCCGTTAGTGCGCTTATTCCTCGAGAACCACTTATCCGATTTGCGTAATTTTTTAAATTCATACATATGTTCTCTGACCAGGTTATAAATATACATTTTATTACATCTAACACATAATATATATAAAATGCAACGTATTTCTGTCTGTCTGTCCGTTAGTGCGCTTATCACTGGAGAACCACCTATCCGATTTACGTGCTTTTTGTTTAAATATGCTAAACCATTAAATATGGAACAATATCATGTAGCAAAGGATATCTATAATATATATAAAATGCAACGTCTCTCTGTCTGTCTGTCTGTCCGTTAGTGCGCTTATCACTGGAGAACCACTTATCCGATTTACGTGTTTTTATAAATTTATACATATGTTCTATATAATTCGATATAAGCCTAGATAATGAGAAATAAGGTGAGATAACGGGAGATAAGAATAAATAATGGGAGATAAAGAGAAATAATGGGAGATAAACAGAGATAAGTCTAGATAATGGGAATTATGGTGAGATAATGGGAGATAAGGGGAAATATTACAAGATAAGTCGAGATAAACCTAGATAATGGGAGATAAGGTGAGATAATGGGAGATAAGGAGAAATAATGGGAGATAAGGCGAAATAATGGAAGATGAGCAGAGATAAGCCTAAATAATGGAAATTATGTAGAGATAATGGGAGATAAGAAGAAATAATAGGTGATAAGTGGAAATATTGGCAGATATTTTATTATGTTAGGTAACATAAGGAATAAGCAGTGACGATAGTAGTGAATCAAGTCCACGCGAGCGCAGCTGCGGGCACGGCTAGTATACCTATATACATCTATCGACTCTATTTACACATTGTTTAGAATTCTTATCTACTATCAATAATAATTATATATATATATATATATATATATATATATATATATATATATATATATATATATATATATATATATAATACATTAAAATTCCGGGTTTCAATCCATTAGTCTAACAAAGAATTTGCACAACATTTCGCCAAAATCTCATTTGGCATTTTTAAGTGTTTCTTGCTGCTGCTACTGAAGCTAATTGTTAGCTTCGAGCGGCAGCAACAAGATCACAGTATCGAGTAGCAGCAGCAGCAGCAAGAGCAATTGAAAATTTCAAATGAGATTTTGTCGAAACGTCGTGCAAAATGCAACATATATATATATATATATATATATATATATATATATATATATATATATATATATATATATATATGTATTTATATGTATATATACATATATATATATATATATATATATATATATATATATATATATATATATATATATATATCTCATAATCTATTTTTATTAGTGATCGTTTCTGTTTACATTACATAATTCATCTAATTTGCACTTGTTACAATGTAGTCATGGAGCTTTGCAACAAATTACTGATCGGTGGTATAGCAGTTTGTGCGTTGGGTTATGTTGTGATCCAGTTTGTATCAAGTCTTGTGTTAGAGTCAATGTGTTTATTTTATGTCTATAGAATTTGTCGGCTCTTTCGTCTGTATATTGTCTTATAGTTTGTATGTTTGTCATGTGGCATAAATCATTGATTTTTATGTAATTGTCTGTTGATGTGACATGTCCTAATACTCTGCTTTGCATGTGTTGGAGTCGTTGCGTTTGTGTGTTTGATATGCCACACCATACTGTTGCGCCATACATTAATACAGGTCTAATTATTTGTTTGTAGGTCACTAATTTATTTTTTGGCTCCATGTGTGAGCTAATAAACTGAATCGGTTTAGTCTAAAAATCCGTTTCAGCTCTTATCACGAGTGTCACCTATGTCATACAAAATATAGCTATCGCTACAAAGAGACGAACTGGTGGAACGAAGCGGCGCAAGTAGAAGTTTTAATAATAGGCGACAATATGTGCAACATCTCTCAAAAACAAAGAGGCACATTTTGACGATCGGACGGTAGATAGGCGACTTCGTTACATTTGTTCCACGCGTTTGTCTTTCTGTAACGATATCTATATGTTTTGTAGTTAAATTAACGACATTGCACAGTGAGAGCTGCCATCTTATTTGATTAAGTAAAATGTAATTTCCTACGAAAAAGTTTTTATTTGTAAAAAAAAAACTTTCATAAGTACAACTAGAGACGCATTGAAATGTTCTAAACATATTTGCGAAAGAATGTAATGTGGAACTACATGCCCGAAAGGGAATATTTTAGAAAAGGGCACTCATTTTTGTGGTTGTTTTATTTGATTGATGTAATTTCCTACAAGAATATTGCGAAAGCATATATTATTTGGATTTTAGATGAAACTCACACCACTACCACAGCGGCACCATGTCCTCCACACATTTGCAAGAAGATAACATGTCCACAGCGACCAACATGCGAAAAAGGGGAGATTTTAGTGCAAGGAGCTGGTTATTGTGGTTGTTGTCCTGGTTGTGTAAAACCAAGTAAGTAATGAAATGAGACCATATCAAATTATGCTATGTTTCAGACGTTTCGCTTTCAGTTGCTTAAGGTGACTTCAGAAATTTTTACTCTTAGAGACATTTACTCTTCGAGTTTAGTACCCTGGTGGTGGTGATTCGGTATAATGGTATAACGCAGATCTTAGTCTGTAAAACTGAACCAGGTGATATCCTTACTATTTACCTTACTTCACGAACTCTAGTATATAGACAGCTAACTCATACAAACAGATACCTATATAATTAGCCACATCATGATCCTAATAAAGAATTGTTTATCGTCAACTTATCAGTACTTGTTGCTTTGGGTAACATCGCACCGATGATATCACATGTTTTATTAACTGTTTTAAACAGCTAAATCTCAAGCAAAATAAATAATAAGAATCTATTAAGGTATTGGTTTTACACGTGTAAGAAAATTAAATAATGCTTGATCTAACTAAAATATATAATTCGAAGGGTTTAGGGAAATTCCATTCATATTAGAAACAGAAATGAATAATAAAATAAAGTTCCTAGACCTCTCCATCACCAAAGATAACAATAAACTTTCATCCGGTATTTTTAGAAAAACCACTTTTAGAGTCACCACTATTCCCAATAATTCATGCCACCCCAACTCACATAAACTCGTAGCCAATAGATCCATGATTCACAGAGCATTCTCCATCCCTTTGAATAAACAGAATTTAGAGAAAGAATTAGATACAATCAAGAATATTGCCCACAATAACGAATTTCAGAAAAAAACCATAGATAACCTAATTAAAAATAAACAAAAACAACTAAATTTAAGACATATTTATGTACACGTTAAAAACGATGAAAGACAAACTTTCTCTTCATTGCCATTTTTCGGACCAATTTCTAATAAAATTGCAATTATCTCGCAAAAGACAACATAAATATCGCTTTTAAATCACCCCAAAAACTTTCCTCCCTCTTTGTCAATGTAAAAGACAAAACTCATAAATACAAAGACTCTGGAGTTTATAAACTGCCACGTAATGAATGTAATAGCTGTTAATAGGCCAAACAGGGAGAAATTTTGATACTAGATTTAAAGAACACCAAACATCTTTTAGATTAAACAAAGAAAACACCAACTTTGCCAACCACATCCATCAAACAAATCATATTTTTTCAGATATAAATAATTTACAAATATTACATAAAGCACAAAAAGGAAGAAAATTAAATATTTTAGAAGTTATAGAAATCGACAAGCACAATGAAAATAAAGATATAATCCTATTAAATAATCAAACGGATGTTCAGATTCAACCCTGTTTGGCGTATTTTAGAAAAATTTTTTAGGTTTATCTTTGACGAAGGAATTTTTGTAAAAAGTTTTAAAAAAAATATGGAAAAAGTATTTCTTCAAATTTTAAACAACAATGTCGTTTAACCCTCTGTAACAAGATAATTTAATTTAAGTCCATTGTAATTTAATGATGGGTAATTCTAAATTGTACCTGGAAATTTGTTATAAATCATAAATAAACCACCTTAGTTTGTAGTATTACGCTTGATAATGTAGAAAACCTACGAAACTGCAGTAGCAGATAAATAAATAACTGGTCAAGTGCAAGTTGAACTTGCGCAATTAGTGTTCCATACGTTGATTGCTTTTAAAATAAAATATTTTGTTACGGAGGTATAAAATGATTTGTGACTTTACAAAACACACCCCACAACAAAGTTTGTTTCCAATTTTACTGAAAACTGATGACCTTGAATTTTTTTTTTTTTTTTTTTTATATTCCAGATAAATTATTAAAGGTAATGCACTCGTGATAATTTTCGTTCAATCTACACCCAGTGGAGAATATTCCAGAATTTTTTCATAATTTTTAGATAAGTACTTTTCGAGATAAGGCGGGTGGACAGCGATTTTTCGCGATTCTTTAAAAATAATGCAAAGAAAAGTGCGCGCAAGTATTACATTATACATATATTTTTTCATAGGCTTTCATTTGACACCACACTTGATGACCTAATAAAAAAAATTTTTTTTCACTTCCGATTCCACCCCCCAAAACTAAATCCTTAAGTCAAAATTTAATTTTTAAAACTAGATGGCTCTGATAAGGCCATCAATTCCTATATTATTACCACATTTCAACTTTCTATGACAAATAGTTTCGGAGACAATCGGGTGTGACAGACAGACGGTCAGATAGACGGACAGACACCGAGGTCATCTTAAAAGTGTTCCGTACGGAACACTAAAAATAAGTGACAAATAACAAAGTAATTCGTTTCATTTCATTTAGAAAAGTCCTAAGATTTTTGAAGAAAAAACAAT
The DNA here is from genome assembly GCA_019049505.1 of Pachyrhynchus sulphureomaculatus. NCBI lineage: Eukaryota > Metazoa > Arthropoda > Insecta > Coleoptera > Curculionidae > Pachyrhynchus > Pachyrhynchus sulphureomaculatus. The sequence goes on along the minus strand of CM032448.1, from coordinate 110,311,209 downwards.
GTTTTGTTAAAAATCGACTTTATTCTTCAACATAGCTTCTTTCAAGAGCGATACACATATCCCAGTGATCTTGCAACATTTGGATACGTACGATTTGTCGAGCTGTCTAAAATAAACCTCAGTTTCCCATTCGACTTTTTCATTTGAGCCAAACCTCTTTCCCTGGACCAACTTTCTCAAATTTGGAAAGAGGTAATAATCGCTAGGGGCCAGATCCGGTGAATACGATGGATGAAGCAGCAATTCATAGCCCAAGTGGTATAATTTCACTATCCGTCTTATGGACTTGTGTGCTGGTGCATTATTTTGGTGAAACAACACTTGTATTTCGCTAAATGTGGCCTTTTTTCTTGATTTCACCCTTTAAACACCAATAAACCAATGTAATAGTCCCCGGTGATTGTTCGCCCCTTCTCAAGATAGTCGTTCAATATTACTTCATGCGTATCTTAAAAAATACTTGTCAAGACTTTTCCAACTGATGTTTGTGTTTTTAGACACTTGTGTTGAATTTCAGACACTTCCAGCCGTTCTGTGGGATTGCCTGTTAGACTCACGCATGTGGTAATGTTTCATCCTTTGTTACGAATCGATGCAAAATGTCCTTTGGATCACACCAAAATAGTGTTCTGAATCTTCAACACGTTGCTATTTTTGATCAATTGCAAGAGTGCGCGGCATCCATCGGGCACATAGCTTTTCATATGCAAATATTCGTGCAAAATATACCTCACATATTCTGTTCATATCTTCACGATGTCAGCTATGTCTCTCACTTTCACTTTGCGGTCCTACAGAACAATATGGTGGATTTTTTTGTGTTTTTTAGAGTGACTGCCACATTCGGGCGTTCGATACATGGTACGTCATTGGTGCTTGTACGACCGTATTTAAACTCTCTAAACCATCAACATACAGTTGCTTTGAACGAAGCAGATGTGCCATAACACTTCTCAAGTCATTCTTGAGTTTTGGCTGTATTTTTTCCTATCAAAAAGCAGTGTTTAGTCAATCATACGAAATTCTTTGTGTTCGATCGTTTTGCACAAATCAGAAGTAGCGTCACTCAAACATCTGTAACTCGCAGACTAATAGACAAAAAGTTTGCACGCAACTTCTGAAAGGTGACACTAGCTGAAAATCATTAACGTTTTTTTTTGTTTGTTCTTCCATCTCTCGGAAAGTATCGGGACTTTTAATCCCATGTAAGTATTCATCATTTCCAATGATACTTTGCGATCATGTGTCATAAACTGGTGAACTCTGTGGATCATTTCTGGTGTTCGAACTGATATTGGTCCTTTAGTCTTGAAGTTACTTTCTTCCATCCTTATACCATTCAAAAATGTGTTTTTAATAAACGACCATCGCTATATATTTATTTCATCATTTTCAGTATTTTTCTGGCATTTGTGTTATCCTTTCAATTAAAATGACAGCTCTCTATTAAAAGTTATAATTTCTACCATGAAATTTATGAACTCTCAAATAAATTTTCGTACCTCAATTAATATTTCGCGCTAAAATTTAAAATAAAAATGGGTCAAAAATGCAACTTTCGCCTGCAGTTTAGAATAGGCAGCACCAGTCCGAAAAAATAATTTTCACACCGTGTATTTTCAATTTCGTACGATCAATCGTCAACGGACCTTAATTATGTTTTCCGTGTATAACTCAAAATTAACAATAAGTAAATATACGTGAGTAAATCATATTGGCCCTTCCCCGGTTTTATGTCCTGTGGCACAAACAATGATTCATATACTCATTATTTTTTTTTAGAAATAGGCGACAAATGCTATACAGACTGCATGACCAATAAGCCAACTTGTGGATGTTCGCTGATATGTTGCAACGGAGTATGTATTCCAAATTTCTTTTATTACCTGTGCTATTTCTACGGAAAATAATTTTTTGTTAAAAAATAAAATATTTTAATATTCTATCCATGTGTTTTTTTTCTCGCAGCAATATATAAAAATGGGGAATGCTTAAGGATGTTTTGTAGGTATATTAAAAGCGATGGGAATTCTTTGAAAAAATTATATGTTATTCTGATAAGTCTCCTTAAAAAACTGGAAATTTTTTTACCAGCTCGTTCAAAAGTTATTGCATTTTTTAGTTGTAACAAATTTACACATAGTTAAATGGAAAACATGCTATCGGGCCGAATTCAAGTAAAAATAACCGGTCAAGTGCAAGTTGAACTTGCACAATTAGTGTTCCGTACGTTGATTGTTTTTGGGTGGTATAAAATGATCAGTGACTTCACAAAACACACCCCAAATGAGTTTTCAACAAAGTTTGTTTCCAATCTTTACTGAAAACTAGTGACCTTGAAATATTGGTTTTTTCTATACCAGATAAATTATTAAAGGTAATGATAATTTTCGTTCAATCTATACCCCGTGGAGAATATTCCAGGATTTTTTCAAAATTTTTTGATCAGTACTTTTCGAGATAAGGTAGGGGACAGCGATTTTTCACGATTTTTTAAAAGTAATACGAAGAAAAGTGTGCGCAAGTATTACATTATATATATATTTTTTTGCTCGTGTTTTCACAAGCTTTCATTTGACACCACACTCGATGACCTAGTAAAAAATTTTTTTTTTCCCTTCCGATTTCACCCCTCAAAACGAATCCCTTAAGTCACGGTGATATAAAATGATCAGTGACCTCACAAAACACACCCCAAATAAGTTTTCAACAAAGTTTATTCACATCTTTACTGAAAATTGATGACCTTGAAATTTCTGTTTTTTTAATATAACAGATAAATTATTAAAGGTAATGCACTCGTGATAATTTTCGTTCAATCTACACTCCGTGGAGAATATTCCAGAATTTTTTTCAAAATTTTTTGATAAGTACTTTTCGAGATAAGGCGGGTGGACAGCGATTTTTCGCGATTTTTTAAAAATAATACAAAGAAAAGTGAGCGCAAGTATCACATTATATATATATTTTTTACTCGTGTTTTCATTTGACACCACACTCGATTACCTAGTAAAAAAATTTTTTTTTTCATTTCCGATTTTACCCCCCAAAACTAACCCCTTAAGTCAAAATTTAATTTTCAAAACTACATGGCTCTGATGAGGCCATCAATTCCTATATTGCTACCAAATTTCAACTTTCTATGACAAGTAGTTTCGGAGAAAATCGGGTGTGACAGACGGACAGACGGACAGACAGACGGACAGACGGACAGACACCGAAGTGATCTTATAAGTGTTCCGTACGGAACACTAAAAAGGATAGAAAATACTATTCGAAAAATTCGTAAAATTGTAAACTAGTAGATTAAATATCTGAGAAGCACATAAGCAATTATTATTTAATGGTTTCAATATTATTTTTAGAGGAAAACAATAAAAATGAGTGATATTCACATCGAAAACGTTACGAGAAATAAAATTAAACTCGACTATAGCAAATTAAAAATTTGCTATATGCTATGTTACCGCGTAAATTTAAATGTTAAGAAAATGCGTTTAAAGGTAGGAACGATCAAAATTAAATAGTGACATATAATTTATTAAAAACAATGTTATAAATTATTGATATAAAAGTATAAATTTTTTTTCATACTAATTAACAATTACTAAAATGTACTTAAAAGAATACACATTACGGTAACAGTAAGCAATAATAAAATCATCATCTTTTTACTTAATAATTATTTTTAATATACTTTAAACGTACTATGAAATAAGAAGGTTCATTGAAACCAAATAACAATTTTTTTAATAAAATTATATAAAAACAACACTATGTTTTAATTCCCAATATATTTAAAGTCACAATTGTTTCACCATACAATGGCTTCTTCTGAAGAAGTGTTGTTTTTATATAATTTTAATATTTTAAAATTATATAATTTTATTATGAATTTCCAACAAGTATCGGCTAACACAATCAAAAAAATTTTTTTAATAGTTGCTTTTTGCAATGATTGCAATTCTTTGGCATTAATTTTTTCAGTAAGAAATTTTCAAGGCTTTTTGCCATTCGAAGGATCATGTTTGCTTTTCAAAATTTCCATTGTAATTCCAGCTCTTGTTAATTTTTGCCGGATTGACAAACTTACTTTGCTTGACTCGTTGTAAATAAACTTTTCCGTTGACTATCACTGCATGACATGATTTTGGTACCCGAAAAACTGATTGCTATTATAGTTTCCTATTAGTTATAGTATGTAAGCAGTGGATGTCTTTTATTTCTATCACGTCTTGTTTTTAAGGTACACACCGATAACCTTTTCTTAACCTACCCTCATATTGTTCATATTAATAAATGTAATCGCTAGATAATCTATTGAGAGGATATGTTCATTTCTTGTTAGTTTCTTTGAGATTACCTGATTAAGAGTGTAATAATACAGTTTTAAAGATGAATACTGAAAAAAGTAGTCGCCGTCAGTGCAAAACTTCACCAAACAAGTTTTGTTACGTGTGTGGACAGTACATTCTCAAGTCTCAAGAAAAAAAAATATATCTGAAAAAGTATGTACTGCGTATTTCCTATATTTTGGACGTACTGTACATCAAGATAAACCCTGGATTCCGCAACTGTTTTGTGTATCATGTTATGCTACTCTCCTGTCGTGGTTCAACGGAAACAGAACAACTATGCCATTTGCAGTACCGACTGTGTGGCGCGAACCTAGTAATCATTTTAACGATTGCTACTTCTGCATGACTGATGTACGAGGATTTTCAAAGAAAATTAAGCATAATATCGAGTGCCCTTCTGTGAATTCTGTATCAAAACCAATACCATATAGTGAAGACATGACTCCTCCTTTGCCTCCTAAGAAAAGTCAAACTGAAGAGTTAGATATATCAAGCGATGAAAATAACGATGGACAAGACATGGAAGTTGACAACCAAGATCCAGACTTTTTATCCTCTTCAAGTGATCTACGCCAACCGCATTTAATTCAACAACGGGAATTAAATGATTTGATACGGGACTTGAATTTGTCTGTTAGACAAGCCGAATTACTTGGATCAAGACTACAGGAATGGCACTTGTTGGCACCAGATACAAAAATATCTGTACAACGAAAACGAAGTAAAAAATGGCAACTTTTTACTCTAGTTCAGAAAACATATGTTTTTGTAATGACATTGTATCTTTGATGAGTGAGTTAGAAATTCCCTATGATACAAATGAATGGCGTCTTTTTATTGATGGTTCGAAAACAAGTCTGAAGGCAGTTTTACTTCATAATGGTAATAAATATCCGTCAATACCAGTGGCTTATTCAACTGTTTTAAAAGAGACATACGAAAATATGAAATCAATATTGGATTTAATTAAAAACAAAAATTTTAAGTGGAAAGTGTGCGCTGACCTCAAAGTAATAGCTATGTTACTTGGTTTGCAAGGTGGATTTACTATGTACTGCTGCTTTCTTTGCATATGGGATAGTAGAGCTACTGATAAGCACTATTTGATCAAAGACTGGCCAAAACGAACGGAATTTGTGTGTAGGAAGTCAAATGTAAAATACTTGCCTTTAATCAACCACGAAGACGTCATTTTACCTCCTCTACACATAAAACTCGGCTTAATGAAGAATTTTGTGAAAGCGATGGATAAAAATGGCGAAGGATTTTTATATTTAAAATTTATTTTTCTAAGATTTAGTGACGCAAAGTTGAAATTAAGGTATTTTTATTGGTCCACAAATACCCCTATTAATGAAAAACAACAAATCTGTTTAAACACTAAATGACGAAGAACTATGCGCATGGACATCATTAAAAGCCGTGATAAAAGGTTTTTTAGAAAATCATAGAGCCGAGAATGCAGAACTCTTAGTGAACGATTTGTTAAGAGCATACAAAAAGATGGGTTACCGAATGTCATTAAAAATTCATTTCCTCCATTCCCATTTCTCTTTTTTTCTATCAAATCTTGGAGCAGTGAGTGATGAACAAGGGGAACGATTTCATCAGGATGTGAAAAGGCTTGAGGGACGGTTTCAAGGTCGTTGGGACGTAGCTATGTTGGGAGATTACTGCTGGCTTTTAAAACGAGAAGATATTTTCCAACATAAGAGAAAAAGTTAAATATTTTTAACTTTTAATGTACAATATAAACTTTTTACCATATATTTTATATTTTGTTGTGTCCAAATGTATTAATAATAAGTTTTTTTAGCAGTTTTATTCGAATTATTGGAAAATTTAATGAAGCTACGTGTACACTGTACTTTACTCCCTAATTATTTTACTTAAAATTGTTAACTATCGTACCTAAAAAACAGTACGTGATAGACAAAAGTACTTATGTATTCTTAATAAGTGGTGTGTATGAATAAATAAACAGGAAAAATTTAAGTGGGTACTTAATTTTTTTTTTTTAAATTTGTAACGCAGTGCTATTTTCCCTTTCTAGCGAATTTTTTTTCCGGTTTGCGACATTGTGGTAAATTATAAATAAGCACGTTTTCAATTGTACATACAACACTAACCTCGAACGGCATCCATATTATAAATGTAAACAGTCATGCTAGTGCGCAACCTGCACACGCATGCTTTCGTTCTGGATTTAAATACAATCACAACTACCAACTATTAGAATGTTACGCTGTTGTCACGTTTCACTAGTTAAAAACTAGACTTATTTTATTTCATTTATTTAAATAAAAATCAAATTTATAGTTTTCTGAGGTATTTTTCTGTCTTATAAGTTTTTTTAAGTATATTGAGAAAATTTATAAAAGTGATTTCTGATGTAAAAATTTTACGTATTTTTTCTTTTTAAAGTTAAAATCAAGGTACAGTCCCAACCAAAATTTTTTTTATTATTGTTAAAAATATTAAAAATTTCACTAAAAAATTAAATAAAGTCGAACGAATTTCGATTTTAATAAAAAGCTGATACGGAAAACAAGCTTGTGAAAAAAGACGTTTTGTTATAATGCCGTATTTCAAAAGACATTGAGAGATATTGGTTTGGTCAGAATTTCATGTTCTTTTGTATCCGATTGTATCTACAAATCATCCCTAAAATTTGTTATTTAATACTTTGGAATAGATATGCCACATATTCACTTGATCTAAACAGTACCTTCTATAAACAGCTAAATGGTAAGTTTTAGATGTAACGGGTACTCTGCCTAACCGGCCAAGACCAGATACCCGGCTAATTTGACCAGTTACCCTATTTGGCCGGATACTTTATTACCCGGCCGGTTACCCTGACAATTTTTTTGAGCGAAACAAAACCAAGCTGAAAGTAAAGTTTATTTTAAAATATGCATAAGAGAAACATTTTAAACCTAACAATATCAAACTTAAACTATTTATGTGAGTACAAAACTTACACATAAACTATTTTAATATTTAAAATCGAGCAAAGATAAATTGTGATGTAGGTATGTCAGTATTTCACCATTTTCAGATGACAATCTGCTTCCTTTTTCTTCATATATATTTCCAATCTCAGAAAATAACGTTCCACCAAATGACGAAGAAGCTGGTGCTGAGCGAAATAACAAATTTTTATCTGTTTTATATCTTTCACCTCTCCAGAAATTTCTGTTTGACTCAGTTAATCAATCAAAGATGTAATTATTTTCTTATAATGACACATGACCAACGCATAAAGAAGTTAATACGTGCTAAGGGCAGTGACATGAATAGAAATAATAAGAGTAAAAATGCGCAGATAAAATAAGTCTTGCTTATTTACTTTTGAATTTTTTATTGATTTTTATTTAGCGATGAAATATCCATAAAATTTACTTTATGATTTATTTAATATCGAATCCAGAAAGTATTTACTTTCAGTTTGTGACTATTAGCATATGCAACTTAACCCATATTTTGTCATAAATCGTATTTAGTTGAAGCTAAACACAAACAAGCTTCAGGCGCTAATGGAATACTTTCCATAGTACTTAAAAACTATGAGAGCGAACTAACGTTTTCTGTAGACTTTTCAACCTAGCCTGCAGAAAAGAATATTTCCTTCCTCCTAACCTAAGAGAAATCTTGAAATTAATTTGCCATAATCAAAACGGAGTGTGCTACCTATCAACGACAAGCTTAAATCAGAACTGAACTTTATTTCTATCTCTTCTAATCAACCTTTTCATTTTTATCTCTGGTTTGTTCAATATTAAAGAATGTATCCCATAATGTCTAATTCTGTGTCGAACTTTTTTTTGGCACTGTTAAGTTTTTTAAAATACTAAGTGGGACATCGTCCGAGGAGTCTGATTTGGATACTATTGCCACATCTTCATCAAGTCAAATATTTACTTCTACCGTTATCTACCGTTATCTTTTTTAAACTATTCTTTGTTAGTGAAATATGTATCTTTAAATTTTGGATCCAGAAACGTGGTTACGCTTTACTTAATTCCCAATGATTTATTGTCAAAAAAAGTGAATCGTATTCAGCAACAAGCAAACTGACACAACTTTGTTCACAAAGCCTTTACAGTAGATAATATGTGGCATTCCAGAGTATAGGTATATTTGTTCAATTTTCATTCTGGAAGGAGATGAGTAATTTAAATGAGTTGCGATCCTTCTTCCGACATTTATAAAGTCCAATATAGATCTTTGTACTCTTGGAGGGTCGATTGCTACCAGTTGTTGGGTATGCATAAAACATGATTGTGGCTTTCATGTTTCTTCAGAGAGCGTTCTTCATGAGTGTCAGTCGACGGGTTTTTTTCTAACACCTTCACTATCAACGCTGGTGTGCTCCAAGGCTCCACACTGTCTCATACTGTCTTTCTCATTGACACTAACGATCTGCTGGAAAAGACCGGGAATCCAATCTACAGCTTTGCAGATGACGCTTATCTCTTCATTCACGTTAAACGCTTGGACATCGGCTACTCAGACTAATTAATATCCGCAGACAGCAGGAAGCCATTCAACTTAACAAAGACTTGGAAGAAATTCTATCTTGGAGTGACAGTAACCAGTGTATTCCTTGGTGTGCTAACAACGGCGCAATTACCTTAGTGAGTTCTCCAATCGCCTCCTGCATTATTAATCGCCTGGCATTTTCTGCATACTCTGCAAATTTTTCAAATCTCGCGAGACAACTGAGTCAAAGTTCTTAGAGTCTTTCTTCTGAGCTTTCTCTTTACAACCAAACGTTTCCAATAGGGTTGGTCTGGCAATTGTGATTCTATCTTACCATGAGCCCAAGCGAGCCGCTTCGCTACGTGATTTTCGACCAGCAACGTCCTTCGGAATTGGACATCATGAGCACGAAGATGTTGTCGAATGGTCTCATGGGACACATTCAAATCCAATTTCTTAATTTTGCCGCTCCTTGATGCAGCGCCAATTTTGGAGCATGTGAAAATAAAGACACGATTCGTTTTTCGACTTTCGGAGTGTCGTTAAAATGATTAACCCAATTCTTCACAAACGATACCGACTTTTTAATATATTTAGGGGCCGCGGAACGTGTCATTTTAGGCCCCTTTGAATGGGAACAAAGAAAGACTGCCTCGAACCGACGCACAAACAAGTGACGAAAGTTCGGAATCGATTGATACTTTTATTAAAATGTTTCGTAGAGAAAGGTTCCCTCTACCGATTTTTTGTTGAATCGCTAGAATGGCATCTACCACAAATGAATTATCGCGGACACGTTCTTACTTGGCAAACCGTATTTACTCCGAAATCTCTTGCAGCTTTTTTAATGTTAGCTCCACTGTCTCTAAAAAATATATGGACTCTTGTATTATTCATACTGGTTTCTTCGAACTCCTAAATTGAGGCATTCTTGATGTTTTCGCTGGTGCGACTACCTTCTAGGCCTCTGATGTTAATCACAATATGTTTAAGTTCAAAACCGTTAGTTAGCCAATATAACGTCAAACTTATAAAGCTCTTGTTATTTATTGCAAATGACCACATATCTGTTGTAAAGAAAAAGGATCCAACAATTGTTAATAAATTAGCAGTTTTAGCCTTGCATTTTTAGTATATTTCGAGGATAACGTTTTGGAGATTGGATATATTAGAATATTACATTTCTCCTCAAGTAGAGAAAGCAGCCGCTTTTTGGTGCCTATTTCTTAACCAGGAGAATATCTTGTTGACTTATTTTTAGTGTTTCGTACGGAACACTTATAAGATAACTTCTGTATCTGTCTGTCCGTCTGTCACACCCGATTTTCCCCGAAATTATTTGTCATAGAAAGTTGAAATTTGGTAATAATATAGGAATTGATGGCCTCATCAGAGCCGTGTAGTTTTGAAAGTTAAATTTTGACTTAAAGGGTTAGTTTTAGGGGGTGAATTACTAAGTCATCGGGTGTGGTGTCAAATGAAAGGTGAAAACACGAGTAAAAAATACATATATAATGTAATACTTGCGCACACTTTTCTCTGTATTATTTTTAAAAAATCGCTGTCCCCCCCTTATCTCGAAAAGTATTGATCAAAAAATGTTGAAAAAATTCTGGAATATTCTCCACGGGGTGTAGATTGAACGAAAATTATCACGAATGCATTACCTTTAACAATTTTTCTGGAATTAAAAAAAAAAAAAAAAAATTTCAAGGTCATCAGTTCTCAGTAAAGATTGGAAACGAACTTTGTTGAAAACTTATTTGGGGTGTGTTTTGTGAAGTCATTGATCATTTTATACCTACGTAACAATTTTTTTTATTTCAAAAGCAATTAACGTACAGAACACTAATTGCGCAAATTCAATTTGTACTTGACCGGTTATTTGATAAAGAAAAAGGAAGAAAATTATTTTAAAAATAATTTATTGTTACCTTTATCCTTTAAGTTATAAGTTCATTTTACTGTACAAAAGTAAATAATAGCAATAACCTTAATAAAATAACATTTCATTAATCACGCTTATCTATGTATTCTACAAACGATAAAAGCTGGTTGTCCAAGGGTATCATCTTTCCTATTGTCGTGTGCACAAGTCTTACTGTAGGATTACTTATATTCCACTGTTTGATTATGTCAAAATATTCTGTAATATTTACTTGTTTTAAATTCCTAGAGGTGGTTGCTGGTTCGGCTTCGTCTTTATCTTTATTGACCGAACTAGTTCTTCTAATGTCGAGGGATTTTTACGCTACACAATCCACATATTGCTTTTGATTCATCTTCCTCATCAAATAAAAAGTAGTTTCAGATTTTGTTCATTTTTAAAAACTTAAAAATCGTTAAAAAGGCTTTCTACCGTAGAAAATATCGGTATAAAATTCGATTCAGAAATTTATAGTATTATCACAGTAAACATAAAAGGCAGTAGCAACAGTCCGTGTCGGCACCTTTGATCTCAAGGGGTTCGCGTTTTTAATAATCACATGACCTGTCGCCATTTTGCTAGTATGATTACCGCAAATTCTTGAAATATTGAACTTCCTTCTTTCAAGAAAAATCCTATTCTGTAGAATAAAAATGAATTTTGCTTTTTTTTAGAAACATTTTTTTTTTCAAGTTCTTATTAAAACAAATATACAAAAAAAACAGGACAAAAGGCGAAAAACACAAAAAAATACATTTGGCTTCAACGCTGTTTGCTTGTTATTCATTTAAATATCTCATTGTTGAATTTATATTTCTCAACTATTACATATTTCCCGGGGGGAACCATGTTCATTTTGAGAATATATCTCTGCGTACATTCAGCCTGGAGTGTATAACATCAACAATCAGGCTCCTTACAGTTCAGTAGTATTCTAGAGAGATTGAAAATAATTAAATAATATATCATTATATAAAAAACAACACTATGTTTTAATTTCCAATATATTTAAAATGACGTGACATTTGTTTCACCATACAAGGGCTTCTTCAAGAGTGAATTAGAAAGAAAAATGTTTGGTAATAATACTGGTTATATAGTGCTTAAACTATCCTTAATTACATAAGATTATGTTAATCGTTTTATTATATTATTTACTGACAAAGTAATTTTAAAGATGCAAATCTGTGGTACTATTTCAAAGAATTAATAAAAATTAAGTAAGGGTGAATGATTTAAGCCTACCTGTTCGTTTAATAATAGATTGGAGTTTTTCCGTTTGTTAGTTTCAAGACATTCAAGCGTATTTAATTCTTTAGATTTATTTTCTACATGCAGGATTTTGAATGTATTATCAAAATTATGGGATTCGTTCATTATATGGGTTGCGTAATGTGAATTGTTCTTGTTTTCTAAATAACTATGTTTATATTCTTTAATGCGAGTTTCAAAATATCTACCAGTTTGTCTTATGTAGGTTTTAGTACAAGATCCACAATTTAATAAATAAACTCCTGATTTAAACTAAAAAAAGGTAGACTTAAACCATTCACCCTTGCTTAATCTTTATTAGTTCTCTGAAATAGTACCACAGATTTACATCTTTAAAATTACTTTGTCAGTAAATAATATAATAAAACGATTAACATAATCTTATGTGATTAAGGATAGTTTTAAGCACTATATAACCAGTATTATTACCAAACATTTTTCTTTCTAATTCACTCTTCAAGAAGCCCTTGTTTGGTGCAACAAAGCACTATATAACCAGTATTATTACCAAGTATTTTTCTTTCTGATTAATTTCTGAAGAAGCCATTGTATGATGAAACAATTGTCGAGTTATTTTAAATATATTGGAAATTAAAACATAGTGTTATTTTTTATATAATTTTGTTATGAATTTCCAACAAGTACCGGCTAACATAATCAAAGATATATAATATATCATTTTAAGATGAGGTCGTCTTTCTTCTGAACTTAAAAATGAAGTGAACACACTTTTTCCTCCATTTTATCGTTAGTTAAGTCTGATATAATAACTTTCATGCAACTAATGACTTTTCATACCTCTATACTACTTATATAAAAAAATTAAATCCATGCTCTGATTTATTCAGACTCATTCGTGCTTTAGAATTACTACTTTTACATGCCTAGATTGAGTTTTTAAAGTTTGGTTAGCGAATTTTAGCAGATAATATCACTTAACCCTAGCAAACAATTTTAATATGAAAGATAATCTTTATATAATATATTGCATAATAGAAATAAGGAATTATAAATAATTTACCTTTTAGGATCTTTGGAAAATCTAAAAAAAAATAATTTCTTTGAAGATATCACATATATTTTTACAAGCACTAACCGCACAACAAAAACTTCCTCGTGACATCTTTTTTACAATTATTTTCAATTATAACGTCAAACTTATTGGAAAATTATTAATAATGAATTTCGTAGAACGTTATAAAAAAAAATTCCTTGAAATCCAGATGTAAACACAACCCGCGACCATCCTGGCAGCAGTGTGGTTGGTATGATATGGAACGCATGCGTGATAAAAAACAGGGCCTAAAAATTTTCTTGACCATCGCTACTGTGTTTTATGGCTGTGGTGTTACATCTAAATATGAGGTTCCACACAAAGCAACAAGATGAGTAGCTGCCTAAGCGCTAATTCGTCGCATCCTGCCAAATCATAAGAAATTACTTAAAGCAGGCAGTGTTGGCAATGTTAATAAAACGTAAAAGAACGAGTTTAATATAATATTGCTGGATCCTACCTGGCCGGTTACTCGGTTTTGTCAGATCCTCAAAAGTACTACCCGCCACATTTCTAAAGTATCGGTAAAGTGAGAGTTAAATGAATAAAGTAATAAATCAGTGGAACTACAGAAGGAAAATTATTCTCTCCATGTCGCAAGCCCTATTTTTAGTTTAATCCAATAATCCAACAATGATTTTTTCTCTCTCTTTCCAAGAAATAAGTTGTTGAGTCTCTAAAAGTTCTATCGCCTAGACCCTGGAAACTATTTATAATACCAAACCAATCAAAGAATAATTAACCCACGTTGGCCCTCATTTGTTGTTTCTAACACAAAGATTCCCCGTTTATTACGGGTAGGTTTGTTAATGTCGAATTAAAACCTACCTATAATCTTCTAGTTTCAAAGTTAGTTCATCAACAAATTGAGTTGAAGTTACCTATTTTATTTCCATTTTTCATCTACATACAATATAATACTACACTGGTAAGCAAAAAAAAAAAAATAAACGATTTTGCCATTTAACACCGATTTTTGAATTTAATTTACAAAGGGTGGTATTATTTTTTTGGTATCGTTGGAATGCTGATTTTCTACTCTTTCCAATAATACCAAAAATATTTGGATTTCCAAAAAGTTTCATTGATTAAAACGATTTTACTCAATAGAACTGTTTTTGCTCGCTCAGCAACATACCCGCTGCGAACTAGTCATCCTTATAAAAACACATGCAACTGCATTTTCCTATCATTCCTTTATCGGAACTTGAACCGTCAACATCTCTGTTATATCTGCTCACTAATTACGTCATTGAAAAATGGATACCACCTCAGAAGAAACGACACAAGTCATTGACTTATTGCAAGAAGAGCATAGCCAACGTGTGGTCGCGCAACTGCACCTGAGCCAGTCAGCTGTCTACGGAAGTGACCAAGAGACTACGCCTGGGGAGGACAATGCGCATTGCTACACTACTGAAACAGTCCCCTACTGAGGAGGTTCTGTCATGGTGTGGGGAAGCATCTCACTGGATGTGAAAACCGATTTGGTTTTCGTGACTGATGATTAACTGCTCACCAGTACATCAAGATGATTCTGCAGGAACACGTTGTTCCTTATGCTGGATTTGTTGGCGATAGCTCCTTGCTAATGCACGAAACTGCGGGGCCACATGCTGCTGCATCGGTGCCGCAATACCTGGCTGAAATGGGAATACCCACATTAGACTGATCTACTCGGAGTGCTGACTTCAATCCAATCGAGCACATGTGGGATGAGCTTAAAAGAAGGCTTCCAATCAGAAATCCAGCTCCTACATCACTTAGGGACTTAAAGGTTGTGATGGCGGAAGAGTAAGGAAGAATCCCACAGACAGTGATGAAAAAGCTCACCCGTTCCATGAAAAACCGGCTGGAAGCAGTACTAAGGACTAGGGGGTAATACAAAATATTTATTTTGGTTTTTATAAATAAATTTAATTGTTAAACGTAAAAGTTGTTTAATTTTTCCTTCCTCTTACCCCTATTTTCAATCTTTGTTCTTCTTGTTTCCTCTTTCAATCATTTTAATCAGTAAAGAGCATGAGGTATGCTATGGAATTTTGTATCATTAGAAAGAGAATAGAATGGGCTTTCAAATGATACTAAAATCCGTAAAAAATATATAAACACTAAATTCTAGGATCCGTGTTAAATAATGCCAAATAGTTTGAGTCGATTTTTTTGCTCACCAGTTTATAATTCTCTAGTAAGTGACGGCTGATATTGTAATATACGTAAGACTGTATATGTCTATGAACTATTAGTAAAAATTGATTAAATTTTTGATATTTCAATGCTTCTTGGGGAGGTTTCATAAGAGTAAATAATATTACAACATAAAAGGTATAAATCAGTCGAAAATCCATTGTACTTCCTATTTGTGTCTGTGTTACGGCCACCATTTGAGGCTATTGTTTAAGACCGTCGACGATCCTTTACTTTTGTTGCTGCTGTTGGAAGTTAAAGGACGATGGTGTCTCAAAATATTTATGGACACATTTACATCTTATGAAGATAAGTTTTTTTTTACTTTTAATTTAAAATATATAGATTTGATTTATGCACACAAATGGTGAAATTGTACATCAAAGAAAATATTTACAAAGTAATTTAGGAGATTAAAATTAGTTCTTCATATTCTTATTAACGATGATGAATTTTACATTTTTATTTTAGAATGTACAGTTTAAAAATTCATAAAAATGATTTGTTTAGGCGTCATGTGTTTTTGAAATAGGTAAGTCATATATACAGTCCCTGGCCAAATTATTAGACGCACTGTATTTTTTTTTAGTAATTTTATGTTTCTTAAGAGTGTTTATGCAATAATGGTATATTTAAACTACAATATTATTGATTTTTATTTAAAAGAATTGTTGTAGACTACATATTTGTATTTATTTTTAACATATGGCAACACTGTGTTGACAAAGTGATACATGAACGTAAACAAGTACAAACCTGTATCAGTCGCGATCGGAATCGAGTCAGGTACGGACGTGTTTCTGTGGCTTTATGGACTGTGATTGTTTGTTTAACAGTTTTATACTACTCAGTTATTAGTTTATTTTGTATGCAGTGTTTTAAAAAAGTAATTGGACTATTTTCATTATGGGTAGAAAAGGCGATCTTTCACCACGTAAAAAAGCTGAAGTGAAGGCCCTTGTGATTGCGAAAACATTTACAAACCGAGAAACATCACGAAGATTGGAGGTTTCTGAAGCTAGTGTACGACGCATAAAAAAAGAAAATTGAGTCAGGGAAGGAATTAAGCCCGAAAAGAAAGAAAAGATGGGGTAGAAAAACCAATTTTCACTCCACAGTCAGAGAGATGTTTGAAGAAAATTTGTGTAGAAAACAGATTTGCTACCACAAAGGTAATAAAATCACAACTCCAGGATGCTAGCGTAAATGCTTCTGAGCGCACTGTTCGAAGAAAATTGAAAGAATTAGATTTTAAGGCCTGTCGCCCCGCCAGGAAGCCCAAGTTAACAGCTGCAATGACAGCAAAGCTCCTGAAGTGGGCCAAACAATGGCAAGACAAAGATGTGGACTTCTGGAGATCGGTAAGATACAGCAATTTAATCAATAATTCATACATTATTATCATTTTCAGTTAAATAAAGCAAATAAACATGGAAGTTTATATATTTTTCCTATTTTTGACAGGTTTGCTTCAGTGACGAAGGCACATTCGAAATTTTGCAGAATAAAGCTCAGTATGTGCGTCGTCGTCATGGAGAAAAGTTTCATCCTGATTGTGTCGTCCCGACGGTTAAACATCCCACCAAAGTGATGATTTGGTCAGTCATCAGCGGCAAGGGCACTGGACGTCTGTACGTCGTCAAAGGAATAATGAGGCAAGATCAGTAAAAAGAAGTATTACAAAATCGGTTGATTCCGCAGCTCAGAGAATGGTTTCCAAATGGGGAACCATTCACTTTCATGCAAGATGGAGCTCCCTGCCACACTGCTCGGTCTGTTAAAGCTTTTTTGGCAGAAAAAAATATCCCTCTGTTGGATTGGCCGGGTAATAGCCCTGATATGAACCCCATTGAAAATGTGTGGGAGCTGATGAAAAGAGAAGTGGCTAAAGATGTGATAACCAACAAAACCCAGCTCCTAGAAAAGATTATTCATGTGTGGAATCATCATCCTCAAATGCAGGAGACAGTACAATCTTGCATTGATAGCATGCCGCGCAGAATTAAAGCTTTGATAGCGGCTAAAGGTGGCTCAACTAAATATTGACTTTTACTAACATTAATTTCACTTTTCTTTAAAACTTAATAAACTTATGCTTTTCTAAATTAATGCTGTTTTATTTATGTCAAATAAATAGGTAATTGATTGGATAATATAAAAATAAAAAACAAATCAATTTAAAATAATAAAACGGTACAATATCACTCGGTAATTATATATATATATATATATATATATATATATATATATATATATATATATATATATATATATATATATATACATACATATATATATATATATATATATATATATATATATATATAGATATATATATATATATATATATATATATATATATATATATATATATATATATATATATATATATATATATATATATATATATATCTATATATATATATATATATATATATATATATATATATATATATATATATATATATATATATATATATATATATATATATATATATATATATATATATATATATATATATATATATATATATATATATATATATATTAGAGTGACCGGATCTCATAGAGGGGGAAAAAAAATGTCTGGAATCTTGTTCATCTGGACCCCACAAAACGATTCCCCTTTCCAGATATTGAGATAGCCGAAATTTGAGCTCGATTAAACGACGTTAACCCGTGCCGCTCATCGCTCAAAGTTTGAAAAAATCCAAATTTTTGGCCAAAAAGCTGACATATGGAGCCATAACTCCAGAACGGTAAATAATAGAAACACGCTTAATATCTCAAAAGAAAGCTAATGTTGTTCTTCAAAATTTATAT
The DNA here is from genome assembly GCA_019049505.1 of Pachyrhynchus sulphureomaculatus. NCBI lineage: Eukaryota > Metazoa > Arthropoda > Insecta > Coleoptera > Curculionidae > Pachyrhynchus > Pachyrhynchus sulphureomaculatus. Next base: position 110,293,103 of record CM032448.1, on the reverse strand, counting down.
TCTATACATAATTGTTGTTATTTTAAGTCAAACCATTTACAACAGCCTTTAGCCCCAAAAACGTGACCTGGTACCAGTAGGAGCCAGTTTGGGAGTATTCTAAGAATTTTACGGGTTTTTACATAATGTGTCTCGGAATTAACATTTTTTTGTTAAAAAGTATTTTGGAACTCAATTTTCAAACATAAAGAGCCTTTTGTTCAAATTTAATTTTTATTATATGGGGATTACCTGACTAGTTTACCAAAGAAAGACCCCAGGTAAAAAGGAGGGTGAATCTAATTTCTATTTTAGGGATGGTAATTTCCGACATCGATTTTTTGCGGTCACCCTAATATATATATATATATATATATATATATATATATATATATATATATATATATATATATATATATATATATATATATATATATATATATATATATATATATATATATATATATATATATATATATATATATATATATATATATATATACCAGGTGTACAAGTATGAAATGCGGATTTTTTTTTCTAAAAAAACATGTTAAATTCGGAAGAATGATAAAAAGTGCTTCATTCAAAGTAGGCTCCATCGCTTGTTACACATTTTTCCCATCTTTCGGGCAATTTGCTGCGAACCATTCATCGTGCCATTTTTTTACATCTTCGTACGAAGCAAAGCGCTGCTCAGCAAGTGCGTGATCCATCGATGCAAACAAGTGGTAATCGGAAAGGGCCAAGTCTGGTGAGTAAGCCGCATGAGGTAGAACTTCCCAGCTGAGTGCTTCCAACGTGTCGCGAACTGGTTTTGCCGTATGTGCACTGTCATGGAGAAAAATGACTTTGTGTTGCCTCTTTCGGTATCCTGGCCTTTTTCCGAGTAGCAAACGGTTTAAATTGGTCAATTGTGTCAATGTGTAAAGTTTAGTATTAATCATTTCCCCAGGTTTTAACAGCTCATAATAGACCACACCCCTCTGGTCCCACCAAACACAGAGCATCGTCTTTTTCCCAAAGCGATTCGGTCTTATCCACTTTTCATCTCCTGTAACTATACGATGCAAAAACGACTTCCTTTTGTACCGAGCAAGCAAAATGTCACACCATTTGCCTGTCGTTCAACTCATGTGGTACCCATCTACCGGCTTCTGAATCTTTTCCATCTCTCTTAGCCGATTGGAAACAGCTTGTTGACTAACACCCAATTGCTCGGCGAGTTATTTTTGTGTTTGCGAATCATCTTCGTCCAACAATGCTTGCAATTCCACATCTTCGTATTTTTTTGGCGGTTTTCCACGTTCCTTGTCTGCAACATCGAAGTCACCACTTTTGAAACGCCGAAACCATCGTTCACACATATCTTGCGATGGAGCATGTTCATCATAAGCTTCTCGAAGTAATCGGTATGATTCAACAGCAGTTTTCTTCACACGACAAACAAATTAATGCTGTCCGCGAATGCTCTTTGTTCGGTATAAATTTCGACATATTGAACACAACAATACAACACAATGCATACACTTTTCCAATTTATCACTCGTGAGCGTCTGACACTTGTTGATGACACAACAAAATGGCGCAGTGTCAAATCCTTATAGCACAAACTGCATTGGTGCATCTTCTATTGTCTAAAATCCGCATTGCATACTTGTACACCTGATATATATATATATATATATATATATATATATATATATATATATATATATATATATATATATATATATTAGATATTACGCATTAAAAATAAGCAAATTGAGAGATACTTAATAAAGAAAAATTGCAGCTAGCTGTTTCGGTTATTGCGCGACAATGCGCCAGTATACATTGCAGTTGTTAAGAAGGCAGCTATTCAGCAATGTGGTTTCCAGGAGTTAAATAACCCACCTTACAGCCCAGATATGGTCTCTAACGACTATTTTGATGCTCTAAATTAAAATCGGACCTAGGTAGGAAAAAATTTACAAGTGTTTCGGCAATTTAAGATTATTTTAAAGACAAAAAATCAGAAGGTTTTTTAGTGGTGTAGAAAAGTTAATTAACCGTTCTGAAAAATATATCGAAATAAACGGTATTTATATCGAAAATAAAAATGTCGTATGATCTTATTACCTCTTTAATACCTAGGCAAGAAACTTTTGGAGGTTAATACGTGTTTATCAAATTTTAGATCGATGTCTCAATGAATAAGGGAGCAACGGGTTTTGTTAACTTTCTCTTTTAATTTTTACCACACTGCTTTGGTCTATTTGTTTGTTGGCACAATAACTCTTAAACTATATAAGATATCGATTTCAGATTGGGTACACATCTAATACTTGAAGTTGGACAGGAGCCCACAGTTTTTGAAGGATATTACTTCAAGAAAGAGTGCTCTATATTAATTTCCCAATATTTCCAATATTAGCTCTGTTTCAATTTGCCAATTTTTAATAGTTGTGATAAATATTTTACGAATGTTTGTCAAACATTTTATGGTAAATATGAATTTGACGATCACTTGACCTCTAATTTATGGTTTAGGTAAATATAATAGTATAGACATACAGTACTGAACTACTTTGTTTGGCTCCTTCCTATTGTTAATGAAACATGTAGGACAATGTCACAATCAACGTTTCATAATAAGAATAATATACACGCTAACAATAAAGTAATAAAAACATTGTTTTCAGTTATCGACTTTATTTTTATCTCGAAACAATTAGCAGTATATGTAAATATGACCGTATACAGCATATAAATTAGGGCGGTTTAGAATATTCACAGAACCAGAAAAAATCTTCATTAAAAACACGTATAATTTTAGGTGGTTACTGTATAAAAGAACTACCAAATTCAGTATGAAGCTACAAAGCCTTATTTTATTTTTGTTTATATTCTGTTATTGTGCTGCAGGCTCGAATTGTCCAGATCCTCCAATTGAGTGTCTTTGGTGTATAAACAGTTGTCCAGAAAATTATACTTTGGTACATAGTCCATGTGGATGTTGTTATGATCAGTGTGTCCCTAGTAAGTGTTTTTTAATATTTTCTTTTATCATTCACCTCCCCTCCTGAGTAGGGATTTTACGCTTTTTCATATTCCAAGGATATCGGCAAGGATATCGTAATACTTAGTTAATCATATTAATTAGTTAGAATTTATTAACAAAAATAATAATCTATTTGAAAGATGGTCTAAATATCTGTTAAGATAAACTACTCTTGATAACTCACATATAGGAATTTTAGCATTATAGCTTAAGTTAAAGTTATAATTATTCTTGTTTCTTTACTTACACCCATAAATGTACAAACAATACATCAGGAATACGCCTATAGCCCAACATGCAAAAAACTCATTTCCATTAGAACTTACTAGTTGTGATAAGCTCAGCGTGTAGTAAAAAAAAAGTTAGCTATCGCGGTATACTCACGGATACCAGATCGATATCCGCGAGTATCTCTGCCCTTACTCTGAATGCCAGAATATTGACTAAAAGACCTCATGTCTTAGTCTTTTCAGCACTTGGAAAGAACTGAGGATTTACAGCAACATCTCTTCATCGTCCAAAAAACCTAAAAATATGCATTTACGTACATCTTCTTGTTACTTCGCCGTCTCCTGACGAAGTTTGGCGATCCAAATTGCTAACATAGTCCTGGAAACTGCAGCTCTAAAAATATCTATTGATGAGCAATTAAACTATCTTCAGATGACTAGGAATTTTGACGTGTTCTAAGCGATCGTCTTCCTTGTATTTTACCTTCGATGACTAGTCTCACTAGTTTTGCTTTTCTTTATAGTCAGTAGCAGTTCTGTGGATTTGCTCATTTACCTAAGTACTTCAGCATTTGTTATCCTATCCACCCGTGATATCCGTAGAATTTTTCTATAAACATACATTTCGAAAGCTTCAAGTAATTTCTCTGTACTGGGATCAAGAGTCCAGCCTTCACATCCATATAGGAGTACCGAAAAAACACTCGAAGTTTTAGACTAAGGTCGGATATTGTGAAAAGATTTTTCAAATTGGTATTGGTTACTACTTGGTATTCCCAGGTATTTAAAAGAAAAAAACTCGAATTCTCTGTCCATTAGTAATAAGATTCACATCAACGTGTGATTTTGAAAACACAACCAGCTTTGTTATATTTATATGTAGTCCAAATAGCTCACTCCGTCAAATCATGTGTACATCTGCTGTTTGTAAATCATATACACCTCCTGTCAACTCGGCATTTGCAGCCAGTCAGTTAAGAATACCATAGCAAAATGTGGGAATTTAATTTCCTGTTTGTACCATTGTTTCTTGTTGACAATTGTTGCGATAATTAACCTACTGAACTTCGATTGACCTATTACCGTGATCGCTCTAAAAGTTACCAGAAGTATCTCTTCTTCCGTTCTGGCGGCGATTTTGTTAAATTTGTGTTTCTTTCCAGGGCCTCGTATCCGCATGTGCCTCATTATTTCTTTCCTTTTTATACAAATTGAAATACTTTGTAGCCCAATTTCTGCTAGCAGTTTAGACTTGACTGCTTCTGTAATGCTGAAGCCAGTTGGTCTCTGAATCTTCTTCAGCATAGTCCACACTGTAACCTTTTTTACTCCAAGTGATTACTGCTACCATGAATGGTCCTTTTCCAGCATCTCATCTCTATGCGTGGGCCACGATGGCTTCAAATTCTCTCCAAATTAGACGCCTTGATCGTCCAATTAATGCCCCATCCGTTAAGTTCTGAATTTATATCAACATAGCCCGCACTATTATTTTCTATACTCCAGGTCATTACTATTATCATATGGATTTAGCTCCCAGCCAGAACAAGCAGAAGCTAAAACTCTATAAATAACCGGTCAAGTTGAACTTGCGCAATTAGTGTTCCGTACGTTGTTTGCTTTTGAAATAAAAAATTTTGTTACAGATGTATAATGACTTCACAAAACACACCCTAAATGAGTTTTCAACAAAGTTTGTTTTCAATCTTTAGTGAAATCTGATGACCTTGAAATTTTTGTTTTTTTTAAATACCAGAAAAATTATTGAAGGTAATGCATTCGTCATAATTTTCGTTCAATCTACACCCCGTGGAGAATATTCCGGAATTTTTTCCAAGTTTTTTGATAAGTACTTTTCGAGATAAGGCGGGGCACAGCGATTTTTTAAAAATAATACAGAGAAAAGTGCGCGCAAGTATTACATTATATATACATTTTCTACTCGTGTTTTCACAAGCTTTCATTGGACACCACACTCGATGACCTAGTAAAAATTTTCCCGATTTCACCCCCCAAAACTAACCCCTTAAGTCAAAATTTAACTCTCAAAACTACATGGCTCTGATGAGGCCATCAATTCCTATATTAATACCAAATTTCAACTTTCTATGTCAAATCGACTGTGACAGACAGACAGACAGACACCGAAGTGATCTTATAAGTGTTCCGTACGGAACACTAAAAAAGAGTAATTAATAGAACTATTTACCAACGTAGCATGTGTGATTTTTATTTTAATTCTGTATCAAGTCTTACAAACGGTTAAGAGTACCATCATTACTATAGGTAAATATTTACTATAAATTATTACAGATGAGAAATGTCCCAAAGAAGAAATAAAATGTCGTGAATGCATTAACAGTTGTCCCAAGGGTGAAATCTTAAATCTCAGCCCCTGTGGTTGTTGCTATAACAAGTGTGTACCAGGTAAGATTTTTTTAATTTGCATTTATTTACACATTCTAAAGGCAGTCACCTTTTTTTAATTTTCAATTCTAGACTTCTCATACGAGTACTAGTTGAACATTATTTTAGAAGGTACAGATATACCAGTACATAGCATTAAATTTAGATACATTGTACCTTATATATATACATACATAATCCTTCCTCTTCTACCTTACGGTGTCGAAGTAGTGGAGCAGGTAATGGGTCGCCACTCCTTTCGGTCCTCTGCCATTTTCTCCGCCTGTTTCCAGGTAATGTTCTTCTCTTTCAAGATTTTTCCTACACCATCATTCCACGTTCTTGTTGGCTTACCTCTTTTACGCTTCTTATCCACTGCCATTTTCCATATTTTCTTTACCATTCTACCGTCGCTCATTCACACCATGTGTCCGAACCACGTTAACTGTTTTCTCTCCGAGGTTGTTACCACGGAATTCACATTATACGTTTCGCGGACTATAGTGTTCCTGATGCGTTCTCGTCACTCCGATAGCCGCCCTCAGAAAGCGCATTTCACACGCCTGGATTCTACTTCAGTTTCGCTCATCCAAACTCTAAGTCTCACCCCCATACAGCAGCACCGGGATGTACACCGTAATAACCACCCTTATTTTAGTATTCAGGCTAACTTCTGTTTTTCTAATAAATGATTTGTTCAATGCGTAGAATAACTTAGTTGCCTCGGTCACTCTACTATCCACTTCAGTATTAAGCTTTCCACATGCACTCAAAAAGGCTCACAGACACCTAAAATTCTCAACTTGTTTAATTTTCACATCATTCATGGTGATTTCTGCTTCCCTCGGTGTTTTAGCGATCACTATCATCTCTGTCTTAGCCGCATTCGCTTTCATACCATATTTTACAAAAATATCATTCCATACATTCAGATTTGTCTGCATGTCCCTTTCCGAACTTGTCACAATGACCAGGTCATCTTCATATACAAATTGCGAAACATATACTTGCCCCAGTTTGTAGACACCCACTCTCGTCTTCTTGACCTTACTTCTGGCTTCCTTCGAGATTTCATCCAAACAAAAATAATAGTCTGATGTGTGATCTCTTGGTTTTGCGAAGTTCATGTGACGTGTTCCGTTAGCCCATTCAGTCAAAAGAGTAACACAAGATGCACAACATATATGGGGAACTCACAATTTATCTTGGTGGCGAACTGGAAATCCGAAATATTCGAAATAACACTTCTTGACCAAGTCTGTAAAATTTCTTAGCTAACTAATGAATGTAAGTTCACCACACACGTAACAGAATCGATCAGGATACAAGTTCTCGGCATATTATTGAACGTTCAAAACAATGTTCTCAACGATCTCTTCTTATAACGTAATTTAAGTGACTGTCACTATTTCAAAAAAAGTGAGGGTGATCGAACAAAAATTTTTGCGGGTTTTTAATTGGGGTAGATAGGTAAGCATAAATTACATACTAGCTTACCTGCTGAACCTAATACAAATTCACATTTGTATTAGGTTCAGCTTGTCACTCCTCGTTTAACTCTTTTCAAGCAGGCTTTTATATGGAAAACGTCAACCCTTTGGAATAATTGGCCCAGGCCTTTCTCACCGAATAAAATTTACAACGATTCAAAAGTTGAATTGCTTTTTCTGGACACGCGTTACTCCTGTAGAGCTTTGGGAATTTCCCTACAGCCAATTTGCTATATCTATAAAAATATATTGGGATGGTCAAACCAAAAATACTATATGGATCTCTGGTATGGTGGGGCAAGACCAAACAAAAAACAGCAATACGGCGGCTATGTAGGGTGCAAAGACTTGCATGCCTATGCGTTACAGGAGCTATGAGATCCACTCCAACGGCGGGCATGGAAGCTCTTCTGAACCTTACACCGCTTAACGTGGCTGTTCAAGAGGAGGCAACTTTTCAGGCTATCTCCATCCACAGAAGGGAAAAACTTAAGGAGGGCAACCTTATCGGTCATCTCACGATCCTGAAGGGGATCGGAGACATACTTAATATGTCAACGGCCAGCGACACCATTGATCCTATACAGTGCTTCGTTAGGAAGTATGGGGTCTACTTCCCGACAAGGGAAGAGTGGTGCGCAAACCCAAGGTGGCTACAGGATGGCTCACAAAAGTGGTACACGGATGGATCCAAAACTCTCCAAGGGGTGGGAGCAGGAATAGTGGGGCCTAGAGCACACAGAACAATAACATTGAGCAAGGACACCACAATATTCCAGGCGGAACTATACGCAATATTGGAAGCTGTAGGGATCCTATCCGAAAGGGGGTACAGGGTAGTAAGTATCAAAATACTCTCGGACAGCCAATCAGTCTTAAAGGCCCTGAATAGCTGTACAATCACGTCCAGGCTAGTACTGGAATGTCATAACATGCTTAATGCCCTGGCAATTCAGAATCAGATTACTCTGATCTGGGTTCCAGGACATGAGGGGCACAGAGGAAATGAGATGGCAGACATCTATGCAAAAAAGGGGCTGAGGGGACCTTCATTGGACCCTCTCCATCCTTTGGATTCAGCAGGGGTCTCCTTAAAGAGGAGATGATGAAATGGACAAAATCCATAGTAGAGAAACATTGGAACGACACTAACGGTCTGGAACATTCTAAAAAGTTTCTGAGCTTTGATGCAAGGAGGGCGGATCTCGCCCTAAAAATGGATAGGAAAAGCCTAAGATTACTGGCGGGGGCACTCACAGACCACCATACCTGCAATAAGCACCTATACAGAATGGGCCTATCAACCACGTACACCTGCAGATTCTGCGGTGAGGAAGAGGAGTCCATGGAACACTTGATTACCAACTGTGCGGCATTGGGACACAGGAGACATAGGATACTACATGCCTATACGCTGGGTGAACAGGATCTGCTAACGCTCCCATTAAAGGAGCTGGTCCTGTTCCTGGATGTATTAAACCCGTGAGGGATAAGGGGAAGCACAATAGATCAATGATGGTCGCAGTGCAAAGGGCCATTTTGGGCCACACTCCCCTCTACACATTACATTACATTACATATTGGGATGGTATGATAATATTAGGAACGAGGTTGGAAAGAGATGGACGAACGTTGCACAGTTTAGAAACAGATAGAGGAGTATGAAGTAGGTGTATGTCCACTCATTAACTATGAGCGCTGAAAAGAGAGGTAAAATGAGTGGTTAAATTGTGTCCACACCATATAAAGTTGATAGTTTAATAGTATTGATTATTTCTGATGAATGCAACTGCGTCTTAAAAGATTCTGTCATATCTGAGGTCGTTTTCACATATTGTTTCACTTGATGTTTTATTAAAAACCAACAACTTTAACTTCCCAGAGAATCATGCATCTTGCGTATTAGACGTGGCAAAGAAAAACGATGTACTCGAAGTTAGATCAATAATGCTTCAGCGAATTTACTGCTTCCCTTAAAGACATCATTAAAAAAATACACACAAGAATATGTATTTATTTTTGTAGCATTTAGTATGGATCTCGGCTGAGAGGTCTCATATCCACGCAATGGCAGTTGCTCGTTTTTTTGCTCTTGCACCAAATTTATCCTAAGTTGGGAATGTGGAATCTTTGGCACAATGATACTACTCAGTATATATCACCACTTCACCAAACGCTTTATTTTTGCACTCGACGCGCGTTTCGCTAACCATGTTAGCTTCATCAGGAGCGATGATTGATCAGTCAATCATCGCTCCTGATGAAGCTAACATGGTTAGCGAAACGCGCGTCGAGTGCAAAAATAAAGTGTTTGGTGTAGTGGTGATATATACTGAGTAGTATAATTTATCCTGACATATTTCATCTTATTAAGTCAAACTTAAAGTTAAATGATGTGTTTAGAAAACTCTATATTATTTGGATTTTAGATGAAACTCCCTCTACTACAACTACAGAAGCACCATGTCCTCCAGACATTTGCCAAAGGGTAAGATGTGCAATTCCAACATGCAAAGAAGGGTACATTTTAGTGGCAGGAGCTGGTTTTTGTGGTTGTTGTCCTGATTGTGTAAAACCAAGTAAGTAGTGATAAATATGTTTACTTTTACATGATAAGATGCCTTTGTAACATTAAATTAAGGTCACATCATAAAATTTGGAGCAGTATTAAAACAAATTTACAGAAAAAAATAACCGGTGAAGGGCAAGTTGAAGTTGCACAATTAGTGTTCCTTACGTTGATTGCTTTTAAAATAAGAATTTTTGTTACGGAGGTATAAAATGATCAGTGACTTCACAAAACAGACCCCAAATGAGTTTCGAACAAAATTTATTTCCAATCTTTATTAAAAACTGATGACATTGAAATGTTTATTTTTTTTTATATACCAGGCGAATTATTAAACATAATGTGCTCGTGATAATTTTCGTTCAATTTATGGTACACCCTGTGGAAAAATTCCAGAATTTTTTCAAAATTTTTTGTTCGGTACTTTTCGAGATAAGGGGGGGAAGAGAGATTTTTCGCGATTTTTTAAAAATAATACAAAGAAAAGTGGGCACAAGTATTACATTATCGTGTTTTCACAAGCTTTCATTTGACTCGATGACCTAGTAAAAAATTTTTTTTTCACTTCCGATTTCACCCACCAAAACTAAGCCCTTAAGTCAAAATTTACCTTTCAACACTACATGGCTCTGTTGAAGCCATCAATTCCTATATTAGTATCAAATCTCAATTTTCTATCGCAAATAGTTTCGGAGAAAATCGGGTGTAACCGACGGACGGACGGATGGTCTGACTGACGGACGGACTGATTTTATAAGTGTTCCGTACGGAACACTAAAAGGTGATGATTTCTTGAAATAGTTTCCCTTTTGAGAAACACCACTCAAACTTTTTTTATGTTCTATATTGCTGTTTCTATATATCAAAATAAAGCACTTTACATAACATCGCTGCTATATAAATTACCTAAGATTCAAGCCTCAGAAAAGTCAAAGGATCATTTTACACTGGTGATATTCCGGTGCCATGAAATAAGTTGTATGAAAAGAATATTTAATAAAAAAAGAATTGTAAACAAACCTCCAATTGAGACAATATTTTAACACTCCTGAGAGTTTGTCAAAGTCAGTGGAGTAAAAGGCCTATTCTATCTAAAATAGTCGGAAATAAAAACTCCAAAAATTTCAGGTTTCATAACAAAGACAATAAGATTTATTTCCTATATAGCTCTTTATAGATGATATATTGGGAAGTACTGTTAATAGGTACCATAATTTGGTAAAACGAAAATTTGAATTTATAGAACTTCCAATAGATTAGATTTAATAATTCAATAATTAATAATTCAATAGTTAATCTTTTTGATATGTAGGTCCAAAATGGCAAAATTAAATTTACGTTTCTGAGAAATCAGCAATTTATATTTTCGCTAGTTCTAAGGGGCTATTAAATACGTTTTTTTTACGATAGCAACGAGGATGTTTTTTCAAGTTACCTATCTAGCTATAAAAAAACATTCACAGAACTACTAAATAACTACTGTCAACTTACTCCAGAATTTCTAGAGTTGTTTCATTTTATCTAAAAAAATATATATTGTTTGCGTCCTAAAAAATACCTCTATAGCGGTTATCAACTCAACTCATCTTTGAAAAAATTTTGGCTTTTGTTTAGATGTTTGAACAAAAAAAAAAGTCACAGGTACTAAATTAATAGCCATATGGTAGATGCTGCAAATCGGTGAATCCTCAGCTTTCAGTAAGAGCTTGAATTACGCGAGCCTTATAAACCCTAGAGTTGCCGTGCAAGGACAAAATTCTGATTCTCCATGAATTTGGAGTTTTTCCCCAATAAACAGGTTTTGGATGCTCTTTTCGGTCATAGCTCCATTAATAATGAATCCTTGTGTAATTTAATCAACATAATTGCTTCTTAGTATCAAAAAACAGCAATAAACAACTTTTCAGAAAACAGCTGAGTTTTCGCCTTCTTTGGAGGTGTAGACCACCAGCTTAATTAGACGATTCCATTAGAAAACTCGATTTTGCTACAAAACACGTTCTCATGGTCCTCCCAGGCGACCAAATGTACTTGAAAAATTTCTGTCATAACCAGCTTCTAGTCTGTGTAAAGATTTTGGAGGTCCATTTTGTAAACGCTATTTCATTCCTAATATTGCTGCATCATCTTGAAAAGTGCAGTCTCGAATACTCCAGCTTCTTAGGCATGCACTGGAATCTTCGTTTGTCAATCTAACCAAAGCGGATTCTTCTCAATAAGCTTAATGATTTAGGAGTCCTTGCCTCAACCGTTCCGAGGTCATCCTGAATTAAGTCTCGGCCCCATCGAAACTGTTCGGATTTAAATTTTAATTAAAAATAAGATGAGACGTCATTGCCGTATACCTGGAATATTCTTTAATGAATAACTTTTAGTTTATTGCTTCCTTCGGTGAGAAACTTAATCTCTTCGCATATGTATCAAATTATTTTCATTCATTTTTCATTAAAAAAATCGTAAAACTTCATAACCAGTGAACTCGTACAATATTTCGTCAAAATACTTACAACAGTGACACTAACTTGACAAGCAGACATTTTTTTGTATGACGTCATTTTCGTGGCTAGGTGATAATTTAAAAAACATGAAAAATGAAATATATATATTATCCTATTTTAGAGAAAGGCCACAAATGCTATACAGACTACTATACTCGTCAACCCACTTGTGGATGCGAGCTAAAATGTTGCAACGGAAGATGTATTCCAAGGAGAGCTCCATGCCTTTTATGCGAAGAAATAAGTTTTTCTTTGTAAATTAAATATTTAAATGAAAGATCTTATTTACTTTGTTTAAATCACTATACTAAATAAAAAACCTCTGACCACGGTGTCGTAGATGATCCTACATTATCAACGTTCTGAACGTAAAAGTAGGATTACATATGTTTGATAATATAAATTCATCTACGAAACAGTGATCTCGTAAGAGAAATTTTTAATTCAATATAGTGATTTGTTTAGCAAAGTAAATAAGTTCTTTCATTTATTTACAATGTATGGTCACAAAGTAACGGAGACTTCAATTAATTAATTAAATCTCTTTCTAAGTATCTACTCGATGTGTTTCTTTTCCTCGTATTTACTTTAGTAATAATATATATATATATATATATATATATATATATATATATATATATATATATATATATATATACCAGGTGTACAAGTATGAAATTTGGATTTCAGACAACAGATGGTGCACCAATGCAGTTTGTGTTATAAAGATTTAACACTGCGCCATTTTGTTGTGTCATCAACAAGTATCAGACGCGCACGAGTGATAAATTGGAAAAGTATGTGCATAGTGTTATGTTGTTGTGTTCAATATGTCGAAATTTATACCGAACAAAGAGCATTCGCGGACAGCACTAATTTTTTTGTTTTCATTTGAAGAAAACTGCTGATGAATCATACCGATTACTTCGAGAAGCTTATGGTAAACATGCTCCATTGCAAGATACGTGTGAACGATGGTTTCGGCGTTTCAAAAGTGGTAACTTCGATGTTGCGGACAAGGAACGTGAAAAACCGCCAAAAAGATACGAAGATGTGGAATTGCAAGCATTGTTGGCCGAAGATGATTCGCAAATACAAAAACAACTCGCCTAGCAATTGGGCGTTAGTCAACAAGCTTTTTCCAATCGGCTACGAGAGATGGGAAAGATTCAGAACTCCAGTAGATGGGTATCACTAAGTTGAACGAGAGGCAAATTGAAAAGCGCAAAAACACGTGTGACATTTTGCTCACTCGGTACAAAAGGAAGTCGTTTTTGCATCGTATAGTTACAGGGGATTAAAAGTGGATTTATTTTGAGAATCACAAGCGCAAAAAGCCATGGGTAGTCCCAGGCGCACCATCCACATCGTCCGCAAGACCGAATCGCTTTGGCAGAAAGACGATGCTCTGTGTTTGGTGGGACCAGAGGGGCGTGGTCTATTATGAGCTGTTAAAACCTGGGGAAACAGTTAATACTAAACGTTATCAACAACAATTGACCGATTTGAACCGTTCGCTGCTTGAAAAAAGGCCAGAATACCGAAAGAGGCAACACAAAGTCATTTTTCTTCATGACAATGCACCATCACATACGGCAAAACCAGTTTGCGACACGTTGGAAGCACTCAGCTGGGAAGTTCTACCCCATGCAGCTTACTTAACAGACTTGGCTCCTTCCGATTACCACTTGTTCGCATCGATGGGTCACGCACTTGCTGAGCAGCGCTTTGTGATGTGAAAAAATAGCTCGATGAATGGTTCGCAGCAAACGGGGAAGATTTTTACTGGCGTGGTATTCACAAATTGCCAGAAAGATAGGAAAAATGTATAACAAGCGATGGAGCATACTTTAAATAAAGCGCTTTTTATCATTCTTCCGAATTTAACATGCTTTTTTAGAAAAAAATCCACATTTCATACTTGTACACCTGGTACATATATATATATATATATATATATATATATATATATATATATATATATATATATATATACATATATATATATATATATATATATATATATATATATATATATATATATATATATATATATATATATATACTCGTATATATAAAGATATTTACTGTTAAAATATTTAATTTAAATACATTCAGTTCTCAGTTAGTAAATTTAGTATATTCCTTAATATTTTTTAGATTTTTTTTTAATACAAGACTAGTATCTGTGTAAAAACGCAATTCAATAGGAGAGCTAAGAAAATGTAATTCAAACAATAGAACTGAGTTTTCCATAATGTTTTAAATATTTCTGCATTAGGTTTTTAGTTGATGGTTAGAGTATGAGAGGTTTTAAATACATTGGAGGTACTTGAAACTCATTTACCAAAAAAATGTATTTAAGTTTAAACTTTTATCAGTGTTCTTTGAGACGTTGTAGGTATATTTTTTGTGAATGTTAATCAAATGAAATTTTAAAAACAGGTCTAGACTTAAAATTTAAAAATAATAAATAAAAAAAAAAAATCTAAAGAACTATAAATTATGCTTACATACTCTAAAAACTTGGGGTTAGTAGTATATATATATATATATATATATATATATATATATATATATATATATATATATACATATATATATATATATATATATATATACATATATATATATATATATATATATATATATATATATATATATATATATATATATATATATATATATATATATATATGAAACATTATGTTTGCGAACGCGCCGTTTAAGTTCCTCCCATAAATGCTCGATGGGGTTAACATCGCGTGATTGCGGAGGTGTATGAAGCTGCTGTTGCACATTATGGATCATCCACTTTCACACCAAGTTTGTGGTATCTTTCGAATCATTGTCCTGTTGGAAAATATATATCTTTTTTCGAGTGCTAATTTTTGGACACTTTCTCTTAAATTGTCTCTAAAAATGTGCAGATAAACATGCTGATTCATGATACCATTAAAAAAATGTAAATTTTCAATCCCTCCAACGGACATGCATCCCCAAAGCAGAACACTGCCACCCCCTTGTCTCGCCATGGAACAAACCTTTTTAATATCGAATGCGATATTCTTTTTTCTGTAAACTGCCATCAGACCAAAAAAGATTACTTTTAGATTCATCACTAAAGATTACGGATCCCCAAAATTCAGGAGGCTTAGTAATGTATTCCCTAGCAAAAGCTAACGACTTTTTGCGATTAGCTTCTGAAATTAACAGCTTCTTCCTGGCTGCACATCCCTTATAGTCTGCCCTGTGTAAACAATTTCTCACTGTTTGTGAACAAACATTTTTCGAAAATAGTTCCCGTACTTCTTCTTTCAATTTTGGTGCACTTTTCTTGCAATCAATAATTATTTGTCTAACACTACTGGCCTCTTCACGTGGAGTCAGTTTCTTGGGACGACCGGAGCGTGGTCGAATTTTATAGGAACCTGTTTATTTATACTGGTTTACAATATACTGAACAGTAGCATGCGACTTTTTAACAATTTTTCCTATATTTCTGTAGGATTTTCCAACTTTCCACAAATTAGTTATGATTTTTCGAACTTAAAATGGAATTTCACAATTTCTCTTGCTCATTCTTAATACTACTTTGAAAACCCACTGCAAAATTACTAGCAACAAGTGACAGGTTATAAAGTATGGCCGAAAATTATTCATTTGTTTTCAGTTTAGCGAGCACTAGATAGCTTGATATAATGCTGCTGATTATAACGTGTTTTTTTCAATGCAGTTCTTAAGTGTATGAAGACTTTTTTGACATTAATTATGTTTACATTTTTATAATAATGATGTAACTTCTAAATAAAATGTTCCGTAGTTGTCGTTAATACTAATCCTCGTTTATAAAGTTTCAAATATTAACTAAGTTGGGAATGTGGAATCTGCAATGACACTACTCAGTATATATAGTATATATCACCACTACACCAAACACTTCAGTTTTGCACTCGACGTGCGTTTCGCTAAACATTTTAGCTTCATCAGGAGCGATGATTGACTAATCAACGCGCGTGTGAGTGCAAAAATAAAGTCTTTGATGTAGTGATGATATATACTGAGTATTTTCAAATATTAGTTTAAACATGCTTTTTCGTAGTTCCAATTAATTAGTTAAATATAACAGAAAAATAGTATAGAAAGCAGGTGGTGTATGGAGACTTTTTGGACTGACTGTATATATATATATATATATATATATATATATATATATATATATATATATATATATATATATATATATAATAGCCGGGCCCGCGGCTCCGCTCGCGTGGACTTGATTCACTACTACCGTCACTGCTTATTCCTTATGTTACCCAACGTAATAAAATATCTCCCATTATTTCTCCTTATCTCCCAATATTTCTCCTTATTTCCCATTATCTCTACATAATTTCCATTATCTAGGCTTATCTCTGCTTATCTTCCATTATTTCTCCTTATCTCCCATTATTTCTCCTTACCTCCCATTATCTCACCTTATTTCCCATTATGTAGGCTTATCTCGACTTATCTCCCATTATTTCTTCTTATCTCCCATTATTTCTCCTTATCTCCCATTATTTCACCATAACTCCCATTATCTAGACTTAACTCCGCTTATATCCCATTATCTCTCCTTATCTCCAATTATTTGTACTTATCTCCCATTATCTCACCTTATCTCCCATTATCGAGGCTTATCTCGACTTATCTCCCATTATTTCTCCTTATCTCCCATTATCTCACCTTATCTCCCATTATCTAGGCTTATATCGAATTATATAGAACATACGTATAAATTTATAAAAACACGTAAATCGGATAAGTGGTTCTCGAGTGATAAGCGCACTAACAGACAGACAGACAGACAGAGAGACGTTGCATTTTATATATATTGTATTCTTTGCTACATGATATTGTTCCATATTTAATGCTTTAGGGAGTATATTGCAAGAGAACGCGCTAGGGGCAAACTTTTCTTCGACTTGATTCACTATTATCGCCACTGCTTATTCCTTATGTCACCTAATAAAATATATCCTATAACCTGGCCAGAGAACATACGTATGTTTAAAAAAAAGCACGTAAATCGGATAAGTGGTTCTCTAGTGATAAGCACACTAACGGACGGACAGACAGACGGACAGAGAGACATTGCATTTTATATATATTATAGATATTCTCTGCTACACAATATTGTTCCATATTTAATGGTTTGGACTGTGTATTGCAAGAGAACGCGCTAGCGGCAAACTTTGTCCGACTTCATTTACTATTATTGTCACTGCTCATTCCTGATGCTACCTATCGTAATAAAATATAGCCTATAACCTGGCCGGAGAACATATGTATGTTTTAAAAAAAAAGTACGAAAATCGGATAAGTGGTTCTCCAGTGATAAGCGCACTAACGGACAGACAGAGATACGTTGCATTTTATATATATTATAGATGTAATAAAATATATACCTATAACCTGGTCAGAGAACATATGTATGAATTTAAAAAATTACGTAAATCGGATGAATGGTTCTCGAGGGATAAGCGCATTAACGGACAGGCAGACAGACAGACAGACATTGCATTTTATATATATTATAGATATAGATTATTATTATTATTATTATATAACCTGGCCAAAGAATATATATATGAATTTAAAAAAAATCGGATAAGTGGTTCCCGCGTGATAAACGCACTAATGGACAGACAGACCGACAGAGAGTCATTGCATTTTATATATATTATAGATTATACATTACAGATATTCTTTGCTACATAATATTGTTCCATATTTAATGGTTTAGGCTGTGTATTGCAAAGGCACGCGCTAGCGGCAAACTTATTTCCGACATCATTCACTATTTTGCGTCACTGCTCATTCCTTATGCTAGCTATCGTAATAAAATATAGCCTATAACCTGGCCAAAGAACATATGTATGTTTAAAAAAAAAAATTACGTAAATCGGATAAGTGGTTCTTCAGTGATAGGCGCACTAACGGACAGACAGACAGACAGATAGACGTTGTATTTTATATTATATATATATATATATATATATATATATATATATATATATATATATATATATATATATATATATATATATATATATATATATATATATATTAAAGTGGCCGGCGGATAGGTTGGGTGTAATTATTTTTCTATTGATTCCGTTCCGTACGGAACACTTATAAGATGGCTTCGGTGTCTGTCCGTCTGTCTGTCCGTCTGTCGGTCTGTCTGTCACACCCGATTTTCTCCCAAACTATTTGTCATAGAAAGTTGAAATTTGATGGCCTCGTTAGAGCCATGTAGCTATAAAAGTTAAATTTTGATCTAAGGGCTTAGTTTTGGGGGGTGAAATCGGATGTGAACAAAAAAAATTTTTACTAGGTCAACAAACGTGGTGTCAAATGAAAGGTTGTGAAAACACGAGTAAAATATATATATATATATATATATATATATATATATATATATATATATATATATACTCGTATAATGTAATACTTGCACGCACTTTCCTTTTTATTATTTTTAAAAAATCACGACAAATCGCTGTCCACCCGCCTTATCTCGAAAAGTACTTATCAAAAAACTTTGAAAAAATTCCGGAATATTCTCCACGGGGTGTAGATTGAACGAAAATTATCACGAGTGCATTACCTTTAATAATTTATCTGGTATATAAAAAAACAAAAATGCCGAGGTCAACAGTTTTCAGTAAAGGTTGGAAACAAACTTTGATGAAAACTCATTTGGGGTGTGTTTTGTGAAGTCACTGATCATTTTATACCTTCGTAACAAAATTTTTTATTTTAAAACCAATCCACGTACTGAACACTAATTGCGCAAGTTCAATTTGCACTTGACCGGTTACTTATTCTCCCTCCTGGTGCAGTTTATGTAACGATTGTTACTGGAGTTTCCTTGCCAGCCTCCAGGGTAAAACTTTTGCGATACCAGATTTTCTTCATCATTTTACCAACATCAGAGTTTTATTCTACAAGCATAGAATAGTGTGAGATATTCATTTTATGTTTCAAAAGAATAGTTCTACTACAACCCACAAGGGTAGATTAATAAAAGGCCAGTGTTTTTTATATAAAGTTTACATTTATCAAATTACACGAAATAACATTTTTCAATATTCAATATGTAAACGTAGTTGTCTAGACTACGTAATATTTTTATAATAAAATTTATAGTGAAAATAACCAAGAAATAACCTAAGAATCACTGTTACGCCAGCATTTATAGTTAATCATCTACTAGATGAAAGTTTCTCTTCTAACTCATATTTTTATTACCTCACGTAGTAGACAGAAAAGTTTCGTCTTTATATTTTGAGTATGAGTTACCGTCTCGCACAAGTATATTAAGTTTCAGTAAAAGGTGCCGTAAAAGAATGGCATCTTAGAAAAAGTGGGGCAATGTTCTAAATTATATATAAAAAATTCACCTTCAATTTTTTCTTAGGAGACGTTTAATGCTTTACTAAATGAGGTGAAAAATCCTAATAATTTTGAAGAAAAAACAGTGTTTTTGCCAAAAATCGACTTTGTTCTTCAGCATAGAGCGATACACTATTTTCAGTAATATCTCGACATCTGGATATCTTTCATATCGTACGATTTGGTGAGCCCTCTAAAATCTAATTCGACTTCTTTATTTGAGCCAAAACTCTTTCCCTGGAGCCACCTTTTCAAATTTGGAAAGAGGTAATAATCACTGAAGGCCAGATCTGGTAAATAATGAAGCAATTCATAGCCCCATTAATCCTATTTCACCATCGATCTTAAGGAGTTGTGAGCAGGTGTATTATCTTGGGGAAACAACACTTCTTTCTTAGGTAAATGTGCCCATTTTTTTTCTTGATTTCACCATTCAAATGGTCCAGTAGTATCCGGTGATTATTCGCCCCTTTTCAAGATAGTCGTTAAATATTTTTCCGTGCGTTCCCAAAAAATACTTGTCAAAATCGTTAAAGCTAATGTTGAGTCGGCTTTAATGCGGTTAAAGCCATTCTGCGGACTGCCTCTTGGATTTACGCGTGTAGTGGTAGATCTATGTTTCGTCCACTGTTACGAATCGAAGCAAAAACTCCTTTGAATTACTCCGAAAGAGTGCCAAACAGCGTTCTGAATATTCTACACGTAGCTGTTTTTGGTCAATTGTGAGAGTAGGCAGCACCCCTCGGGCACATAACTTTTTCATATCCAAATATTTAAGCAAAATATGCCTCACGCATTCTATTGATATCTTCAAATTGTCAGCTACCTTTCTCATTTTCACTTTGCGGTCATTCAGAACAATATGGTGAATTTCTTTTCAGTTTTTTTGGATTGACTGTCTCATTTGGACGTTCGGTATGTGCTGCATCATAAGTGCTTATACGACCGCATTTAAGTTCACTAAACCATCGACATATAGTTGCTTTTAGTGGAGCAAATGTGCCATAACACTTCTTAAGCCATTTATGGTTTCTGGTCATATTTTTTCCCATGAAAAAGCACACAAGCACAGGAAATTCTTTGTGTTCCATCGGTCTGCAAAAAACAAAAGTAACGTCACTCAAACAGCTGAAACTCGCAAACTAATAGACAAAATGTTATGAAAATTTTACACGAATCCTCTGAAAGTTAACACTAACTAAAAATAATACTTTTTTTTTGTTTGTGTTGCCTTCTCTCCGAAAATCTCGGAACTTTTCACCCCATGTAAGTATTTATTATTTCCAATGATACATTGCGATCATGTGCCATATACTAGTAAACTCTTTGAATCATTTATGGTGTTCAAATTGATATTGATTCTCTTGTCTTGAAGCTGTTCTCTTCCATCCATATGCCGTTCAAAAACGTGTACTTTCGATAAACGATCATCGCTATATATTTCTTTCGTCATTTTCAGTATTTACAGGGCATTTGTGCTAACATTTCAGTTAAAATTACAGCTCTCTGTTCCATGTTATAATTTCTGCCGTGATAATTTATTGGCAGTCAAATAAATTATCGTACCTCAACATTTTGTGCTAAAATTTAAAATAAAAATTGTATAAAGATGCCTCTAGTTTATAATATGCAGCACCAGTCCTAGAAATTAATTTTCGAACCGTGTATTTTCAAACTCACAAGATCTATCTTCAATAGAACTTAATTAGATGTTTCATATAGAACACAAAATTGACAATAAGTAAATTTACGGTTTCTGTAGTACGACATATTGGTTTCTACCAGTTTTAGAGAAGTTATCCCTCTTATTTTTTTATGATATTCCTGTGACACAAAAATGATTTATATATGTTATTTTTTTTTAGAATTAGGTGACAGATGCTACTTAGATTTCGACACTAATGAGCCAACTTGTGGGTCTTCGCTAACGTGTTGCCATGGAATATGCGTTCCAAAGTTCTTTTCTCCCCTATGCAATTTCTACTGAAAATATTTTTTTGTTAGAAAATAAAATATTTTAATATTCTATCCATGTGTTTCCTTTTATCGCATCTATAGGTATATATAAAAATTGGGAAGCTTAAAATGTTTTAGTGGAATAGATATAATATATAGTCACTTTGATCTAAACCGTAACTTCTATAAACAACTAAACGGTAAGTTTTAGAGATGTAAAGGGTACCCGGTCTATCTGACCAAAATCAGGTATAGCCTGTCCCATAATATAAGATCCTGATTTTTACCGTTTTAAGTGGGCAATATAAAAATTCTGACCTTTTGTTTAAGATAGGTTGCAGAGATGGACTTAAGAATTTTATGCAATGCAAATAAATAAAATTATACGTGTTTTTGGAGATGTTTATTTATAGATGCATGTAAAAACAAATGGATAAGAAGTACAAATATACAGTTTGAATGAATGGGGTTTACAAGAGGGGACATATTGTATAAGTAAAAATATATTTTAACTTAAGCCTAATTCGGTTTCACTATCACTGCCACCAGCTGAGGTAATTATCAGTGGTTTTATATTATTTACATAAATATATGAATCTTCAACTTTAACAACGTGCTGAATGGAATTCTTCCAGCTTTTACAAGGTATATCATTTATAACTTTTTTTTTTGATACGCTTAAAATAAGAGAAAAATTTTGTGCCCTTATTCTTGATTTAACTAAATATGTTTAACTGGATTAAATACATAATAATACGGAGGAAGCTGCAAAATAGTGTGTCCCATTTACTCAGCCATACTATCACAAACATATTTCTTTTTCAATTTGTAGTCTTTCAAAACAGATCACTTTTTTTATAACTAAAGTCAAAATAAATGTCATTTTCTAACATATATTCCTGTATTTCCGATTTGGTGTTGGCTGCATTAAGAACCTTATTTAATAGGCGACTATGGTACCTTGCATTGTCCATAACTATAACACTCTGTTCGGGAACCAATTTTCAAAAATTTCTGTGGTCATGTCTTCGTGATAGTCCAAACTAGAATCTTTTATGTTTTTTGCAGATAATAGTAGACAATTTGAAAGCCAGCCCTTTTCAGATCCAGCATGCAAAATAGTTATTCGTTTACCTTTATTTGAAGGTGCGTTAGTCTGACATTTTGTACTGCTGTCAACCCACCCTTTTTGTACAGTGTCATGGGTATCGAACCATGTTTCGTCAAGGTAAATTGTTGGCCAATTCTCTGATCGATACTTTTTAATTTCTTGTAAAGAAGTATATCGCAAGATTCGTAATCTTTGTGACTCCATCACTACTTGCCCTTTGTTGATTTTTCGGAACTTGAATCCCATTCTTAAGAGAATTCTGTGAAGAGTTGATCGGCCACAATGTATATTGGTCCCGTCCTGCACCAGTCTTAATTTTATTTTGTCTAGTGTCGGCACCAACTGCTCTTCATACATAGAATATATTTTTCTCCTGACGTCTTTTTAACAATCGTCTACATGATGCATTTGAAAATCTTTCCGTTTTTTCCTGTTCCTGAGAGATGGTTTTCCTACAATACCCTTAATCGTAGAAATTGGGGTTTCTGTTAGTTCACTGGTTTCTTGCAAAGCACTTTATTCAAATTTCCTTTTACCAAGCTATCGTAAACATCTTTCACTATTTGTTTAGCGTCAAGTGATAAATGTTTTCTCTTGCGATAGCCACTATTGCAATTTTCCCACGGCCGCCACAAAATTAAAATAAAACCGTTACGTTGTAAATTGCAAGTAAAACTAAAAATAAAAATAATAAAAAGTATCTTTCGAAACGTAATGGGGACCTGTGGTCATTAGGCCTATATTATCAAATACTTAAAGGGCTGCAAACCGGGTAGCCAGGTAGTAAATATATAGGTAAAAATAGATCCAATATGATTGCAGGTGCAAGTAAGGGCGGTATATGGTACAAAGCAGATAAAATAAAAATACGTTTATCGTAATACCTAGCAACTATGCACAAAACCTTAATAGGGTCGTTTATTGCCCCATCGAAAAAGCAAAAAAGGAGGATCTTATATCTTGGAATTTACCATACCCAGTTGATTTTGGCCTGATACTTTATTACTCAGCCCAAACCCAGCTAAATTTTTTGAGCAAAATAAAACCCAGTTAAAAGCAGCATTTATTTTAAATTATGCGTAAGAGAAAGATTTTAATCATAACAACAACAGTAAACTTTATATTAGCATAAAACTTACAAATTGTGACGTAGGTATGTTAGTTATTTACTATTTTTAGACGACCATCGGTTCCTCTTTTCTTCATAGATATTTCCAACCTCAGAAAATAGCGTTTCACTAAATGTTGAAAAAATTACTGCTGAAAGAAATTTTAAGAGCAAGTTCTCTAATGTAAAACTACTGAAAATAGACAAAGTCCATATTTCAACAGTCTATCCATTGCTTGGGGGATCCCTCGAAAACCGCGCCGCCACCGTTAAAGTGTTGACTTCGTCACCCACTCTATCGGCTGCTATGTCAGCCTACGATGGAGTAGTAGGAGTGTATACTATATACGTAATACTCTTATGTAGCTAGCGCCCTATCTTCGCCTGTAAACGAAGCGAGTGCCATAAAAGAGAGAAACAAGAAGAAAGCAGATTGCAAATGCGCATGCGTGCCTCTTATATACACTATGCAATATATAATGCATTCGTTTCACGTATAAAGAAAAAAGCGAATGGAATATTTTTATGAGTTAATATAATAAATTGTATACTTAAACTAATAATAATTATTCATATAATTTTATTATAGTTAAACGCATGCGCAGTTCTTGCGAAATTCCGAGCACTCCACGAGAGAGAAACGATCATCTATACTCTACTAACGGTGACACACTTCTCTCTCAACCTAGCTATAGCCTCTTCGGTCTTGAGAGCCTATTTTCCAAAACTTTCTTGTAAAATCACCTTTCGGGGGTTCAGAGATGTCGTTTAAGACTAAATTTTATGTTTTTCATTTTTTAATAATTTTTGTTAATTAACTTTTGTACACATATGTGCACATACTATGATATAGAAAATTTACCAACAATCAAACAATTAAGTGTCAAAACTTATTAAACTGAAAAACCTATACAAAATAAACTAATATATTAGGTTATAAACGAGTAAAAATTATCATAAAAAATGTTTTGAATTAATATGGAAAAATTTATAATAATAAAGTGATAGTTTGATTTTTTATTGTCTATGTTTACGGTCTTCCAGGACGCACTCATAGATGCCATAGCCCACCCAAAGCACCTGTGTCATTCCAGAACATTCAGGATTGTGGCATCCTTGAGCACTTTCTAAGTCCTGTACTTCTGAGAGATGGGCGGCTGCTCTGCTCCTTGCTGCAGGAAGAGGTAGAGAAATCCTTCCAGATCTTTCAGATTGTCTTTTAAAAAGTGGTTCATGATCCTCATCCGAATCATCAATATTGAGGAGCTGAGCAACCCGCATCTTAAAATAAAGTCCTGTGCTTCTGAGAGATGGGCGGCTGCTCTGCTTCTTGCTGCAGGAAGAGGTAGAGAAACCCTTCCAGGTCTTTCAGATTGTCTTTTAAAAAGTGGTTCATGATCCTCAACCGAACCATCAATATTGAGGAGCTGAGCAATACGCATCTTAAAATAACGCAAGTCCATCGTCTCCTGCTTTCTAACTCCTATCTTTCCACGGTCTTCCCTGTAAGACAATCGACTGTTGACACAAGCCATGTCTATGAAGTGCTCTAAAAATCTTGCAGGCCACTTGAATGTCTTGTGATAGGATTGGTAGTGTGCTATTAACCGATTATGAAGATCCACCCCTTCCAAATTTGTATTGTACTGCTTAATAAAATTCGGCATTTGAACATGTAAATAAGCCTTGTGTGCTTTTAAATACCGCTTTGCTCTAGAGGATGGCTCAGCACCATGAGCCGGTGAAGCCATGGTAATTATTTTATTATCAACCTGTTTCAATGCCAGTACGTTTTCATCATCCCTTACCTTTTCATCCCAAGCACCTCTTCTTTCTTTATTCATATCATTGCCAGATTTGAAATCGATATTTACCAAACGATTTGTTGATGTGGTCCTGTCTTTAGAGATTTGTAAAACACATTTTAAGAGGGAAATTCAAATTTTAATATATTCAAACAATACAAACAAACTTATATATATATATATATATATATATATATATATATATATATATACATATATATATATATATATATATATATATATATATATATATATATATATATATATATATATATATACATATATATATATATATATATATATATATATATATATATATATATATATATATATATATATATATATATATGATGGGCCCTTAGATGACAACAGTCACGAACCTAAATATATCAAACTACCATTTATACCCGAATTAACTAATAAAATAGTAAAAATTTTAAAAAAAGTTCCTCACCTAAGGATTGCAAAATATAATACCCTGAGTAATTGGACCCTGTTCAGTAAAGTTAAACAAAAAACTCCTCTTTTTTATAACAACAATATAGTATACAAGATATCCTGTCTAGATTGTAATGGTGTCTACATTGGACAAACATCTCAATGGCTCAAGCAGAGAGTAACACAGCACAGGAGTGATTGCTTAATAGGAAAGAACTCTTGTGCTGCAACGAACCATCATATATCAACGGGACACCAATTGGATTTTAAGAATGTAAAGATTCTGGAACAAGAAAACAATCATAAAAAACGCTTGTTCCTTGAGATGTGTCACATTAACAAAGAAACACATTCCATAAATTATAAGTTAGACACCAACAATTTGACTAAGATATACTGTAATATTTTAAATAACTTAACATCATACAATTAATAGTCATATCCTATTTACTAACAATGTACAAAATAACATTTTCTATACTGAACCACTGTTCAGATTTCTGAAGAAATAAACACAATAAATAACAACAGTGTCATTGCAGCCAGAGCCACAGTATGTTGTTTCGTCTTGTCTGTTCGTTGTTCTGTTAGTTATATATATTAAATTGAATGTATTTTTTTATGATACCTCTTCCAATGGAGGAATACTTTGGTTGGTGAGTTTTTCCGTTTTGTAATATGATAAACTTACCAAAAGACTGCTTTGTCATTTTTTAGTTTTTAACTCTAGATGAAGCTGAAAAAATATCAGTGAAATATAGAGTTTTTCTTTAACAACAAATAAGTATTTTATTCAAGACCGCTTTCCCGAAATCTCTACACTTTCTTATATATATATATATATATATATATATATATATATATATATATATATATATATATATATATATATTTATATATATATATATATACATACACACATATATATATATATATATATATATATATATATATATATATATATACATATGTATATATATATATATATATATATATATATATATATATATATATATATATATATATATATATATATATATATACATATACATATACATATATATATATATATATATATATATATATATATATATACATATATATATATATATATATATATATATATATATATATATATATATATATATATATATATATATATATATATATATATAGTCGACTCTCTATATAGTGAAAGACCAAAATGTTGACCGAAATTTCACTATAGAGAGTTTTTCACTATATAAAGAAAAACTCCGTATATATTGTAATGTATTGTATTGTATGTAAGATATTCTAGGTCTTGAAAAAATTGCACTATAAAGAGTTTTTCACTATATAGAGTTTCACTTTAAACAGTGTCGACTGTATATACATATATATATATATATATATATATATATATATATATATATATATATATATATATATACGAGTATATATATATATATATATATATATATATATATATATATATATATATATATATATATATATATATATATATATATATATATATATATATATATATAATATATATATATATATATATATATATATATATATATATATATTATATATAATATATATATATTGGACTTTCAACTTTAGAAAACTCAAATTTCCCGCCAAACAAATGTCCATCGACACTAAACAAATCATTTTTTTGGATTTCAACTGCTGCAGAAGCCACTTTTTCTAAATTTAGTAATAAAGAAAAAAATGTATGTCGCATACTTTATATTTATTATATGCCTTTTATAATTTAAAAAATGTTTATTTTTTTAAGGTCACTCCAATAACCTGAAGACAGAATACACCACTATATATTTGAAGCAACTCTAGCTCCCTTCCCTTCCTTTTTAACTTATTCATTATACCAACTAAAAAAACTAGGAAATAATCTAATAATAATATTGAAATTAGACAAAATTTGTTGGCCACTATACTTTTCACCTCCGTATCCTGAGGCAATACTGGCCAAAAATTGTACGGTCCATTACTAATTCAAGTACTGTTTTTTTTTATGGGTCTAGCACACGTGCTGCATGGAAGTCCCTAAAGCGCTACAGAAGCGACACGTGTGCCGAAAAAGCTATTCACGTTGTTCTTGAATCGCTGTAAATTGTACTCGGTGGAAAACACAGTCCTGGGCAAATTATTCCAAAAGGATGTTGTACGAAGAGTAACAAGCTGAACCTCATACGGATGTGAAGCATTAGCGCGACGTGTATTTCTAACATGCACTGCTCTGGGAGGAATTAAGCGGACTACATCCTTCGAACACTTTCCATTGTAGAATAGGCTCAAGTCGCCAACCGTTCTTCGATGTTCCAGCGAATCGAGGCCGCCGGTCAGTTCCGGGTCTACAATCAGACGAACAGCTCTTCTCTGAATAGAATCCAACAAATGCAATGTATGGCTGGGAGCGGAGCCTCAAACATGGGAGTAGTATTCCATAGTTGGTCGAATTTGAGCTTTGTAAAGAATTAACAGTTGTTGTGGAGTGTAAAGCTTTCTGGTTCGAAATAATATTCCCAACTTTTGAGAAGCTCTCCTTGCTATGCCTGCGACATGTTCATGCCAGGAGATATTTGCTCTCAAATTAACGCCCAACAAATTGAGTGACGATGTTAGAGGAATGGAGTGCCCCGCCATAACTATGTCGGGTTCAGCAACGTTAACTTTTTTAGAAAAAACTGCCGCCTGGGTTTTTGTAGCATTAAATTTCACTTGGTTACTGTCACCCCAAGATAGAATTTCTTCCAAGTCTTTGTTAAGTTGAAGCAGCCGATGTCCGAGCGTTCAAAGGGAATGAAGAGATAAGCGTACTGACATTTGCAAAGCTGTAGAGTGGATTTCCGGTCCTTTCCAGCAAATTATTAGTGGAAATGAGAAAAAGAGTAGGAGACAGTATGGAGCCTTGGGGCAAACAGGCCTTGATAGTGAAGGTGTTAGAAAGAAAACCGTCGACCGCCACTCGTAAAGAACACTGAGGAAACATGAGAGCCACAAACAGAACTTTTCAGACATACCACAAGAACGTAGCTTAGCCAATAGCCCATCGTGCCAAATACGGTCGAATGTCTTGGATGTGTCAAGAGCAACCGCTCGAGATTCTCCAAAGTGTTCAATTGCGCTGTTCCAAACATGTGTTACACAAGTCAGAAGATCTCCTGTTGATCTATGTTTACGAGAGCCATATTGGTGATCGTTAATAATGTTGAATTCTTCAAGATATTTTAGAAGAGGTTCATTGATAGCCTTTTCCATGACTTTCGATATTATTGAAAGCAGTGCGACTGGTCGATAGTTATTTGCCAAGGTCTTCTTGCTTTTTTTAGGTATCGGCTGAACTGTGGCACATCTCCTGAAGGAAGGAAATATTCCCTTTCTGTAGGATAGGTTGAAAAGTCTACAGAAAACTGGTGTCAGTTCCCTCGCACAGTTTTTGAGAACTATGGTAGGTATTCCGACAGCACCAGAAGCTTATTTGGTGTCTAGCTTCATTAAAATACGTTTTATGATACGCTGTCTGCAGACATCATCGAGCATCCTTGACTACACTTTGGGAATAGAATCGAGAGTAGAATGTGAAGCAAAGAGTTCAGCCAACAAGTTCGCTTTTTCAACAGGTGTCGTTGCAATAGAATTATCTGGCCATGTGAATGGTGGCATAGTGGATTTGGTGAAGCGACTGACCAAAAGGACCTGGAATTGTTGGGACAAGCGAGAAGTTTGTTTCTAATTCCCTGATTGTGTGCCTCCTTGGTTTCGTCGATAATTGCTTTGCATCTGTTCCGGGCACGAACAAAGGTGTTACGATTTATGGTGTTAGGATTTTCCCGCAATCGTCGGTCGGCAAGATGTTTAGAAGCAACAGCTTCTTTGCATTTTCGGTCAAACCAAGGCTTGCCGTTGGAAGGGCATTTTTTCGAAAAAGGAATGTAAGCTTCCATACCAGCCAAAATAACATCGGAAACCCCCCTGGCGCAGTCAGATGGGTCGTCAGAACGAAAACAAACGTCTAACCAAGGAAAAGTTCGAAAATATTCCATGAGATCTTCCCATTTAGCAGATCCGTAGTGCCAAATCTTGCGCGGCTTAGGCGCCTCTCTGTCACTGATTGGTAGCATACTCGATGTCGAAAGCAGTTTATGGTCAGAAAAACCTAACTGCGGATTTACGGTGACCGTGTAAATCTCCAGATTGGTGATTAAAAAGTCAAGAAGACCGGCGAACTTCCCGTCTCGATCAGGGATCCGTGTTGGTTCGTCAATAAGCTGAGTAAGCCACAGCTAATTGAGAATGATTCAGCTTCAGGGCCTTGTTCGTCAGTAGTATTTGAATATTTAAGCCAGTTGATGTTGTGAACATTAAAGTCGCCCAGGATGGCAATTTCGGCATTTGGATAGTTAATTTGTAAATGATCAATGGTGTCCGCAAGAGAAGCGAAAAGTGTTCTAAAGTTAGTATCGCTTGGTGGTCGATAGAGGATATAGTTGAACCTTGTGGTTTGTCGAGTCATTATTTTTAACCACACAACATCAAAGTTTGGGGGCTCCAGAGACTCTTCGCGTTGGCAGGAGAGATCGCTTCTGACAAAAAGACAGATTCCAAAGTTACGTCTAAATCGGGAATAGAAGTCGTACCCAGGATAAAGATAGTTGAGTGTGCTGGTCGATGAACTGACCTTGGTTTCATAGAGAGCGAGTACGTGAGGTTTATTTGATTGCAGGTGTTGGTGCACTGAATTTATGTTCGTGTTCGTGTAGATATTATGCATTACACAGGGCAACAAAAAAATATTTTTGTTTTGGTGCCTGGGATTTTAGAGCTGATTTTAACTATATTTGGGACGCTAAATCTATACATGCAATCCGTTTTTCTCTATCAGCTCTACTTTTTTAGATACATCAACTTATCTACCAATGTGGTTTTTATTCAGTATATTCATTTATGAGAGTTCTAAAATTATTATATATTCATTAATGTAGGTACAATGGTTTTATTGTCAGTCTGTAATTGAGTAAATTCCAGGTAAATCTATAAATAGTGGAACCATTGCCTATCAGGTACCTGAACTGACCCTTTTAATCACCTAACTCGGGTAAGTCTCGTCAGTTTGTGCGTTCTTACTAATGAGAGTAGATCGAATTCGGCGTGTTATTTTATGTTAAGAAAAGAGTGTTTTTGTGTTATTGAACAGAATTAAAAATGAGTTCAGGTTCCAGTTCAAGAAGAAGTTGTGTAAATCAACCTGATGTGTTTTGCTATATATGCGGAGAATACATGTTTCAACAAAACAGACAAACTATTACTGACTTTGTAAAGCGAGCGTATCTTGGATACTTTGGAGTTAAGCTTGGTGATCAGGACAAAACGTGGGCCCCGCACCTCGTATGTAAAACTTGTACAGAGCATTTACGGCAGTGGACTACCGGGAAAAGAAAATGTCTAAAATTCGGCGTTACCAATGGTTTGGAGAGAACCAAAAAACCACTTCAATGATTGTTATTTCTGTTTAGTAAATACTAATGGAATCAATCAAAATAACCGCAGTAAGTGGACTTATCCCAATTTAGACTCGGCAATACGCCCTATCCCGCACTCAGATGAAATACCGATTCCAACATTTCATCAGCTACCACATATCTCTGATGACGAATATTTTCCCTCTGATCGCTCTTCTGATGCTAATAAAAGTTCTGATGCTAATGAAACTAACAGTGACTATGAGGGGACGTCATCAGTTCCTCAACGCTTCAATCAAAATGAATTGAATGATCTCACCAGGGATCTCAATTTATCGAAAAACGCTTCTGAAGTACTGGTTTCTAGGTTGAACGACAAAAATTTACTGGAACAAGGAACCAAAATTACCTTTTACCGTACAAGAGAAAAAGATCTGCTACCATTCTTTTCTCAAGAAGACAATCTTGTATTTTGTCACGAAATTAGGGGACTCATGAAAGAAATGGGACTTTCTGAATATATTCCAGATGATTGGCGCCTATTTATTGACAGTTCAAAGCGAAGTTTAAAATGTGTCCTTCTACATAATGGGAATAAATATGGTTCAATACCACTAGCTCACTCAACGAAACTGAAAGAAGAATATAATACCATAGCTTTAGTCTTGCAGAAGATAAAGTATTACGAACATCAATGGATGATTTGTGTAGACTTAAAAATGGTAAACTTTCTTCTTGGGCAGCAAAGTGGTTACACGAAATATCCGTGTTTCTTGTGCCTCTGGGATAGTAGGGACAAAAACACACCACTGGGTTAGAAAAGATTGGCCTCAGAGAGAAAACATGGACGTTGGGGAAAAGAATGTCATTAACGACGCTTTGGTTGAAAGAGAAAAAAATCATACTTCCTCCGTTACATATAAAGTTGGGCTTAATGAAGCAATTTGTAAAGGCTCTTGATAAGAATGGGTCTTGTTTTGCATATATAGGGGTAAAAATGCATCAGTTGAGCACAGAAAAACTCAAAGCAGGGATATTTGACGGCCCACAAATAAGACAATTAATTAAGGATCCTGCCTTCATAAATTCAATGAATCAAGTTGAACGAGAAGCTTGGACATCATTTGTTGCAGTTGTAGAAAATTTTCTAGGCAAACATAAAGCTCAAAACTATGTTGAAATGGTTAACAAGATGCTTAATAGTTTCAAATCCTTAGGGTGCAATATGAGTATTAAAATACACTATTTACACAGCCACTTAGACCGTTTTCCAGAAAATTTAGGAGACATGAGTGAGGAACAAGGTGAAAGATTTCACCAAGATATTAAGTTATGGAGGACCGCTACCAAGGAAGATGGGACATGCACATGATGGCAGATTACTGCTGGAGTTTAAAAAGGGACTGTTTAAAAAAAACATTCAAGAATGTCGCGGAAAAGAAGCTTTCCAAGTGTTGAGTGACTATTTCATTTCTTCAATGTTTTTTTTTGTATATCTTAAAAATTTGAGCTCCTAGGTACAAATGAATACGTTATTTGAATTCAGGACATCAAATTGATATAGAATCAGCTCAAAAAACCTCGACACCAAAACAGCTGTTCCCCTGTGTTATTAATAAACAAATTGAGAGGTGGTTAAAAAATATTGCGGCGACCTGTTTCGAGGTAAGGTTATTGGTCTACAATGTGCCAGTGCACATCGCAGTAGCTGCCATGTGGCTTCCAGGAGCCTCGATGTCGTCCCTAGCGACTATCTTGATGCTTTAAATTAAAATCGGATCTGCGTGGAAAAAAATTTACAAGTGATTCGGCAGTTTAAGATTATTTTAAAGGCAACAAAAACAGAAGGTTTTTTTAATGTTACTGAAAAGTTAATTAGCCGTTCTGAAAAATATGTGGAAATAAACGGTGGTTATATCAAGACATAAAAAAGATGTATGATATTATCTATTTCATACTTAGTCTAGAATGAATGTGTATTCACTTTTAAGTTTTTAGTGATTTTTGGCCACGCTGCTTTGGTTTGTTTGTTTGTTGGCACGATAACTCTTGAACTAAATAAGATATCGATTTCAGTTTCGGTACGCATATAATACTTAAAGTAGGAAAAGAACAAACAGTTTTTGAACTATATATTTCTTCCAATAAAGAGTGTGTGAAAGAAATGAAAGTCAATAAATTTGATACAGCTCTATTTTAATTTCCTATTATTTCCAATTTTTTATAGCTACAACAAATATTTTACTAATGTATGACAAACATTTGATGATAAATATGAATTTGACGCTCATTTGACGTCTGATTTAGTATTTAGGTAAATATGACCCATTTAGATATACAGTACTAAACTACTTTGTTTGACTCCTTCCTATTGTTAATAATACATGTAGGACAATGGCGTAGTCAACATTTAATCATCAAAATAATATATACTGTAAAAATAAATTAATAAAAACATTGTTTTAAGTTGTCGACTTCATTTTTATCTCGAAACAATTAGCAGCATATGTATATACGACCATACATAGTATATAAATTGGGCTGTTTAGAATATTCACAGAACCAGAAAAAATCTTCATCAAAAACACGTATAATTTTACGTGGTTACCGTATAGAAGAAGTACCAAATTCAATATGAAGCTACAAAGCCTTATTTTATTTTTGTTTATATTCTGCTATTTTGCTGCAGGCTCGGATTGTCCAGATCCTCCATTTTTTTGTTTTTTGTGCATAAAGACTTGTCCAGAAAAGTATACTTTGGTAGAGAGTCCATGTGGATGTTGTTATGATATGTGTTATCCTAGTAAGTTTTATTTTAGTTAAAATAGTTAACAATAATAATAATCTATTAAAGGATGGTCTTAATATCCATTAATATAAGCTACTCGTGATAAATGAAAATGGGATGTTTAGCATTGCAATTTAAATGAAAGTTAAAACTTTTCTCGTTTCTTTATTTAATCCCAGAAATGTGCAAACAGATATATCAGGAATTAATTCCTAAAAACTCCTATCCAATGGAACCTACTAGTTGTGGGAAGCTAAGCGTCTAGTAAAAAAAACCATCATATCATCGTATCATAATCAATCTCCACGAGAATCTCTGCCATTACTGTAAAGGCCAGAATGTTGACTAAAAGACCCCATGTTTTCTAGTACTTAAAAAGCGCCGAGGATTTACAGCAACATCTCTTCATTGTCCAGAAAACCTAAAAATATGTATTTACGTACATCTACGATTGATAAATAACACCAGCTCCCGTCGATTCGATATTTGCAAACTGTCGGTTAAAAACACCACAGCAAAAGGTGGGTGTTCAGTTTTCTGTTTCTACCATTATTTCTTGTTGGCAATTGTTATGATAATTGACCTACTTAGCTTCGATTGAACTATTACTATGATCGCTCTTAAAGTTTCTGGCGGCGATTTTGGTATCTTCATATTCATTTTCAACGTCTCGCATCCGTACGTAACATCATTTATTTCGTTTTGACACAAATTGAAATACTTTGTAGCTCAATTAAGAGTTGAGTGCTTCTGTAATACTCAAGCTAGTTAGTATCTGAATCTTTTTCAAAATAGTCCGCACTATAACGTTAGTTACTCTAAGTCATCATTCCTACCATATATGATCTCTTTCTAGCATCTAGCATCCATACGTAGACCACGATTGCTTCAAATTTTATTCAAATTGGATGATTTTATAGTCCAAGTGCGGCTATCGGCTTAGTCCTCATTGCTTCTGTAATGCTCCCTCCGTTAAGTCCTGAATTCACGTCAACACAGCCCGCACTGTAAGCCATCACTGTCACCATATGGAGATTTAGCACCTAAAAAAGAGTGATTAATTATATAAGTGTTTACCAATATCATCATCATCATCATCATCATCATCATCATTAGCATATGTTCTATCCTTCTTTCAAGATTTGGATATAGGCTTCCTCCAGTTGGTTCCATCTAACCCTGTCTCTAGCAACCCTCCTTCACATTAGTCCTCCGTGCCTTTTTATATCATCTGCCCATCTCATTTGCGGTCTTCCTCTTACTCTCGTTCCTATATATAGGCGTCAGTTCAAGATTTCTATATTCCACCTGTTGCCTGGGTACTGCTCATTATGTCCTACAAATTTTCATTTTAGTATGGTAGCTTGTTCGTAGACGTCAATGAATTTAATCTTATTCCTGATCCAGGTATTCCTTTTCTTATCTCTGTAAGTTATTCCCAACATTTGACGTTCCATGCATCTTTGACACTTACGAAGTTTGTCTAAATTCTTCTTGGTAAATATCCATGTTTGTGCGCCGTATGTCAAGACAGGTAAAATGCACGAGTTGTACACTTTGGTTCTAAGATGCAATGGGATCTTGAGATTCTTAAAGACATAAAATAATTTTCTAAACCACATCCAGCCCAATCTGATTCTTCGACTCACTTCGGTAGTTTGATTCATTTTATTTGCTTTGACTACTTGACCCAGGCAAATATATTCATCTACATATTCTATAGTTGTCGCTCCTATTTTGATAATTTCTTTGTTATCTCAGTTAGTCATTAGTTTTCCTTTTGGTAGATTTATTTCAAGCCCTACACTCTGTAAAGCTTTATGTTGTTCATTGAGTGTTGTTCTAAGGTTTTCGCAGTTATTAGATATGAGTAGGATATCATCTGCAAATATAAGATGGTTTAGCCTTCTGCCATTTATTAATGTGCCCTTGTTTTCCCAATTCAGTTTCTTAAATATAACTTTTAGGACAAGAGTAAAAAGATTAGGTGAGATGGGGTCTCCCTGTCGTACTCCTCTTAAAATATTTATTTGGTTAGTTTTCTGATCTTCATCTAGCTGGACTGTAATTGTTGCTTTCTTATATATGTATGTTTTCTATTAGCGTTATGTACCTTGAATTCGCTCTGCAGTTAATCAGTGCTTCTTTTGCTGCTCAATGCTCTGTGTTATGAAATGCCTTCTTATAGCCGACAAAACCGATGTAAAGTGTCAGGTGGTATTGGTTAGCTTTCTCAGTAAGAATGCGCAGAGTTAAAAGATGGTCTATGGTGCTAAACGTTTTCCTAAAAGCAGCGTGTTCAACTGGTTGATACATTTTCGTTTTGTGTTTTAGTCTGTTCATAATTATTTTAGTAAAAAGTTTATATAACTGTGAGAGCAAGGCTATGGGTCTGTAGTTGTTTAAGTTCGAGGAATCTCCCTTCTTCTATAATATATATAAAATGCAACGTCTCTCTGTTTGTCTGTCTGTCTGTCCGTTAGTGCGCTTATCACTGGAGAACCACTTATCCGATTTACGTACTTTTTTTTAAAACATACATATGTTCTCTGGCCAGGTTATAGGCTATATTGTATTACGATAGGTAGCATAAGGAATGAGCAGTGACGTAAAATAGCGAAAGAAGTCGGAAAAAAGCTTGCCGCTAGCGCGTTCTCTTGCAATACACAGTCTAAACCATTAAATATGGAACAATATTATGTAGCAGAGAATATCTATAATCTATAATATATATAAAATAGAATATCTCTCTGTCTGTCTGTCTGTCCATTAGTGCGTTGATCACGCGAGAACCACTTATCCGATTTACGTGTCTTTTTTTAAATTCATACATATATTCTTTGGCCAGGTTATATAAAAATAATAATAATAATAATCTATATCTATAATATATATAAAATGCGACGTCTCTCTGTCTGTCTGTCTGACCGTTAGTGTGCTTATCCCTCGAGAACCACTTATCCGATTTACGTGATTTTTTAAATTCATACATATGTTCTCTGACCCGGTTATAGATATATATTTTATGACATCTATAATATATATAAAATGCAAGGTATATCTGCCTGTCTGTCTGTAAGTGCGCTTGTCACTGGAGAACACTTATCCGATTTACGTGCTTTTTTTTAAAACATGCTAAACCATTAAATATGGAACAATATCATGTAGCAAAGAATATCTTTAATATATATAAAATGCAACGTCTCTCTGCCTGTCTGTCCGTTAGTGCGCTTATCACTGGAGATCCACTTATCCGATTTACGTGCTTTTTTTTTAAACATATATATGTTCTCTGGCCAGGTTATAGGAGATATTTTATTACGTTAGGTGACATAAGGAATAAGCAGTGACGATAATAGTGAATCAAGTCGGAGAAAAGTTTGCTGCTAGCGCATTCTCTTGCCATACACTGCCTAAAGCATTAAATATGGAACAATATCATGTCCGGCAAAGAATATAATATATATAAAATACAACGTCTCTCTGTCTGTCTGTCTGTCCGTTAGAGCACTTATCATTCGAGAACCACTTATCCGATTTACGTCTTTTTTTTTAATTCATACTTTGTTCTCTGGCCAGGCTATCTATAATCTGCTATCTAGAATATATCTAAAATGCAACGTCTCTCTCTGTTTGTCTGTCTGCTTGTCTCTCTGCCTGTGTGTCTGTCCGTTAGTGCGCTTATCACTTGAGAACCACTTATCTGATTACGTGTTTTTATAAATTTATACATATGTTCTATAGAATTCAATATAAGCCTAGATAATGGGAGATACGACGAGATAATGAGAGATAAGGAGAAATAATGGGAGATAAGTCGAGATAAGCCTCGATAATGGGAGATAAGGTGACATAAGTCTAGATAATGGGAGTTTTGGCGAGATAATAGGAGATAAGGAGAAATAATGGGAGATAAGGAGAAATATTGCGAGATAAGTCGAGATCAGCCTAGATAAGTCGAGATAAGCATAGATAATGGGAGATAAGGTGAGATAATTGGAGATAAGGTGAGATAATGGGAGATAAGGAGAAATAATGGAAGATAAGGAGAAATAATGGGAGATAAGGAGAAATAATAGAAGATGAGCAGAGATAAGCCGAGATAATAGAAATTATGTAGAGATAATGGGAGATAAGGAGAAATATTGGGAGATAAGGGGAAATAATGGGAGATATTTTATTACGTTGGGTAACATAAGGAATAAGTAGTGACGATAGTAATGAATCAAGTCCACGCGAGCGGAGCCGCGGACCCGGCTAGTGTGTAATAAAATAACCTGTGCATTATTCCAACTACTAGGGATTGAACCTTCAGATAGGCATTTATTCAATAACACTTTTAAGCTTTGCACGATATATTCTCATCCTTCTTTAATAAGTTCAGGAATTATTGGGTCTTTACCTGCCGCTTTGTTCTTTTTCAGGCTATTTATGACGTCTTTTATTTCGCTTTTTGGTATTTCAGGGATTTCTTCTGAATTAACATTTGCTATTGTTCTTCTTAAATTCTCTTCACATGTATCTGATGGGTGCATTTTAGTATTATATAGTTGCTTGTAATACAATTTGGCCACATCTGTCCTTTCTATTCTGTCGCTAATGATGTTTCCTGGGCTATCCTTTAAGCTTGCAACTTTTTCTTTTCCCCGAATATAATTTAATGCTTTTTAGGCTTTTGTTGTTTTCTAATATATTCTCTACTAGCCGTGCCCGCGGCTCTGCTCGCGTGGACTTGATTCACTACTATCGTCACTGCTTATTCCTTATGTTACCTGACGTAATAAAGTTTATTACCATTATTTCCCCTTATCTCCGATTACTTTTCCTTACCTCCCATTATCTCTAAATAATTTCCATTATCTAGGGTTATCTCTGCTCATCTCCCATTATTTCTATTTATCTCCCATTATCTCACGTTCTCCCATTATCTAGGCTTATCGCGACTTATCTCGCAATATTTCTCCTTATCTCCCATTATTTCTCCTTATCTCCCATTATCTCACCATAACTCCCATTATCTAAACTTATTTCTACTTATCTCCCATTATTTCTCCTTATCTCCCATTATTTGTACTTATCTCCCATTATCTCACATTATCTCCCATTATCTAGGCTTATATCGAATTATATAGAACATATGTATAAATTTATAAAAATACGTAAATCGGATAAGTGGTTCTCAAGTGATAAGCGCACTAACGGACAGACAGACAGACAGAGAGACGTTGCATTTTATATATATTATATTCTTTGCAACATGATATTGTTCCATATTTAATGGTTTAGGCAGTGTATTGCAAGAGAACGCGCTAACGGTAACCTTTTTCCCGATTTGATTCACTATTATCGTCACTGCTTATTCTTTATGTTACCTAACACAATAAAATATATCCTCTAACCTGGCCAGAGAACTTATGTATGTTTTAAAAAAAAAGCACGTAAATCGAATAAGTGATTCTCCCAGTGATAAGCGCACTAACGGACAGATAGACAGACAGACAGACAGAGATACTTTGCATTTTATATATATTATAGATATAATAAAATATATATCTATAACCTGGTCAGAGAACATATGTATGAATTTAAAAAAATCACGTAAATAGGATAAGTGGTTCTCGAGGGATAAGCGCACTAACGGACAGACAGAGAGACATTGCATTTTATATATATTATAGATATAGATTATTATTATTATATAACATGGCCAAAGAATATATGTATGAATTTAAAAAAAGACACGTAAATCGGATAAGTGGTTCTCGCGTGATAAACACACTAATGGACAGACAGACAGACAAAGAACATTGCATTTTATATATATTATAGATTATAGATTATAGATATTCTCGGCTAGATAATATTGTTTCATATTTAATGGTTTAGGCTGTGTATTGCAAAGGAACGCTCTAGCGGCAAACTTTTTTCCGACTTCATTCACTATTATCGTCACTGCTCATTCCTTATCCTACCTATCGAAATAAAATATAGCCTATAACCTGGCCAGATAACATATGTATGTGTTTTAAAAAAAAGTATATAAATCGGATAAGTGGTTCTCTAGTGATAAGCACACTAACGGACAGACAGACAGACAGACAGAGAGACTTTGCATTTTATATATATTATAGATGTACTTTTCTTATTGCTCTCTTCTTTCTTCCTTAATCTGTCTCCTTATTTTATTATTAAGTTCCTTATATTCATTGATTTCGCGTTTCTTTAGATTCTTTATACGCGGCCTTTACTAGTGTAACATGTGTAAATTTCTCTTTGGTTCTGTATTAAGTCTTACAAGTGTTAAAGAGTATCATCTTTAATACTGGTGAATCTTTACTATAAATTTTTCGATGATGAGAAATGTTGCGATGGAACAACAGAATATCTTTTATGTCATAACAGTTGTTCCCCGTTTTTTTATTTAAAATTTTAGACTGCGCATGCTAGCTGCAGGTTATTTTGAAAAGTACAGACATACAAGTATATAACATTGAATTTAGTTACATCGTACCTAATAGGTGTAAACTAAAGTATTTCCCAGCTGGAAAAAATAACCTTAAGCCAAAAAAACATGTATTTTCATTAAAAGCGTAACAACCACGCTAAAATATTATTAAATGGGTACCCACTTGACAATATTCGAATTAAATAATACATACGAGGTTTAACAGGTCCTTCATTTAAGGTCTTTTAACACAGTATTGCAAACCACGGAGAGCAAGATGGTATTTACCACCATTACGCTAAAAAAACAATGAAGCAATATTATTTCAAAATTTATGATTTTTGTCATTTGCCAATCAAGTTGATGTTGTTAAATTCGCCATAAGGTAGAGTCAATGAACATCCATATACATTTGGTAAGTCCTAATGAGCACGGGAACTCAACTTTTCAATGATGAGCAAGAAATATTTTTTAGACCATAGAACAAATCCACGAAAGAAATAATAGTGAAATGGGTTTTTTTATTGCTCACCTCCCCGCTTGAGTAGGGATTTTATCCTTTTTTATATCTTACAGGATATCGACGAGGATGTCGTAATACCCGTCAAAGTTGTCCAAGTGCCGAAACATACATTTTTGTATTTGACGGTACCTTTTAGACAACGCAGTAGTGCTACCATGGATGTTATTGCATTTCTGCAAACAACTACTACCTATGTACATTTCCAGGACAAATATACTTAAATAAATTAATAAATGAAGTATACCGACCTGCCGGGATTGGAACCTAACACCTTCTGCACTGCAAGCAAGTTACAACTCCACGGGCCTCCACAGATAAACCAACCACCATTACCCTAATGAGGTATTAACATATTCGAATGGTGCAACGATCCTCTGCCGCATACAGTTATGCATAATAGGATACGGTGTAACCCCCGAAAAAGTATTAAGCCTTTTAAAGTCAAAATTGAGGCAATTGTTTTTTTATATTTTGAATGAAGTTTTTCAAGCCATTAATATGCCCCTTTATTCGATGACTTTATGCCATTTTTCCCGCAACACCATAATTCTGTTAATGTAGAACTTCTGTGCGTTCTAGGCAAAAAATATGTGGTTCAATGTAAAACAACTGAAAACGGACAAGGCCCATATTTCATTAGTCTATCGACTCGCCATATCACGGCTCAAAGAACTACTGCCCGCGTTGATCATTGGCTTTGCCAACCACTCTGTCCACTTATGGCTGCTGTGTCAGCCTCTGATGGAGTATTAGGTATGCATATTTAGAACAATTCGTTGTATCTTACTATCATGTTCCATAAGTACGTGGATAAGTACTGGAAAGCTTGTTCTTTCTTTTGTCGATCTAACCCGACGGATGTGCCATGATACGACGAAACACGTCCGTTGCTGACCGTACAGCGCGAAGGCTTCCGATGACCGCGGCTCTTCGATGATACTCCGCCCTTGGTTTTAACATCACGGCCATTTTGAAGTTATGACTGTTTACTAGAAGCATCAACTAACAAAGAGGACAATATAGCACGAAATTTGAATTTATTTGGATTTTAGTGACGCCCCCTGTATCTGCTCCAATAGAAAGGCTAATATAAATGGCATATTAATATTAATAAGATTCACCTGAATAGCTTTTGGCAGATTAGAACATATATTACAAAACAAAAATAAAAAATTTATGATATAAATCAAAACAAATATATTAATAAATATCTTATCCCAGTTCTGCTGGCTTCAATATCAGACACCAAAAATGAATCAACATAAAATAAACCACCTCCTATATATGGACGACATAAAACTCTACGCTGCCACACAAACACACCTGAAAGAACTCCTCAAAATTACAGAAAAATTCACCTTAGATGTCAATATGGAATTTGGTATAAGTAAATGCAAAGTGCTCCACATCAACAAAGACCAATGGAAGTGCCACCATGAGACAGAAACCACCAACAATGAAACACTCGATAACATGTTCGACAAAGAAACATACAAATATCTAGGCTTCCAACAAAGCACCAAACTCAACCACACTCACATCAAAACAGAGCTCAGAACCGAATTCAAAAACAGACTGATGAAACTCTTGCAAACAAAACTCAACTCTAAGAATCTCACTAAAGCCATCAACACGTTCGCTATACCTATACTCACATATTCATTTGGTATCATCAAATGTCACAAACAGACATAGAAAATATTCACATCCTTATACGATCTCAATTCACTAAATACAGGAAATTACACCCCAACGCATGCAAAGAAAGACTTACCATCGAGAGGAAGGCAGGAGGAAGAGGAATTATAAACATCAGATCATTACACACAAAACAAATACAAGCACTTAGGAAATTCTTTCGCAGCAAGCAAACCAGCCTCCACACAGCGACAGTGAAAGCAGACAAAAACTACACACCACACTACTACTCAGCAGACACCCACAGTCACACCCAATTACAACAGGAAAAGATGAAAACGTGGTCAGAGAAAACACTCCACGGAAAACACAGATACCACATAGAACAAGACCACGTAAATAAAAAACAATCATACACCAGGTTACAGGATGGGCAGCTATTCCCTGAAACAGAAGGCTTCTTACTTGCCATCCAGGATAAAGTCATATTAACCAGAAACTACCAAAAGCATATCATCAAAGATCCGACTATTGCAGAGGACAGATGTAGGAAATGCAACCAGCAGAAAGAAACGATCGAACACATAACGAGCGGATGTAAAATATTGGCCGGAACAGAGTACACAGCCAGGCATGATTCAGCTGCCAAAGTGGTTCACCAAGCACTAGCCACAACATACAAACTCATAG
Source organism: Pachyrhynchus sulphureomaculatus (assembly GCA_019049505.1). NCBI lineage: Eukaryota > Metazoa > Arthropoda > Insecta > Coleoptera > Curculionidae > Pachyrhynchus > Pachyrhynchus sulphureomaculatus. The sequence continues at coordinate 110,249,469 of CM032448.1, read as the reverse complement.
AAAACACAGATCCATACTACAAATACACACCAACATCCATTCTTGAAAATAAAGATTACAAGCTCTACTGGGACATCAGTATCCATACATATAAAACAGTCTCCGCCAATAGACCCGATATTACTTTTCAGTGCAAAAAAGAAAAAGTCACCTATCTAATTGACATAGCTATCCCCAACGACACAAACATCCAAATGAAATACACAGAAAAAATTTCCAAATACACAGACCTTGCAACGAAAATAAAAAGGCTATGGAAACAAGAAAAAGTCATCATTGTCCCCCTCATTATATCAGCCACAGGCCTTACACCAACAACATTCACACCACACTTAGTACAATTAGGACTCAACAGAAACATACACAAAAACATTCAGAAGTCAGTGATTTTGAAAACATGTAACATTGTCAGGTCATTCCTTAATACACAATGGTAATGCGTTTGTGCTGACTTGGTTTGCGCCCGTCAGCCAAACATGAAACCACATTGACCAAATGTGAGAAAGAAAAACGAGAACAGTCATAATAATAGCTTTATTCCCAACAGTAAGAACCATTTACAGGGAAAACAAAAAAGAATATGAATGAAATTTTCTCTTAAAATTAAGGTACTAAAGTAACCACAAAAATAGACAAAAACAACAAAAAAAAAAGAAGAAGAAAGAAATTGGATAGACACCATTTACCTTATATGATAAATATTTTAGAAATCTTTTCTGAATTCGTTCTAGCATTATTTTCTAGCATAAATAATATCGGCTCCAAATAAGAGAGGCATAATGTAGTTTGGATCTCACATAAGACCCATTTAGCAGTATTAAAGATCGTTCACTATTAAAGCTTCTACAGTTGCGCACTATAAAACCATATAGACGATTAGCTTTCAGCGTTACGTTATTAATGTGATTAGAAAAATTCATTTTGTTATCGAATATTACTCCCAAGTCCCTTACACGTTGGTGCGCCCGAGAGTTGACGTTCCTAGTGAATATTCATATGTTATTATATGGTTTTTCCTCGTCACCGACATAATTTTACATTTAGAAATATTCAAGTCTAATTTATTGTGCTTGCACCAATCCTCAAGCACGCAAAGCTCAGTTTGAAGCACTTTAGAGTCCTGAATACATGAGACACTTGCCATAGTATTCAAAAAATGCGAAAGCCAACTAACGCCAGCTTTCTGAAGCCTTTTTAAGCTATCCTTCAGAAGGGGGGACCAGTCGTACTGCTTCTCATAAAAACAAAAATTATGAAAACGTTAAAGAAACAGCATATTCTAAAATATCTAGATGGATTCAATACTATTAACGACCAACAATATGGCTTTCGTAAACAAAGATAAACAGAAGATCTTCTAACTTATGTAGCTTAAATTTGGAACCACACAATTGAACAGTTTGGAGAATTTCAAGCTGTTGCACTTGATATATTATTTCTTCATTAACTCTGGATGCTTGAATATCGACTAGGCATGCAAATATCCGCAAACAGCAGGAGGTTGATCACCTTAACAAAGATCTGGAAGAAATTTTATCTTGAATTTATAGTAACCAAGTAGAATTTAACGGATTCAAGCAGCAGGCTTTTTTCCTAAAAAAGTTGACATTGCTACACTCAGTTGAATGGGCGTTACTTTGGGAGCTTCTCAAAAGCTAGGAATATGGAACAACGGAGAATAGTTGGTCACTTAAGTCTATTCTACACATATTTTCATGAAAAATGTTCAATAGATGTACTCCTCCCAGAGCGGTACATAATAGAAATACACGTCACACTAATACTTCACATCCGTTTCAGCTTGTCACTCCTCGTATAACCCTTTTCAAGCAGTATGATGTATGACAAATCTCAACTCTTTAAAATAAATTGCCCAGGACTGTGTTTTCCACCTGACTAACGTATGTCACTTTTTTCGCACGCGCGTCGTTCCTGTAAAGCTTTACGGATTTCTCTCCAGCCCGTGTGCTACGCCAATAAAAAAATATACTAAGATGGTATAATCATATTAGGAAAGTAGTTAGTAGGAGATGGGTGAACGTTGCACAGTTCAGAAACAGACGGGGGAATATGAAGAAGGTGTATGTCCACTCATGAACAATGAACGCTGAAAAGAAAGGTTAAATTGTATCCACCTCATATCAAGTTTCCGTCAAACCTGTGTTTTCAAACAGTGACTCGCTTCATGTTTTATCAAATGGAAACAACTTTAGTTTTCCAGAGAAACATCCGTCCTGCGTATGAGACGCGGCAAAGAAAAATGATGTACTCGAAGGTACATCAAAGATGGCTCAGCGACTTTACTACTTCTCCTATTGCCATCATTACAAAAACACACACAAGAACATGTAATTATTTTTGTAGCATTTAGTACTGATACTGATGATGATAGGCCTCGTGTACGTTCAATGGCATATGCTCGACTTTCTGTCCTTACACATAATTTCTACTGACATATTTCATCTTATTAATTAAAACTTAAACGGTATGTCTAAATGGGCCTTAAGATATTTTTATTTGTATATTATTGATATTGATTTTAGGTGAAGCAGTCAATACTACCACTACATCAACTACTACAACTAGTACAACTACAGCAGCACCATGTCCTCCGGACATTTGTCAGAGGGTTAAATGTGCAGTTCCAAAATGCAAAGAAGGATACATTTTAGTGGCAGGAGCTGGTACTTGTGGTTGTTGTCCTTACTGTGTAAAACCAAGTAAGTTTTGATGTGTATGTTCACTTTTACATGGTTAGGTGCCTTTGTAGCATCAAATCAATGTAACAAAAAAACGACGATTTCCTGTAGTAGTTTCCATTTTCTATATACTAAAATAAAGCACTTCACATAACCTAGCTTGTAGAAAAGTTACCTAAGACTCCAGATCCAGAAAAAGTATTTCAAAGGATCATTTTACAGTGTTAATATCCCGTTGTCACCGAATACTACATGGTGTGAAAAATTCCGAGACTTTTGAAGCCAAGACCATGTTTTTGCCAGAAATCGATTTAATCCTCCAACATAGTTTCCTCCAAGAGCGATACACTTATTCCTACAAGTTTCCAGCTTTTGGAAACCTTTCATATAGTACAATTTGCCTCAGTCTCCCATTCGACTTCTTCATTTGTGCCAAATCTTTTTCCCTAGAGCTACCTTTTCACATTGGAAAAGAGGCAATTATCGTTGTGGGCCAAATCTGGTGAATACGGTGGACGAGGAAGTCATTCATAGCTCAATTGGTCCAATTTCACCATCGCTTTTATGGAGTTGTGAGCTAGTGCATTATCTTGCTGAAACAACACTTTGTTCCACCACTCAAATAGTCCAATAATTTTTGAAGATTGTTCGGCCCTTCTTAAAATAGTCATTCAATATTATTTCATGCGCAACCCAAAAAATACATGCCGAAACCTTTCTAGCTGGTGTTTGTGTTTTTAGACGCTTTGGTCGGCTTTCTTGCGATTCCAGCCACTCTTTGGATTATCTGCTGGACTGAGGCATGGAGTGGTGTGTTTCGTTTCTTGTTACGAATCGATGCAAACACTCCTTTGGGTTACGCGAAAACAGTGACAAACAGCATTCTGAATCTTAGACAAGTTGCTATTTTTGATCAATCTTGAGAGTGCACGGCACCCGTCGAGCACAAGGCTGTTTCATATGCAAATATTAATGCAAAATATGCCTCACGCGTTTTGTTGATACCTTCACGATGTCCGCTATTTCTCTCACTTTCATTTTGCGAGCGTTCTGAACAATATGGTGGATTTTTTTGTGTTTTTTCGGAGTGACCGCCTCATTTGTGCTTGTACGGCCGCATTTAAGTTCACTAAACTATCAACGTATAGTTGCTTTCGACGGAGAAGATATGTCGTAACACTTCTCAAGCTATTCTTGGGTTCCCATCAGAAAGTACTCTTGTATCAACACACCAAATTCTTTTTACACCATCTTTTTACAAATATCAAAAGTGTCACTCCAACAGTTGTAACTCGTAAACTAAAAAACTATATATATATATATATATATATATATATATATTATATATATATATATATATATATATATATATATATATAATATATATATATGTTGTTTATTATTTTTACAAAAAACGAGGATCATACAGCTTCTTCCGCATCTCGCATTTCGACCGCCAGGCACCTCTGTCTATCCAATCATTCTCGTGGATAGCTCTATCTCTCGTTATGTCTATTATTTCGTTGATCCATGTTAGTGCTGGTCTTTCTTTCTGTCTTGTATTTGATGGAATCTATCCAAATGCTCTTTTTGGCCATCTAGTATCGCATTATTTTCACGTGGCAGTAACAAATTAACTGTCTGGTTTCTATTCTTTCTGCTGTCCGTCGTCTGATTTCTTCTTTTTGGACGTGCTTCTGTCTAGATATTCTACATGCTCTCCTTAAACAATCCATTTCGGCGGCGTCTATCTTTTGCTAATCTTTTTTGGTATTTGCCAGCATCGTGATCCATACATCATCAATATTGACTCTACAATCGACTTGTAGATTGTCAGTTTTGTTTTCATTTTAATTCGGTTTGACTAAAGTAAAGAGTTTAGAATCCCTACGCATTTTATACCCCGTTGAGTCTTGTACTTTATGTCTCTCTGTAATATTTTTTTGTTGAAAATTAAGCTTCCCAAGTACTTAAACTCCTCGCATCGAGTTATTTCCCTCAACTTCAAATCTGACTTTCTTCCCATCCTCACCTACCATAAAATACTCTGTCCTCTTCATTTCCACGTTTCCTATTACTCTTTAAACTTTCTCATCATATAATATATGTCTTCTAACTAATAAACAATATGTCATGAACATTTTTCACGAATCTTCCGACAGTTGTCGTTGACTTTTGTTTCTACTGTCATTTGTCGGAAAGTCTCAACACTTTTCATCCTATGTAGAAGGGTGTATTAAAAGAATGTTTAATAAAAAAAGAATCGTAAACAAAACACCAACTAAAACAGTGTCTTAGCACTAATGAGAATTTGTCAAAGTTAAGCAAGTGCCTAGCCTATTCTAGCTAAAATATTGAAATTTTAGAAGTCTGAAATAAAAAATCCAGAAACTTCAAGTATCGTAACAAAGAAATTAAGATTTATTTTTTATATAACTCTTTATAGATGATATTTTGGGAGGTGCTATTAATAAATACCATAACTTGGTAACAGAAAAATTTCAGCTTATAAAACATCCAACAGATTAGATTTAATAATGCGTGATCAATATTCAATAGAGATTAATTACTCTTTTTTATGTATAAGTCAAAAATTACGAAAATACATTTATGTTCATGAGAAATCATGTTCACCATTTCTAGGAGATGCTAGACAGCCTACTAAATGTTGGGCGTTTGCAATAAGTATGAGGGTGTTTTCTCGGGTTATCTATCTAGCTATAAAAAACAATTCACAGATCTTAAAAAATATTTGTTCAAATAATTACAATCTACTTAGTGCAGCATTTCTTGAGTTGTTTCATTTCATCTAAAAAAGTATATTGTTGGTACCTTAAAAGAGACTGTTATAGCGGTTTTTCAAACTAAATTCACCTTTGAAAAGTTTTTGGACCCTGAGGTTTTTTTTTGGGTGTTTGAACAAAAAGTCACAGATACTAAGTTACAGCCCTATGGTCGATACTGCAACTCGGTGAACTCCTATATATATTTAAGGGTCTGTTACAGCTGACGCTGTCTCTCTTCTCTCAACCTCGCGTTCCATTCTCTTCGATCTTCCCAGTCTCCTTTCTGTAACCCTCTGTTTTCGATTGCCTCATCGACGTCAACCCACCATGAGCGCCTAGGTCTTCCCCTCTTTCTTCTTCCAATTGGACTCCATTCTGTGATTTTCTTAATCCACCTTCTGTCGTCGCTTCTCCTTACGTGACCATACCATTTCAATCATTTTTTTTTCTTCTATGGCATGTACTGCGTCTTTTGTTATTCCCATTCGCGTTCTTATTTCCTCGTTCCTAGTCATATCAGTCCGGGTCACCCTACAACACCTTCTCCAATATTCCATCTCTACCGCGTTTATTTTTGATTTATATTTCTTGTTAATGGTCCATGTTTCTGACCTATATATCATGATACTTTCAATGATTGTTCTGTATATTCTGACTTTGTTTGCTTTCGTTATGTGCTTATCCCATAATATTGAGTTTAACTGTCTGATGCAGATTCTCGTTTGTCCCAGTCTCGATTTCATTTCTTCTTTGGATGTTGCTTCTCTTGCTATTATGGTTCCCAGGTGTTTAAATTTTTCAGTTCCTTTAATTGTGACGTTCTCTTCAATTTCTAGATCTTCTATTTTCTCCTGTTTTAGTTGTTAGGTATTCCGTCTTATTAAAGTTTATGTCTAGCCCAGTTTTGTCATACTCTTCCTTCAGTTTCCTCACCATATCGCTGAGATCTTCTTCGTCTTGTGCCATGACGACTTGATCATCTGCGAAACTCAAGCTGTATAAGTAGCCGTCTCTTACTGGGACTCCCATCCTTGACATTTATTCTTCCAGTTTTTTAAAGTCTGTTTCCAGGTAGATTTTAAACAGTGTCGGAGAGGTTGTACACCCTTGTAGTAGTCCTTTCGTTGTTCTAATTTTGGCCCCTAACTTATTACCAATTTTTACTCTGTTAATATTATTTCTATATATCGCTGTTACTGCTTTTATTAATACTTTGTCAATTCCCACGTTTTACATTGCTTTCCAGAGGTGAGTTCTAGCGACTGAATCGTAAGCTTTCCTTATATCGATGAAAGCTAGGTGGATTTCTCTGTTTTTGGCTAGTTTCTTTTCCATCAGTTGTTTGACTGCATATATGTGATCTATACAGGACTTCCCAGCCGTAAATCCTGCTTGGTTTTCCCCTATTTTGCCTTTTTATATTGTCTTCTATCTTATTCTTAATTACTTTCCCATACAGTCGTCCAATGCTTAAAATGATGCTGATGCCTCTATAATTTTCACATTTCCTTCGGTCACCTTTTTTAAAAATTGAGTCTATGTGTGCTTCGGTCCATTCATTAGGTATTCATTCTCCATTTATAGCCCTGTGGAACATGCTTCTTATTATTCGGTGTAGATTCTCTGATCCGTATTTGATTAATTCATTGACCATTCCTCCCGGTCTAGTTGCTTTCCGGCTTTTCAATGATTTTATGGCCTTCTTTACGTCCTCATATTTTATCTCTACCTCCTCATGTTCGTTTTGTTGTTGTTCGTCTTGTAAACCCTACGGTTGCTGTGCAAGAGCAAAATTTTGATTCTTTATGAATTTGGACATTTTTCCTTAATGAATAGCTTCAGGTTTTGGATAGTCTTTCCGGTCATCGCACCATTAATAGGGGATCCTTGTGCGATATAATTAATAAACATAATTTCTACTTAGTACCAAAGAACAGTAGCAATAACTTTTTCGAAGATGACTGAGTTTTCACCTTCTTTGGAGGTGTAGAACTCCCGCTTTATGAGATGATCCCAGTAAAATAAACAAGCCTGCGGCAATTCACATTCTCATGGTCCTCTAACGGGGCCTAATGTACTTGAAAAATTCTTTCGTAACCAGTTTCTAATCTGTGTAAGGATTTTTGGGGATCTATTTTGTAAAGGTGTCATCCCTAATATTCTTACATCATCTTGGAAACTGCAGTTTTAAATACTTCAGTTTTTTTTTCGCATGCACTGGAATCCTCATTCGTCTATCTACCCGCAACAGATTCACAATAAACTTGATGATTTAGGATTCCTTACCTCAGCCGGTCTGAGCTCATCCTGAATTAAGTCTCGACCACATCGAAACTGTTTGGTTTAAAATTTTACTTAAAAATAAGATGAGGCTTCTTTGCTGAATACTTGGGATATTCTTTCATGGATAATTTTTAGTTTATTTCCCTCTTTGGTGAGAAATTTTATCTCTTTGCGATATTTCAAATTATTTTCATTTATTTTTCATAAAAAAAAAAAAATCATAAAACTGAAGAAGCAGTACAATATTTCGTGAAAGTACTTAATACCGTGAAAGTCTTTTCACAAGCAAGCCTTTTTCTGGTATAAACGTCATTTTCATAGCTAGATAGACAACTTAAAAAACACGAAAAATGAAATAATGTGTGTGTTGTCCTGTTTTAGCGAAAGGCGACCATTGCTATAAAGACTACTATAATCGCCTACACACTTGTGGATGTGAGCTGAAATGCTGCAACGGAAAATGTATTCCAAGGAAGGACCCATGCTTGTTATGTAAAGCATAAGTTTTTGTTAGTAAATTAAATGTTTTGCTAAGTATCTATTTGATGTGTTTCCTTTCCACGCGCTTACTTTAGTCATAATTATATATAGGGTGGCGCATAAGTAACGTTATGATTTAATAAGTGAATAAATTTTTTGTGAACGTCTTTTTTTTATTTTTTTTTTTCAGAATTAACTTTGAAAATCTTGGGAAATTTATTATGGAAAGACTCAGCACAGAACAAAGAACCAACGTTGTTCAATTTTATTATGAAAGTCAGCATTCGATTATTCAGACACAAAGATCATATCGAAATTTCTTTCATGTTCGAAATGCACCTAGCGCTCCAAAAATTTACCGATTGGTTCAGCGTTTTCGGCAACAAGGGGTTGTCTGTGAACTTCCGCGTGCTGGAAGACCTCGTGCAGTTCGAAATGATGTGAACATTGCAAGCAAGTATTGAGGAAAACCCCGAAACTTTCACCAGGCGACGTTCTCAGCAGTTGGTGTTGTTTAGGCGGTCTTTGCAAAGAATTTTTCATAATTTATACCTTTTCCCATATAAGATTCAATTGGTTCATGAGTTAAAACCAAATGATGCACAAAGACGCATTCAATATAGTCGCCGTTTGCAAGAATTGTGCCTAGAAAACAACGAGTTTATTCACAAACTCATAATGAGCGATGAGGCCCATTTCCACCTCAATGGTCACGTGAATAAACAAAATTGCAGAATATGGGGCAAACCAAAATCCAAGAATAATTGTTGAACATCAAATGCACCCACTTAAATGCACAGTATGGTGTGGAATAACTTCAGAAAAGATCATTGGACCATATTTGTTCCAAAACGACGAACAAGTTGCGGTTAATGTGAATGGCATTCAATACCGGGCAATGATTGAAAATTTTTTTAAGGCCCGAGGTAGAGAACAATCCAGAATTGTGGTTCCAACAAGATGGAGCCACAGCTCACACAGCTCGTCCAACTATGGCTCTCCTGCGCGAAATTTTTGCCGATCGAATAATATCGCGTTTTTCTCATTTTAACTGGCCACCACGTTCGCCCGATTTAACGGCTCCCGATTTTTTTCTATGGGGTTACCTAAAGAGTAAGCTATATGCCAATAAGCCAAGAACCATCCAACAGCTTAAGGCGAATATCCGAGAAGAAGTAAGGGCACTGGGACCTGAAAATTCTAAGAAAAGTTATGGGAAATGATCTGGAAAGAGCACGTCAGGTCGAAGCAAACAATGGGCACCATTTGAAAGATATTATCTTCAAAACATAATGTGAACATATTTCCAAACTACATTCTAAATTTTAATAAACGCCAACGTTAAATAAAATCAGAAAGAAAAAAGTTATTCATTAAATAAATCATAGCGTTACTTATGCGCCACCCGATATATATATATATATATATATATATATATATATATATATATATATATATATATATATATATATATATATATATATATATATATATACATATATATATATATATATATATATATATATATATATATATATATATATATATATATATACAGTCGACACTGTTTATAGTGAAACTCTATATAGTGAAAAACTCTTTATGGTGCAATTTTTTCAAGACCTAGAATATCTTACATATATAGCAATATATACGGATTTTTTCTTTATATAGTGAAAAACTCTCTATAGTGAAATTTCGGTCACCATTTTTGGTCTTTCACTGTATAGAGTGTCGACTGTATATATATATATATATATATATATATATATATATATATATATATATATATATATATATATATATATATATATATACAATCCATTCATGCATGCACAGTGCATGTTTTATGTTTAGGATTACACCCAAATAAAGTCATGACGTTACAAGCCTTGCCTGTCAAATTTGGCATTTAAAAATTTAAAACTGGAAAAAACGGATTTTTTAAAAAAAATATCGAAAAAAGTTATAAAGAAAAAAATATTGTATTTCAGTTTTACGTCTATACGCCAATTTTCAAAAAAAAGTTGACAAAACGTTTTACTAAATATTATGAAAAAAAATTAATTAGGCCGTAAATTAGGCTGAAAATTAATTTCTTCAAAAATTTGTAACTTAACAATGCAATATTGGTGCAAAGCTGCTTAATATTTGTGACACGTCCATTGAATGTTATTTACTAAATAAAAAACGTTTTAAGTTTCTACGCTTGTTCCTTCCTTTTCAATGCACATAATAGTTCTGCTATAATTTTCATGACGAACATTCGCATAGAACTCCGGCTTAATTTTATGTACAGACTGGCCGATAGTTTCTTCTAAGTGTGTGATACTTTCAAAAGGTCTCTGAGCATAAACTAAATTTTTTAAATACCCCCACAAAAAAAGATACGGGGCGTAAGATCGGGTGACCGCGGCGGCCAAGGTACTTCATAGGAAAACCTACCAATCCACTTCCCAGAAAAATTTTTATCCAGCCAATTTCTAATTTCCAAGGTGCTGTGGCTAGGTGCTCCATCTTGTTGGAAGCACATTTTCATTCTTTCCTCTCAACTAAAATCTTTCAGTTCATTGGAAAGTTCGTTGTTTAGAAACTCTAAGTACCTCGCGGCTGTAAGATTTTATCTAAAAAAAAAACGAGCCAACACAAAGCGCACCAAACGTTAATTCTAAAATAATATTGATCTTTTGCATCTATTGTAAAATTTGGATTGCTATCCACCCACCATCTACAATTTTGCGGCGAGACAACACCATTAGAATTAAAAGTACATTCATCACTGAACAAAATATACTTTGTAAATGACGGGTCTTCTTCAGTTTTACATTGCAGCCAGAAAGAAAAATACGTGCGCCTATCATAATCTTATTCTTTGAGAGTGTGGACAAACTTTGGTTTATAAGGTTTAAACCTATTTTTCTTAAGCACTCTTTGAACTGAATTGTAAGATAAACCTTCATTGTGCGATATTTTAGCAGTTGAAGTTCTAGGCGGTTCAATCACACTCTGCATAACTGCAAACTCAGCATCCTCATTAGTAACCCAATGTTCATGTTGACGTTTAAAATTATTCTCCACACATCTAGTATTTTTAAAGTTGGCAAGAATTCTTCCTACTGTTGTATGCGTTAAAACTTTTTCTGGATGTCGATGGTTAAAAATGACGGCAGCTTCTCTGAGTTTTGTAGTTATCACTCAGGATCAAAACTATTTCTATCTTATCTTGCTTAGTAAATTTAATTGGCATTTTTATTAAAGGAGAAAATTTAGAAAACTGTTATTATTGCATTAATAATAGTGAAGAAACTAATGTCAGTTTGATGTTCTATGTGACAAAGGAACAAAACACGAAATCCATGGCAACTGCCACAAAGATGTGTATTCTTTCTACAAATATTGCGTTGCAAAACATTTTAAACATTTTTTAAAAATTTTGTTTTTGACCTTTTGAAAATATGTTAAGAAACTCTATCCCCAAAAACCTGTATATGAAATTAAGAAAGAGCTTCTCGCGTATATTCGCCATATCTATAATATACATAAAATGCAACGTCTCTCTGTCTGTCTGTCTATCTGTCCGTTAGTGCGCCTATCACTGGAGAACCACTTATCCGATTTACGTACTTTTTTTTTTTTTTAAACATACATATGTTCTCTGGCCAGGTTATAGGCTATATTTTATTACGATAGGTAGCATAAGGAATGAGCAGTGACGTAAAATAGTGAGTGAAGTCGGAAAAAAGATTTGCCGCTAGCGCATTCCCTTGTAATACACAGCCTAAACCATTAAATATGGAACAATATTATGTAGCAGAGAAATATCTATAATCTATAATCTATAATATATATAAAACGCAATGTCTCTCTGTCTGTCTGTCTGTCCATTAGTGCGATTATCACGCGAGAACCACTTATCCGATTTACCTGTCTTTTTTTTTTTTAAATTCATACATATATTCTTTGGCCATGTTATGTAATAATAATAATAATCTATATCTATAATATATATAAAATGCAACGTTTCTCTGTCTGTCTGTCTGTCTGTTAGTGCGCTTATCCCTCGAGAACCACTTATCCGATTTACGTGATTTTTTAAATTCATACATATGTTCTTTGACCAGCTTATAGATATATAGTTTATTACATCTATAATATATAAAATGCCACGTATCTCTGTGTGTCTGTCCGTTAGTGCGCTTATCACTGGAGAACCACTTGTCTGTCTGTCCGTTAGTGCGCTTATCACTGGAGAACCACTTATCCGATTTTCTAACTTTTTTTTTTTAAAACATACATGCGTTCTCCGGCCAGGTTATAGGCTATATTTTATTACGATAGGTAGCATAAGGAATGAGCAGTGATGATAATAGTGAATGAAGTCGGAAAAAGTTTGCCGCTAGCGCGTTCTCTTGCAATACACTGCCTAAACCACTAAATATGGAACAATATCATGTAGCAAAGGATATCTATAATATATATAAAATGCAACATCTCTCTGTCTGTCCGTCCGTTTGTGCGCTTTTCACTGGAGAACCACTTATCCGATTTACGTGCTTTTTTTTTTAAACATGCTAAACCATTAAATATGGAACAATATCATGGAGCAAAGAATATCTATAATATATATAAATTGCAACGTCTCTCTGTCTGTCTGTCTGTCCGTTAGTGCGCTTATCACTTTTTAAACATACGTATGTTCTCTGGCCAGGGTATAGGATATATTTTATTACGTTAGGTGACATAAGGAATAAGCAGTGACGATAATAGTGAATCAAGTCGGACAAAGTTTGCGGCTAGCGCGTTCTCTTGCAATACACTGCCTAAAGCATTAAATATGGAACAATATCATGTAGCAAAGAATATAATAATATATAAAATGCAACTTCTCTCTGTCTGTCTGTCTGTCCGTTAGTGCGCTTATCACTCGAGAACCACTTATCCGATTTACGTGTTTTTATAAATTTATACATATGTTCTATATAATTTGATATAAGCCTAGATAATGGGAGATAAAGTGAGATAATGGGAGATAAGGAGAAATAATGGGAGATAAGTTTAGTAAGCCTCGATAATGGGAGATAAGCAGAGATAATGGGAGGTAAATATAAATAATGAGAGATAAGGAGAAATAATGGGAGATAAGCAGAGATAAGTCTAGATAATGGGAGTTATGGTGAGATAATGGCAGATAAGAAGAAATAATGGGAGATAGGAGAAATAATGGGAGATGAATGACAGAGATAAGCCTAGATAATGGGAAATAAGATGAGATAATGGGAGATAAGGCGAAATAATGGGAAATGAGCAGAGATAAACCTAGATAATGAAAATTATCTAGAGGTAATGGGAGATAAGGAGAAATATTGGGAGATAAGGGGAAATAATGGGAGATACTTTATTACGTTGGGTAACATAAGGAATAAGCAGTGTACGATAGTAGTGAATCAAGTTCACGCGAGCGGAGGCGCGGGCTCTGCTAGTAATTTATAAAAGAACTATTTTGTGCATTAAAGAAGGAATTAAGACACAAATTTGCTCAAATTTATTACATAACATTAATATTTATTGTATTAGCCCTTAGAAGTTGAGCTGTTATAAAAATTATGCAACTTTGCACCAAGATTACATTGTTAAACTACTTTTTGTCTCGTTTTTCAGCTTAATTTTAAGGCCTAATTACCTTTTTTTCTTAACATTTAGTAAAATATCAACTAATAAATAAGTACATAAGATCATTTACGTGGAAAAACAGTTGATTGTCATTTAGGGGAAAATAATTGAAAAAGTCAATTTCATCAAATCTTTTCGAACTTTGGCACATGAATATAAAACTACAATACAATCATTTTTTTATAACTTTTTTCGATATTTTTAATAAAAATACGATTTTTTGGGTGTAATCTTAAACATAAAACATGCACTAACATATTTCGAAGTTAAATTTTCAAAAACTCTTTATAACAAAAAAAATTTTCCATATGGTGTAAACTTTATAAATGGCACTGTATGTATATATTTATATATATATATATATATATATATATAAGAACAGATATCGACCACTTCCTCACTGTTGTTCCTGGATAACGCCAGACCATCTGTGTAAGTATTATGGGAGATTTTAACAAAAATTTTTTTGAATATGTTATAATAGTCTGTCTACCTATTTGAATAGCTTTGGGCTTATAAAAATGATAAAACATACAAGTTCTACTAGAGACACAACCTTAATAGGAAATGTGCTTTGCAATTTTCCTAATGATATAGTAGATCAAGTTATCCATTGCAAACAAGTTTGTGTCCGAATCCTAGATATTTATTTTTAAAAACTCATTTGGAGTAAGTCTCGTGAAGTCCTCCATAACAAAAATTTTAATTTCAAAAGCAATCACGATACGGAAGATTAATGTCGCAAGTCCGACTTGCACTTGGTCGGTTTTTTCATGAAGCAATTGACTTTAGTACCATAAGTAGTGGATACAATATTATTCTAACCATAATTATATGTAATATACTCCTTACATTTTAAACTTCTTGATACAACTTATCTGGACATTTAAAATGCATTATTTTAGATCGGGTCATGTATTTGTCTAAAACTTGGATAAAAATATTTTTTATATTATTTAAATAACTTACCTTACTTTTATCTAAAAATAAATAATAAAAAAAGACTCGTATTAATGCAAATTCAAAGAAATATTAGCACTTTTGTTCCATTATCACACAATAATTATATAAATTATACATGCATCAATATTCTTTACGGTAATATAAATGACATATGAACGAGTTTATTTTTCTATAAATAGTATAATATAAAGTCGTTCCTGAAAAGTGTGTAGTTTAAAGTAAAACATGAAACTATCAAGTTTAAGTTTATATACTCTTATCCTTTATTTCACCTACTTTTGTGCGGCAGATCCTAAATGTCCAGATCCTCCCATTCCTTGTCTCTTGTGCAGAAAAATTTGTCCCGAAAATCAAACTTTGGTACATAGTCCATGTGGATGCTGTTATGACCAATGTGTTCCTGGTAAGTTAAACGTGTAAAAATTGGCTTAAATTTATCTAATTGAAAACATAAATATTTAAAAATATACTTTGTATTTGTATGCCAGAAATTTTTGGTGATCCGCTTATGAACCTTAGTAATCCATAACTCGAATTCTATATAGTTTCTTATTTCTAGATTTTTTCTTGAAAGATTCTTATAAAAACTTTTCGTGTACAAGGAGTGCTTCAAGAGGTGCAGACACGAGGGTCGTTTCAAAAGGTCTAGGCTTGACACAGATATTACGCCAAGACGACCAAATTGTTATGATAATTCAGTTGGCTATACCGAAGCTCTTTGATAAGCTTGTCGCCGATCAACTTTCATGGATTTGTAGGAACCTTGTGAGATACGAGCAGCACGGTTTTTCTCGGGAAGACCCACAGTCACAAAGTTACGAGCACTATCTGTTGAAAGAAATCAAAAACGAAGATTATATAAAAAAAATATTGAGATTTCTTAAAAATTGCTTGATTGAGGCTAATTTTATTGCCTAAAAAAATGTTTTTTTTTGAAAATTAGTAAAAATCTTAGTATATACCAGGTGTGCAAGTATGAAATGCGGATTTTTTTTCTAAAAAAACATGTTATATTCGGAAGAATGATAAAAAGTGCTTTATTCAAAGTATGCTCCATCGCTTGTTATACATTTTTCCCATCTTTAGGGCAATTTGTGAATACCACGTCAGTAAAAATCTTCCCCTTTTGCTGTGAACCATTCATCGAGCCATTTTTTCACATCTTCGTACGAACCAAAGCGCTGCTCAGCAAGTGCGTGACCCATGGATGCAAACAAGTGGTAATCGGAAGGAGCCAAGTCTGGTGAGTAAGCCGCATGGGGTAGAACTTCCTAGCTGAGTGCTTTCAACGTGTCGCGAACTGGTTTTGCCGTATGTGCATTGTCATGAAGAAAAATGACTTTGTGTTGCCTCTTTCGGTATTTTGGCCTTTTTTCAAGCAGCGAACGGTTCAAATCGGTCAATTGTTGTTGATAACTTTTAGTATTAACCGTTTCTCCAGGTTTTAACAGCTCATAATAGACCACGCCCCTCTGGTTCCACAAAACATGGAGCATCGTCTTTCTGCCAAAGCGATTTGGTCTTGCGTTCGATGTGGATGGTGCGCCTGGGTCTACCCACGATTTTTTCCGCTTGGGGTTCTCAAAAATAAATCCACTTTTCATCCCCTGTAACTATACGATGCAAAAACGACTTCCTTTTGTACCGAGCGAGCAAAATGTCACACGTGTTTTTTTGCGCTTTTCCATTTGCCTGTCATTCAACTCATGTGGTACCCATCTACTGGTCCCATCTCTCGTAGCCGATTGGAAACAGCTTGTTGACTAACGCCCAATTGCTCGGCGAGTTGTTTTTGTATTCGTGAATCATCTTCGTCCAACAACGCTTGCAATTCCACATCTTCGTATTTTTTTTGGTGGTTTTCCACGTTCCTTGTCTGCAACATCGAAATCACTACTTTTGAAACGCCGAAACATCGTTCACACGTATCTTGCGATGGAGCATGTTCACCATAAGTTTCTCGAAGTAATTGGTATGATTCAACAGCAGTTTTCTTCAAATGAAAACAAAAAAATAATGCTGTCCGCGATGCTCTTTGTTCGGTATAAATTTCGACATATTGAACACAACAACACAACCTGTGCATACACTTTTCCAATTTATCACTCGTGCGCGTCTGACACTTGTTGATGACACAATAAAATGGCGCAGTGTCAAATCTTTATAGCACAAACTGCATTGGTGCACCATCTGTTGTCTGAAATCTGCATTCATACTTGTACACCTGGTAATCAAAAATCCGCAGACAGACAGATCGATAAATCAAGAACAAAGATTTAAAAAAAAAAATTGAGATTCCTTGAAAATTGCGGCCAGAAAATGAATTTGGGTAAAAATTACGTACTGTTCCCATTGTGCGACGGAGTGCAGGTACACTTTTAAAGTTTGAGCTACAATTTGCTGTATCTTACAGGGATGTTACGCTAGTACTGCAATAAGCACCTCAAATTTTGTTCTCTTGTTTGTTGATCTTAGTTCGACTGGCGATCTTGATTACGGCAAAACGCGTCTTGAGATGAATTGACAGATAAGAGAACAGTGGGTCACTGCCGAAATATTGACTTTGTTATAGGTATTTTTAATAGTTGATACTAATTTTTACAGACACATTTAGTCATATT
The DNA here is from genome assembly GCA_019049505.1 of Pachyrhynchus sulphureomaculatus. Lineage (NCBI taxonomy): Eukaryota > Metazoa > Arthropoda > Insecta > Coleoptera > Curculionidae > Pachyrhynchus > Pachyrhynchus sulphureomaculatus. The sequence continues at coordinate 110,231,967 of CM032448.1, read as the reverse complement.
TTAATAGGTCACTGTAATATCGTTCATTTTTTTACAGAAGAAAAATGTCCAGATCTACCTATTCGATGTTTCTTGTGCCGTAATTTTTGTCCTGACGGAGAATATTTAAAACTGAGTCCGTGTGGATGTTGTTACAACACATGCGTGAAAAGTAAGTATTTTTAATCAGTTTATTTCAATCTGTTTCAATTGTATTTTGCTTACTACAAACAATGATAACTAGTTTGCTTAGATCACTTTCCATTGTCAAACAAATTCTGTTGCTATGGATCTTCTTTTTAAAGTGCCTATTCAGTTCGAATCTTGGCAATCATTCTAGCGATTATTACTTTATCAACTGCAGCTCTGAAAAGACCGGTAGTATTTGTTCAGAAACAATTTTGCAGATCATTTGGTCAGAAGATACGTCTGCGTCTTGATTCCCTTTTTCCAAAAACCTTTCCTTGGAGTATTTCCTGTAGTAATCCATATCTGTGGGAATTTCTCATTATGTGTCCTGAATACTCCAATTTTTCCACTTCCATAATTTCCAGTCTTTTGTTCATGCGACGTAAGACATCATCGTTGATAATATAGTCAGTATAAGAAATTTTCAAAATCAGGCCTGTCGCATCAGCATTATAGATGTCTCTTGATGGATATCCCTTAATTAAAGAAGAGTATTTTTCCCAGAATGATGAAACATCTTTAGCAATAACCGAAGCTCCTTCTCCTGAAATCGCTTTAAAACTGATGTTGTGACGGATTCTAAATTTATTAAGCCAACCAGAAGAAGCACTGAATATAGAATGTCCCAGAGACTCCGCTATTTCTTTTGCTTTGCCTCGTATTAGCGGATCTGAAAAAAACATTAACAATAAGTTTTTTGTATTCTTGGTCACGACAAACCTACTGATACTCTTACCCCTTTTATCCATTTTTTGAATTGATATGAAAAGAAAATCAATCTACTAATTCAAGAAAACCTTGTCTAAAAAAAAATTCATGTACATACCTGTCAAAGCAATCCCCTTATGGCGAGCTGCTATAAACCAACTTGTCAATTTTGGCACCATCACGAGTCAAAAAGCTTCTTTTTAATTTAAATTGCTGTTCGACATCCACTTGTTTAGAAGGATTTCTTTATGTTTAAATATATTAGCAGCTTGTGTTTTTCTGACATTAAAACGATTGGATAAGTCCTTTACACTTAACTTTTCCTTATTGTGAACTTCAACAATCTCAATTTTTTGTTTAAGCTTGACAATTTCTCTATTTGGAGCCATTTCTACATTGAATGCGCCGCCCACTGTGTCTCTTTTTCGTATAGGCGTCAAACTAATATTAAAATCCCTGCGTGTACCGAAAATTGAGATCAGTAAATACCCGGTTTACTCGGGGAAGTCCCTCAGTCAAGGCAGGCAGCGACAATGGCGCGCGGCGCGATTGGGAAACGCAACAGCGATACTCGCCACAAAAAATGAGACAAGGCGTTTATTTTTTATTGTTTTTTTTTTCCGGTTAAGAGAACATTTTCTTGTGTCCGCGTCCATTCAAGAGAATCCCCGTCCAAGAGGGAATTATCACAATGCCAATTATATGAGAGTCGGTCGGGACCATGAGAAACTGTCCGTTCAAGGGAGGTGTCCGTGTAAGAGGGGTGGCCGCGAATATATATATATATATATATATATATATATATATATATATATATATATATATATGTATATATATATATATATATATATATATATATATATATATATATATATATATATATATACATATATATATATAGACAAACTTATGTAATTTTTTTTAAAAATAAATTTGTTTGAAGATGAACTTCCAACCAGAAAATTGCCTAAATCTTTAAGATGCATTGTAAAAAGCTCCTGCTTATATTTAGAACACTTGATTTTTTGGTCTTAAGAGATTGGTATTTTCGCTGATTCAAATGCAACCCCACTTTGGCATAATAATCTTATTCTCACAACTTTAAGATAATAGTTGGTGAAACACTCCATCTTGACTAACGGGGTTACGTTTGATTCCCATGTCTTGAACCTCCCTCTCGTTATTTTTGCCTAATAAGCTTACTTATGGGATACCGTTTCGAAAATTATATAAACACCATTCCTTGGACAATAATTTGCTGTAATATAGCAAGAAAGATACACCAAGTATAATAACTTATAATGGAAAAAGTATTTAATGCAATTGTTTTAATTGCCACCACATATCCCATAAA